>LLCB01000085.1:0-194361 GCA_001414345.1 Hymenoscyphus infarciens
AAAAACCCCCCCCCCCCCCCGGCATTATGAGTCTTCCTCCCCTGGGGAAGTTTGACATCAAGGCTCCAACTCCAACCTCAAAGCAGTGTGATACTCTGCCCTCTCACCATGGCTGCAGTTTTTGGTTCGCTTCTTAAGCCCCTTTCTCGTCAACTCCTCCTCCAAAAATTTGACGGCAGCAACCCATTTCGCCTCATCACTTTCCCGTCCATCCTCACCATGTTTGAACTGTCGCCAGAAATCGTAGGTGTCATCTCTATATATCGTAGCAAGACCTCCAACCTTCTCATCGTCATCATAAATCTTGACAGTACGTGTAGCAATCCCACTCTGACGCTTCCTTGCATCGGCCAAGAACACCTCCATTAGACTGTCCCAAGTCTCCTGGCTGATGAACTCGGAGACATCCTTCTCTCCATTCTCAAACCCCTCGTAGATAGAAACTGCTTCGTCATGGTATTCTTGTATGGCGACTCTCTCTTCGCGCTCGAGTTTTCGGCAGTATAGAATGGTGTTTAAGGCTGAGATAGGGGATTTCATATCTTTGATGATGCTTTTGTATACTCCATTCCGGAAATTTTGACGATCCATTGCGATGATGAGTTCGGACTTGAGGGGTTCGTCGATGATAGCTTCCTTTGCCTTTCGGGCAGCTTTCGGTTCCTTTTTTGGTTCCTTCGGTTCAGGTTCGAGGAGATCCTCCACTATTATTACGTCGGTCTTTTGCGCAGACGCCGATTCCTTTTTCTCTTCAACTTCGATGGCTTCTTCCACTTTTCCATCACAAGCAGTTTGGGCGGGTCCCGACCTCTTTGCTTCAGCTTTGAGGGTTGCGTCCACTATCGCATCATCGCTCGCTGGGTCCGGTCCCGATTTTGCCTTCTCTGATGGACTGGCAGATAAGAGGCTTCGTATTAAAGGGGTTGAGGGAGGTGACATTTGCGCAGATGGTGGTTGTGTTGGAGGTGTTAAGGTCGGTTATGTAATGTTGTCTCGCAATGTAGATAGGGTTATCTTGTTGAACAAGAGGGGTATTAGGCTAGGCATATGGAGACTGCGAGTTTCCTCACATAGCTTGCTTGCATTCCCAACCAAAGGTGAATCGCTTAAATCTCTACCCAGCTGGCCATGGAACGCCAGAGAAATGTCTCCAACACTCAACTTCCTGTTTCAGAACCTTCTTGCGTTTTTTGACGCCCCCACCTGCCCCCCAAAACATAGGCACAAGAGCCCACTAACACCCTACAAATCCAAGTAGCCCAATAAGGAGCATGCTTTCAATTCATTTGTTCAATCAGACAGGCCCACGAACCAAGCTCACTTGGCGTAGTGGGAAGTGGTTGTTTCACACACTCCGAGAGCCGCTGTGCATACATGTAATACCAACTAGCGCAGAATGAATTAGACTCCAAAGAAAAAAGTCCCTGTGGTGGTAACCATTGGGGGGCTTGGTCGTCTTGAGTCACAGCTCTACGGGGTTGTATACATCTTTTGCCAATTTTTCCTTTTTTCTTCTTCTTTTTTACAGAACCGGGCGGTAAGGAGTTGGCGACCCTCGTCTCAGCAGGCAGCTTTTTACATTGCTTCTGCTTAACCCGTATCCCAAGCACTCCTCTCAATTGCACCCATATCTCACATTACCAAGCAACACACCCCAACATTATCTAACAATGTTGGGTGCACAACCCTCCTTTCTAATTCATCAAGCCGTCTCTGTAGTAGATCCACTCGATTGTCGATTACGTTTGCTCGATGCCTCGATTCTGTCAAGCTGCGTTGTAAGGGAGGTTTTGAAGCTTGCATTCCATCTTCAGTCTGGTTTCTTAATTCTTCATTCTCATCGTCGAGTGTTGGTGTCGTCTTTTCGCGAATGATTCCCAATATTTCCTCAGAGCTTCGCCTTTCTGGTCCCTTCGGCCATGTGGCACTCTCGTTGGACACGTTAACAAGAGTTCGTTGAGCACTGATGTCGCTGGATTCGAGGAATGTATGTGAGTGATGTTTCTCGTTTTCACCAATTTGACTCCTTGGTTTGGGAAACATGATTGACCGTGAATTGATTGCCTTTTCGGAAAAATGAGACGGATCTGCTCCCGAGTGGTGGTGCTCGGCGGATGTGGTGGTAGAACTTTCCTTTTCCTTTCCCTTGGGAAATAATTGGAGAGGAGGAAGTGACAGTGCTCACTCGTGGTTGCCGATGTTCTGAAAGTTTTCTTACAGAAGGTTCGAAATCAGGGTGCTATGGTTGATAGTGCATTTGAGAAGGAGTAGAAGAAGTCTTGAAGGGAAATATTGCACTTCAAAAGATTCTTTCAATTTCTTTGCTAGTTTGGAAAGTTCCAGCACTCCTTTCTCTGGCCTCCCGCTGAAACAAAATCATACTGCTCATCTTCCATGAAACCGTCGGGATCCGAATGAAGCCAGGTTTCTGGAACCATCCAGATAGTTTTGGTTCAATGGTTTCTATATCGGTAGCTCGAAATAAGAAGAAAATGGTGGACATTCTTCCATCGCGTATCCTAAAACGAGACCTTCCATATTCTCGGAATTGAAAGCAAGAAAATCATGTTCCAAAAACCCAACACCATTATGATCAAAGTCGTCACCCGTTTGACCATAGTCCCAGAGCGAGTCGAAATGAAACAAAGTTTCCACATCTTGTCTAGAGGCATCCACGGCAACACTTGCATCCTCCATAACTTTCCCTGGGTGATTCTCTACTCCTCTTGAAAGACTATTTCGATACTCCCCAACCGTCAAACCCACAACCTTCTTGAAAACCCGACAGAAATGACTCTCGGTCAACCCCACCTCCTTAGCCAAGCCCTTAACACTCCATTTCTTCTCATTATTTCCCTCTTTTCGAATAAGCTCACATGCTCGATCGACAAAAGCCTTCTGGGGGTCTCCTTCAGCTTCTTTCAGTTCAGGTCGACACCTCTTGCACGCGCGAAATCCAGCGGCCTCGGCTTGCTCAGCTCCGTCATAGAATTTGATATTGGCTTTTCGAGCGAGTCTTGATGGACAGGTTGGTCGACAGTAGATTTTGGTAGTTGTGACGGCGTATATGAAACTGCTTGCTGCGAGGGGATTGCGAGATTGGAGAGCTGTCCAGCGGGTCGTTGGAGTTGAAAAGTGGGGCATTTTGGCCCGAGTTACAGGTGTGCTAGGGAAGGTATCTTTGAATCTGCTTTCTCGATTCTTTCTTAAGGGTGGGAAATGAAGACGACAAGGAAGAAGTCCTTATCTCATGGTGTGAGGTGATTAGAATTGTTGTTGGAAGAGAAAAGAGGTTGAAATATGAAGATGAAATAGCATCACGGGCCTGCTCTTGAAGTGACCAATTAGATAAAGGTTCGCTTATCACGCTTTCACGGCTCACATGATTTAAAGAATTTCACTTCGCAAGGGAGGGATTCTTCTTTAAATGAGAGTCCCTAAGAGTTTGGTTCCTTCCCTTGAACTTGTTGTTGTGATCAAAGTGGCCAATTAAACACAAAAGTGGTGACTCAAGAGTCTTGCTCGGGAAGTGACCAATCAGCGCCTTTGCCTCCGATCTTCGAACATTACGGAGTATATTTCCGAGAAACTTCTCGTTCGTTCCAACATACCTCATCACTCCTCTATCAAAGTTAAAACTTCATAATGACTGTAACTCAATTTCAAGAGGTGAGTTTTCCATCCTCGGCACTCGATATCCAAAGCGAGTCTAACATGAAAACAGCGTGTCTACGCACTCCTCAATCAAATACCTGCCGGTCGTATATCCTCTTACGCAGCATTATCGCGAGCCATCTCATCCTCACCAAGAGCCGTTGGTGGAGCTTTAAGAAGAAATCCGTTCGCGCCCGAAGTCCCATGCCATAGAATTATTTGCGCTGATGGTGTAAGTGAGCTTTTATAAAACGCCGTCTCTTGCGTTTGATATTCTCGTTGAACCAAAACCCATGCGAATACGCTCTAGTTTAAACTAGCAAAAGGAAAAGGAAAAAGCTAATCTATCCTTTAGAACATTGGCGGTTTTAAAGGAGAAGCCCGAGATGCGCCATCGAGTATAAATCAAAAGGAGAAATTGAGGCTTCTGAAAAGCGAGGGAGTTTTGTTTGATGAGAATGGGAAGTTGTTAGACATGAAAAGATGGTGGGTTGATTTCCGGATCTGATGTTGATACTGTACAATAGCTTGTGCTGCTGCTTACCTTCGTAACTGGATACACCATCAAGACAAAAGTATATCCTTTCCGAGATGAAAACCACAGTCCACTTCTTGTTGGAAACATAAGAATATCATCTGAAATGAATGATAAGCTAGCTAGAAAATTACGTCGTAGTTGTACTGTAAGACGGAGATGAATTCCCCTGACTCGACTTTAAATTGGTGAAGATCTCTCCCCGCGGTTTTCAACATTTTCGATTCTCTCTTGAAGATGATCGGTCTACCAAAACCAGCTTTTGCACTTAGTGGCGGCTCAGCAATCCGCTATCCCATCTCAATTCCCCCTTTCGAGTCAAGAACCCCTCTCCCATCACATCGCTCGCCCAACTTTGGTCCCCAAAGCGAAACCTCAAACTACTGTCCACCTGTCTCTCTCGATCATTGTGATTCTTGTCGCGGAGTGGTTGCAGCAACGTTGGTACAAGCATGGATCATCTGTCCAACATCCTGGACCCAATTCTCGCTTCAACCAAAATCACCAGAAAATAAATCTCGAATTGAACCAACTATCGTGAAGGTATTGAAGAGTGACATGGAAATGTACGAGACAACCTATCTGGCCAATATCAAGACCTCTAAATATGTTTCAAGGGCTTTTTGTGGAAAGTGTGGGACGCATTTGACCTTTGAATGCACGAAAGAGCCAGGACTTGATAGGAAGATTCCTCGTGATATTACACTCGGATCGTTGGATAAGAACAGTTTGGAAATGGAGGGAATGAGACCTGTTATGCAAACGTGGTTGGAGGATGGAATTGATTGGGTGAAGAAGTTGGTGGTTGAAGGAGAGAAAGGCATTTGAGGAGCGCGATATGGTCTGGGGTTTCAAAAATGTACCCAAAACAGAATCGCTAAAAGCAGCATGTTTATGGGGACTTCTGCCCACCTAGGCCTTACTCCAGCTACTAAATCACTTTTTCCTTCGTGAATTTCAGAAAAACGACACTTTTGAACTTGCAAGAGTATATCTTTTGGCGGGCGAGTAGTTATCCCTCTATGTGGTGAATTGGGTGTTGGAGGGGGCCCGGGGCAACCTTTTTCTTGGCAAGGACTAAAGAGCAGTGAATAGAAGTAGCGCAAACTAGCGCGAAGCTAACCGAAGTTCCCATCTCAGAGACAAGTATCCATTCAGTTTAAGATTACAACGCCTTCTTGCCATACAGGACCGGACCTCCTTCGATCACGAAAAGAAATCCATGTCCGCAAGCGATTGCAGACAAAACTCGCGTCGTGAGAGGCTCTCGAGACTACACTTGAATTCGCAAGCTACGATAACCTCAAACAACGATATCAATCTCATAGTAACTTCTTGTCTAGTCCTTATCGTATGGTAGGTTGGCAAACGGAGGAGATACTGGTTCGTACTGACTATCGACAGGCGGACTTAGATCGACAAGAAGAATTACATGAAGAACGTACGAGACAGCGAATTGCGGCAAGATTGGGCCATTTTGAGCGCAGCGTGCAGATCAAAGATAAGATCTACGATTTCAAGGGTTGGGACCCAGCAGACCGCACCCAACGTCAAGCAGCCAAGGTAGCAGATAACGACTTGCCAATACTAAAGTTGTGGACAACAATGAGCAATCTCGTTCTTAACAACTTTGTTCAGGCCGACAACACCTTCCACCGATTCTCAAGCTTCGCACCAGAAGTTCGCCAAAAGATCTGGCACTTTGCTATCATGGACAAACTCAGCGATCTCACACCGAAAATCATCAGAATCGAAAGAGCTGCCATCAACTTCTACGACATGTTATATTGTGGTTACAGGGTGCCATGGGCACAAGAACCGATGAAGGCGACCCGAAACATCCGACACCATTTATTGACCTTCTTCCTCAAAGTCTGCAAAGAATCCAGCGAAATTTCTCAACTCTACCACGGCATCCATCCTCTCCTCGAAGGCTCCGAACTCGTTCCAGGCAAATTGTACTTTAAGTGCGATATCGACACCCTTGCCATCATATGGACAAGCTATGAAGACAGACTCCACTGCGGCATCGAAAAGATCATTGAAACCACAATTCCCTTGGTCGAATCCCTTCGAGTTTACATCAAATTCGACAAATCGGGGCCTAGCAACGATCTCCAAATGTTGTTCGGGACCTGGAAGAATGGTGGAGAAGCCGCTTTACACCGCCGACAACTTGAAAGATTTGTTACACATCATCCTTTCACAAATCTCAAGAAGTTGGAGTTTATGGTCGATGGAGAAGAAAATGGGGAATATATTCCGGGAGTGGGATCCACCAGACCCGAAATTCGCCGCGAGGAGTTTACGGAAGTAATGACGCGCCACTTTTTCAAACCAGCTTATGCCGCATCGTCAGTTCCTGAAGTTATCTTTTCAACTTACGAAAGGCAGACGATCACGCGTTGGGCTTCTTAATCATTACTTGCAAATGTTTGAGCGAATAAATGGGAGTTTGGGAGGGAATATTTCTTGTTCAATAAATGCCAATGATTTGGGAGATTTGCGCTATATGTCGACAAGTGACCCAATCTTTGTTCATGGAATATTAAAAATGGAGGAGATCTTTACTTAGGACTTTGTAGATTCAGTGGAATCAATTCTCCTCAAAACCTGAAAGTAGCCATGACGGACCGCAACATTGCTAATGAATGAAAAGTAATCGGTGACTGCAAACATACATCGGGTCCTATGCTTGTTTTCTAGACAAACTTCCCAGAAGAGAAGTATAGAATAATGCACTCTCTCAAAGGTCATAAGCACCACTATCAAGATTGTAGTGAAATGGCACTGTCAGATCAAACGATCAAACAACAGCTTCTACCTTTAGACCATCAGAAGGAGTCTCTCAAAACCGAAGGTAAGGGTTACGACCATCGCGCTGCTGGAACTTAAAACATAGGTAGACCGCCTCTCCCACCGCGTTGCGACTAGATTCCAGCCATAACAACACTAAAACCCTTACTCTTGACCGCCCGGCGCAACCTGGCTGCCCCTTTCCTCACCGATAACATGCCGTAGAGAAACGTCGCAAGGTTCTTTACTCTAACAAGGTATAATCACAATTGAATCATGCTAATTTTGTCAAAAAAAAAAGACATCTGAACAGTTAGTTAATTGACTTGTCGAGCGGAGCTCAAGGCTCGAGCACTCATTGGTTAACTGCATATAGGCTAGGCGGGGGAACAGTTAATTATTGACTTGTCGAGAGGAGCTTAATACTCACTCCTTGGTTAACTGACAAGTCCAAGGGGGTATGTAGTATTGTGATAGCACAGATGTTATTTGTGGTTGTGAATGAAATGTTGGAATTGTGGGGATAAGTGGAGAACCTGAAGGTTAAGCGAGGGGATTGGTGGGGGGGGGAGCTTTGGGCTATTTTGGAAGGTTAGTTTCTTTGTTCTTCTTCTAACTACACCTCACACTCCGAGAAGACTACAAGAGCGGGCTTACATTATGCGCTGGCTCAAAGAGCCTTATATAGCAATATCCTCCTGTCATTGAAACCCGGTCGCTGCCGCTCAGCATCGACCGCGCACCTCAACTTTGGTCGGAACACGGACTCGCACCGAATATCTACACGATGAAGTCATTTTGTAACTTACGTAAATGATGGCATGTATGGTTCAGCAATTATCTAGCAAGTCTCTATAATAACTTTCATGTTTTGTGTCATGAAAAATGAGGCGTTGGGGGTCGTCGAGAACCTCGAGCAGAATTTATAGGGAATTCGTGTGAGCGAGTCTCAGGCATATCGCTCATTGATCAGAGACACAATTATAGACCAAAAACGCAATAGCATGTTTTTTTGGGACAGTCTGACGAAGTTGTAATTGGCAAACCGTCTAAGTGAATACAATTATCCATCCTGCCACTATCCCTCCCAACCGTGATCAACTTTCGCAGCCAAGATGTGCCACTTTTTCTCACGCTCCCAGGTATTTCGTATCAATTCCCCCTGAAGAGGCCTTTAACCACTCCCAGCCAGGGCGCCTACACCTTTTCACAGAACAGTTTGTCTTTCCCCTCACCCTCCGTGAGCAAAACTCCGTCTTCCTTTTCAGTCCACTCCCCCTCCAGCTCTTCCGCCTCCAAAAGCCACTCTTCCCCATTCATTATTGCCTGATGAGAACTACGCATCGCAGAAAATGCATAGTAAGCAACCCCCCCAAAGGCCAAAGCTTCAACGAAGAAGAACGGCAAATTTGCAATCAACACGTGCTTGTCAATACTCCAATCCTCCTTGATCACATCCGCAGGAATTAGGTTGCAAGTCCCAGCCAAGACGTGGAAACACACTGTAGTAAAGCATAGTGAGCCAGCGCATAGCTCGCTTCGTGTTAAGTTGACGATTCGTTTCGCCCGGGGAGCCCAGTTGAACTTGTTCAGTAGGTCCGATGTTGGATGCTTCGCAAGGTAGACGAGGTGGACGATGCTCGCCATGGCATAAATGACAAGTAGAAAGATCCAGTGGAGTCCGTACTCAATCTTTGTTGGTGCTACGTTGACATTGAACCAGGTGGATGGTACAGTGAATATGACGAACAGTAGGAGGGGCACAGCGAAGATGATGAGAGGTACTTGGAGTTCCAAGAGGAAAAGTTTAAAAACCAGGGCACCCATGGTAAAGGTTTGTTTAGACATTGCGTGTCGGTGTCTTGTCTTCTGACAGGAGAGAGCGTCCTAAGCAAGGGCATATATTTATAGACTAGGCAAGACGCTAGCAGGCGCTAATCAAGCGAGAAGTAAGGTCTGACCAGGATCCCTCACGTGTCTACATAGCTCTATGCTACTTTATCTTGGTGAATCCAGATACTAATACTTATGTCAATTTAACACGGCATATCAGCACAGGAGACGGTATTCTTAGGGAAAGTGAATGAGATTTCGTGAAATGTACCTCTTGTAGCTTGTCGAATCTGGTACAGTGACCTAAACAGGAGAAGTTCAATCCGGGGGTGGGTTTTTATTATCAGTAGTCGCGAAAATGGGCCCAATTCTCAAGATAGCCCCTTAAAACAACCACTTGACTTGAAAAATTCGACACCCCATTTGCTGCAACTCTCTTCATAACTATTGTAAAATGTGTAAATAAACTGCTTTGAAGAAAATTGAAGCTAAGGAGAGCATTGAAACTCGTTAGCATGATCCACGAGGTGGCTATTTAAACCGCCACCAAAGAGAGGATTGTTCTCGATTATTGCTCACCACTTCTTCGCTAGAGTATTTCAAAGAAAACTGTATACTTTCCAATCAATTGCTCCGCTCTTCCAAGTAGAGGTAACTACAGAGTCTGGAAGATTAATCCACTCTTCTACGGTCTTCAACTCATCTACACTTATACTCAATCGCGTTTCAGCTCCTCTGAGTCCGAAGTTTAGATTACCGATTTCCTCACTCATGGGTCAAACACCACTTCATGTATCACTGGTAATTATAGACGGAAAACGCAATAGAAAAAGAAACTTTAGACAGTCTAGCAGAGTTCAATTAAGTGAGTACAGTTGAAAATTATACTACTCTTTCCGCCGACCATGGTTAATTTTCATGACCAACTAGCAACTCCATTTGTCCCCACGCTTGTAAGAGTTTCCTAAGAAGATGCTCTTCCTTCATCACCACCACTCTCTAATCCCAGTTTTTCATCCTTTTACCGTCCATGATCACATCCTCACTCTCTTCCTTCCCCTCCTCCACGCCCAATGCTCTCCAAGCTAAGGTAACAACGCACTCCCCAAACGCACTAAGCACCAAAACCTTGCAACCCGAAAAGAACGATGAGAAAGACATGCGTCCCAACCGCACCCCCATTAATACTCCCATCTTCTTTAAGAAGTCTCAAGCTGCTTCGACATCGTGATGAAATCTAAGATTGCGAAGAAGATAAAGTAAGGGACCACTGTAGCAAGGCATACCGAGGCATATACTAAGGCGAGGATTCGTTTTATCTCGGCGAGTAGTGTAGTAGAACAGGTTTAACCGGTCTGATATGGGATTATAGTAATAGTAGAAGAGGAGCCTAAGCAGGCGAGTGTAGCGTGGATAGGTGAGAAGATGTTGGATCCGATTTGTAGCGGAAATATAAAGAGCTATGGGAATCTTATAGTGAAAAGAAGGATATATAGGAGTACTTCTAAGAGGAACTTGAGGAAGCGAGGGATAGAAGAACTCTGTCTAGACATTATGTGTTGTTGTTTTGTGTCTTTAGTTATCTTTTAGGTAGTAAAAACTTTGATATTCTAACTATAGAAGTAGAGTATTTATAGGCCGTGGTAGACTCTAGTAGACGCTAGCTAAGCGAGGAGCCAATGACCTAAGCCGTCTCGTCACCAGAGTAAAGTCAAGTATCAAAGCATTAGATACCTCGTATAATTCGACCTTATAGATTCTACACTAAGGTTTAGTATATATATATATACTATAACTAAAAAGTAAGACATATTGAATCGCCGCTCTACTGAAATAACCCCAGGAATGCTTTGTATATACAAAGTGCTTTAGATAGTATCTAAAAACGCTACGGTTACTAATATATATATAATACTTTGAGCGCTTATAGCGCTTTCTCTTTCACATAGACTTGTGGTCTTAATACTCGTAGTAAAGTGGTACCTGGCTACGAAGCTATAATAAGTACTATATTATCTAATTATATAATCAAATCTAATACCTATTTAGTCCTCTATCCACTCCTCTACGAAAGCAAACTTCTACACGAGTAGATATACTACTAATTCTAGTAGTTAGAATACTCAAACTTATAATAAAGTTTCTATATAGCCTTCAAATTAAATAAACACGTAAGTACGAGCCAAATAGTATAGGTAAGAAATTACTTATTATTTAATATTACTCTAAGTAACTCTAAGTAGAGTAGAATAGAATAAGACTAACAAGTTCCTTAAGAAGTAGCAAATTCATTACTCTAGATCAAAAAAATATATATATACGGAATATTAATATAAGATTTAAACTAAAAAAACAAGCTAACTATAAATTATAAAAAACTTAGCCTTATAATGACTTACTATTTCTTCTTACCAATGTCTATACCAATTCAATATCTAAGTCTAAAAGTATAGCAAAGTGTTTTAAATAAGTATCTCTATACAATCTCGATACTTGGTCCGACCTCCGAAAGTCGTGCCGGCTCACTTAAGAGTAACTCAGAGTAACCTAGAACAGGTACTCAAGTGTAAGAGTAACGACTTGTTACCCTTGAGAAAATAAGAGTAACGGCCTGCTACTCTATTCTATTCTATTTATTGCCTACACTGGAACCAAAACAGGCTGTCACAACCTTACAACCTTCAAAATATCTCCAGAAAATCCAAGACTATCAAATGAACCTAAATGGGTCACAACCCATCGCTCCTTCCCCACATCTATAACAATTACCTAAAACATTTCGGGGTGACTCGAGAGAACTAATCACGATGCTTTACTCCTTGTAGCTACTCACCAGATCTCCCTACCTACACCCTTATTTGCACAAACCCCCAGCACCCCACGACTCGTAATAAGACAAGAGCACTCAGAATCGATAACACGTTAGCAAAAATCCCATCAATGTAAGAGAGAACCAGAAATTTTATTAAGTAATGGTATAAATTACAAAAAAAGCAACAATAACGAAAAGCTTCAGCCAGCAAGGAATTTTCTACCCGCCGAAGCTCCATCCTATGATACACCACCGGGGGACTCCACCCACTCCCTTCATTCATCCTAAAAAGTACCCTCATCCCTCATCACTATCACTATCCCATCAAATCAATTACGAAGGTTTCTCCCCCATAACATCAATATACCCCCTTCCCTTCTTCTTCTTCGCCGTCCCCTTTCTCCCCCCCGTCGCCGGCCCCAAAAGATCATCAATACTACTAGCATTACTCATCCCCGTCCCCGGCCGACTAGGCGGCGCACTCGGCGGTCTGCCAGCACTACTATTACTAACACTCCTACTCATCGGTGCAAACCCCGGAGGCGCAAGAGCCGGCGCACCTCCCTCAGAAGGCGACGGTCCATCTTCCTGTGACAATGGACTTGGGGCTTTACCAGCATCAGAAACCGCACGCATGGCTGGAGGTGGAGCGCGTGGTGTCGACGTAGGTCCTGCGATCGGGGGTCCACTTGCGGTTCTGGGCGGTCCTGCTTTGGGCGGAGGAGGAGTGGCAGATGGGGTTGGAGCGGTATCACCACCTTTCTTGTTGACCCATCTCTTTTGATCGGGATCGTAGTAAAAGGAACTTGCTTCTCCGAGTTTTGCTCGGATGGGTTTGTTTGAATGAGCTGGTGTATCGGCGGCTTCCTTCTTACCGCCACCGAACCAACCACCTAGTCCCCAGCCTTTCTTCGCGGGTGCTGCTGCTGCTTTTTTGTCTATAATAGTGTTAGTCGTGTTCGAGTTGATGTAACTTAGATTGAGCTTACCATCTGCCTCAGCGGCCTTCCGGAAAGCTTCGTCTGCTTCCCGGTCTTTCTCCGCCTTTGTCTTTTCCCGTGGAGCCGAAGCATTATTGTTTATGCCATCGTCAAAGTCATCGTCCATGAATGATTTCTTCTTTGGCTTGGTGTCCACCGGAGAGTCAGGTTCATCAGTGGGTTCATATGGGGTGTAACTGCTGCTAGGTGGTTCATAGCCCCCACTGGGTGGCTCGTAACCACTAGATGCTGGTGGCTCATACCCGGACGACTGTTGTTCACCATACGAAGGCTCGGGTGGTGTGTATGGTGCCGACATTTGGTTTCGGTCAAAGTTGTTGAGCGGTTGTGGGGAGGAGAACATGTTTGGTTGCTGCTCTGTTATAGGAGTGGTAAGCTGGGCAGAGTATGGCGAATCGTTGGACCCAAAGGGCGTGTATGAAGACTGTGGTGTATGGTCCTGTTGTGCTCCAGGCATATAGCTATTCACTGCGGGTTGAGAATTTGAACCATAATTGTTCATCGCAGACTGGGAACCTGGGCGGTAATCGGATATGTTGCGTTGTGGTTCGTAACGCTGATGCTCGCCAGACCTTCGCTGATATTCACCAGAAGGTCTCTCTTCCATTGAATTGCGAGGCTGGGAGGCCAGTGACCCACTTCTAGGAGGGTCCGGTGTGTACGCTCGCCCTGGGGCATATCTTGAACTGACCTTGGTTGCTGGTGCGGCCGTTACTGTACCATTGATGCCCAATCCTCCATTATAGCTTCCATAAAGTTCAGCGTTGGATGGGGAACGGCTGATTGATGGAGTACCGCCAGCAATTCTAGAGAAAGGCCCAATCTCACCCACTGTCGAAGCATTCGTCCCATTATCCGGTGTGTCATTCTCATCGCCAGCTACGAATTTGCTCAACTTGTCCCAAACAGAACCAGACACCTTGTCGATACTTGGCTTTGAAAGCCATGAAGAAGCTTCAGATTTGGGTGACTGCTTCAGGCGTTTGCTTAGGTCGTCCAGGGCTGAGATCAAAAGGCCGTGGTGGTAAGGAGATCGTCTTGTTTGAGAAGTAATCGATGATGCAACCGACTCGCAGTATTGCAGGGCATTCTCACGATATCCGTATTCTGCAAGAATTGTGGCGTGTTGTACTTTGTAGACGGATAGATGTGGATAAGAAACTGCCACACTTGCAGTACCGGAAAGTGACATCCCATATTCAAAGACTTCGCTCAATAGTATTGGCTCCATTTCCTTGTCGAATTCATATGGTTGCCTGAGGTGATCAGATCCAACGAGAACAATGTTCGAAAGAGGATCGTCTATTCCTCCGAACAGGGAAACGTTTCTTGCGAACAAAAAGCATATATGGGCTGCCTCGGCTCTTCCATAGCCCGACAAAAGGCTCCCCAAGGCTTTCAATGCTTGAACATCGTCAATGCTTCTGTTACTTAGCACGAGCCCAAGAGTCTCTCTCCATCTGTCAAGACCATCCATGGCATCTTTGGACGGCCCAGCTGAATTGGAAGTGCTGACCATTTGGAACCCGGCACGAGCCGAGGGTGGGACAAGTTCGTCGATGCTTTCTTCGAAATTGCCAGCAAAGACTTCATACAAAGCGGCCAAAGATTCCGTGTTTTCTCCAGTGTTCTTCACTTCTTTTTGCACAAACTCTTGTGCCACTTGCTTATACAGCTCTTTTGATACCGTGTTCGAAATCAGCATAGCGTGGGCCCAAAGACGTTTATCAACGGCTTCCCAAACCGCCTTTTCGCGTTCTCCACGAAGAAGATGTTTGCGGAGTTGATCAACAGCAGTAGGGTCTACCGGATCGGACCTTGCAGCAGAGTTCGAGGCGTGAGAGATACCCGAAAGATCGGCGCCAGTAGCATAGAGTGGTGCCACATCGGTAGGATCGCTGTCGAGCCCTGGTGACAATACCGCCCGAACAGCCTTATCGACAACAGGATTTCCCTCTAAGGCACCGTCGTTCTCAATAAATACTAGCAAGATTTTCCACAACAATATGCGTTCTTCCGTTCGCTTATCCTCATGGGAAAGATGCCCACCCACTCGTAGGTACGAAGCATTGCTTTCCAGAATTTGAATCCCAGCAGTGAGCCAGTTTATGACGTCCTTCTTTTTCGACTTTCCCTTGAGTGGTCCAGGGAAACTAGTTAATCTTTCTTGCAGCGGGTCCACTTCTTTGATGTTACGGATTTTAACCTCGCCAGGGCTTCTAATAATCATTGGCGTGGATTGATGCATGCCATATCGAGGAACATCTTTCGGGAAAGTTGTCATAATAGTTCCACCAACACCCCATACGAACATAGGAGAGCCTTTCCACCTTTGTAGAGGATCATGTTCCCGACCATCAGTTGGTGCAACATAATTCATCGCTTGAGAAAACCCTCGTGATCGTGCCTGAGTAAGCTTTACAGGAACTGGATTTAATCCATATTGCGCTCTTGGGGATGTTGGGACTTCAACAGACGCTGGTCGTTGATATGGAGCGGATCCAGCCATATTAAGTCTAGGCCCAGTGAAAACGGTGCTAGGCGACTGAGTGAGGGATCTCTGAGGTGGAACAAACCCAGCAGGTAGGTTTGCATTCTGAGATGGTTGCTGAGGAAGGTAGTTTGATGGTGCTCGCTTGGGGGGCGACATATTACTCCTGAGGCCGTGGTTTTGTGGCGGAGGAGGGGTTTGGGAAACCATCCGCATGGGTGGTGGGGGATGTGACATATGTTGTGGGTTCTGAGATTGCAGGGACCCATGATTTCGAGGCGAAAGCTGTTCATTCTCGTCTACTTCTTGTGTAGGTGGGAGATGGTTAGTTCTTAGGTTGGATTCGTAACCAGAAGAGCTACTTCGTCGATCATTCACCCCTTCTGCGCCATAAGATCTAGGTTCATGATTTCTCTCGAAATGAGCAAGAGGACTCGAAGTTCGAGGCTGGTGGGGAAGAACTGGGGGAGACGGTGCACCAACGGAAGCACTGTATGGCTGAGATGGTTGGCGTGCCATAGGCGGAGGAGGTGCCGGTGAGAAATGAGCAACTGGGGGAGGTGCAGTTTGACTATGAGGGGGTTGTTGTGGAGGAGCTGGAGAGTACCTCGATGCAATAGATGGTGGCGGCGCGTGGTTTGTTGGAAAAGTAGCATATGGACTTACCCGGCCGGGTGCAACTAGCCCTGCTGGAGGTGGTGTGGGTTGGTGTTGAGTTGAAGGTTGAAACGGGGGTTGTAGGGCATTTGGTGGGAACTGTGAAGTCGCAGGTGGCCCATACGAGATGGGTGCAGCAGGGGTAGCATGGGAGTGTCTTGGTGCAGGTTTGGGCCTACTAGCCACAGGTAAATCCTCGAAGAAACCACTATTTGACGGATTTGTTCTTGGTGGTGGGTGAGCTACAGGAACCGGCTGTTGCTGATTTTGATGTGGAGCATTGCTACTTGTGGGTGGTGACAGATTGGGTACCGGCGCTCTTTGTGGTGGTGCTTGTGCATACATACTTGAGCTTCTAGGTGGAGGAACACCGGGTGCTAGAACAGATGCACTGTTTCCACGGGCAAGGTTTTGCATGCTAGGCCTCTTGCGAGGCTTGACAACTTCCATTGGCAAGTCATACGGTGAAGAATAACCTCCTTTGGACTGATTGGCGAAGCTCTGAGCTTTGAGCACACTTGGTCGTTCTGGTTGCAAATGCTGTTGAGGTGGAAAGCTTGACGTTGCTGCTATATAGGGCGATGACATTGTTGACGTGGCAGCTGGCCTCGAGAGATCCGTCAAGAGAGGAGCCGAAGGTGCATAGTTATTTCTTGGTGGAGGTACCTCTTGGGTGCTTGCTCCTGGTGGCAGATATCTACTCCCACCACTGCTGGCCCTTGCTGAATTTCCGTTGACCGGAGCTACAGCAGGTTGACTTGTCGATGGAAATTCGTTTGCGGTTCCATTTTGCTCATCAGTATCTTCCAAAAATCCCTCATCATCACTGCCAAATAGGGCAGCTGGGTCGAGTGCAGTGTGGTTTTCAGGCTCGTCGTCAGGTAAAAGTTCATCATCGTCATCATCCAAGAATTCGTCGCCAGCCAATGCGGCTTTCCACTTTTCAGCAAGATCAACTTCCACGTTCTCTGATTGGGGGTTGTCTTTATTTTTCGGCGCATAATTGAAAAAATCAGAGGGATCGTCAACCTTTTCCACTGGGTGTGCAGGAGATAACTGATCGTTTGGTTGATAATGCATCGAGTCCATGACCTGAAAGGTGGATTTCCTCTCTAACGGGCCAGGTTCCGACTTCAATTGTTTCGACGAATCGTCCGCTTTTGCAACTTGGGAGAAAAAGTCGTCTTCATCGCCTGCCTCCTCTTCCAAAAATGCTGGAGTTCCATAATCGTTCCGGGGACCTCCTTCCGGGTGAATTAATGGGAGACCCTCTTCGAAGCGAGCCTGGGATTCCTGATCCTCATCTTGTCTGTAATCTCCACCGTAGGATTGCCCGTAACTGGGAGTCGCGTCATCCTCAACACCATTCGATTCTGTGTGTGTTGAAGTTTCCTGAACAGGCTCGGGGGTTGATGATTGATTGAAGAAATCGTCCTCGTCGTGGTTTGTCTCGTCTCCAAAAAGGTCCTTTGGTTCGTGCTCGACCTCGTTCATGATGGCCTCTACTTGGCTGTGGGCTTGAGGCTCGTCGTTATGTGCGATTTCGGCGGGATTGTGTATGGGTGGTACGGCGGGAAATGAATTCGTTCGGTCTGATTTGGCCATCACTTTGAAAGGGTCGGTATCGGTTCTTTGGATGTTCCATTCCGGATCAACATCGTCATCCTCCCCCCAATTTACGTCCTCGGAAACGGTTCGTGCAAATGACATCGTACTCAGATGTTTGTTTTCCTGTTTGGGTCCCTCTGACGGGAATTCGGCCTTACCCTCCTCGGCTGATTGTGGTACATCGATTCCGTTGTGAACCGGCGCTTCGTCCAATTCGACTCGCCCGGGACTGGATAGAGAGGTTGTAAGGGCAGTACGTAGGTTGTCCAAATCGTTATGGGTTGTGATTTCATCTAATTGTTTGGTATTCGATTTCTCTGTCGGCGCAATACGGAATTCTTCCTCCAAGCTTTCCGGATCCAAAGCAGGCGCACTGGCTTCTGTACTCGCAGCTTCGATGGTTTGCTGTTCCACGGGCAATGCGCCTTCTCCAAACACCGGTGATCCCTTCGTGTCGACTATGTCTGCTAAGGAATTTGGCATCAAGGCAGGGTGCCATGATGCTGCCAGCGTCTCGGAAGGCATCGCGACGACTATGTGCCGAGAAAAGAATCAAATACTAGATGATGTTAGCACGTCATGGTGTAGGGTATACAGTTGAAAGGCGCCACTTGTCCCAAGAAGGGTCCGAACTTGTGAGCTATAGCTACGTACTAATACAACAATTGCCGCTAGGAGACAATCAAATTAATTAGGGGTATTGGCGGAAACTCCAGCCATATTCCAACTTTCTTGTGGAAAACTCTGTGGTCGTGAGGAAATGAGACGTGGAGATAGGAGGTTGGCGGGATTACCAGGTCGCGCCGTTGCAGGTTGCAGCTACACGGCCAGAAAGAAGCCACATTGCTGGGGGTGAGTGACTAAGGTTGAATAGCCTTCCCTCGCGGCTGAAAGGCTGAAAAGGGGTTGTTATTCCTTGTCGTTCTAACTACCTCAAATAACTGAAGCTAGAAGTTCCTTGTATCTACACTAACTCTACACTATCACAAAATTGTAAATAATTCGTAAAAAGTTGGAATTATAATACTGCTGTTCACAGCCCAAATGGCTTTAAATCCAACGCCGATGACAGCCCGGTTCGGAACCTCAGAACTTACCTAGGTAGTGCTCAGTTGGTCTCCAAGACTCCACAAGGGGGGAACTTCTATACGATTCACCATTTACTTACGTATGACCAGTCCTTTTTAAGTGTAATAAATCATAGTAAATCATAGTTACTGTATCACTTAATAGCAATAATATTTGTCTTTAAAAAGATGCAAGATATAGAATTCTCAGAGTGGAGCTACCGCGTGTTCTCCCAAGGCATCTGTGGCTGAGAGCCTGAGACAATGCGAGTAAAGGCAAGGCTACGGTGGCACTAACTTCTAGGCTTCTGACTTCTAACCAAAATATCCACGACAACCATTCCACCACGCTCTCACCATACAATCGCTTGATCACTCCCTCATAAACGATCACCGCATCGATGAGGCATGTCGTCGCGACCTCTTCATCCTCCAGATGCTTCCGAATCACCCGTCGATGATTCCGATTCAGACCTTGACCTGGACATCCAAGAACTTGATCCAATTACCACAACCTCTCCCTCCACCACCGGCGGGCTCCGAGATCGCAATACAAGAGAAGAGCGAAGAACGGGAAACATACCCCTCAGAAACCTGCGTATGGGTAGCTTGCGCGGGTTGGGGAAACGAAATCGCGGCTATGGGGATTTGGGGAGACGGAGGGATACCGAGGGCGACGATTTAGAGGGACTTTTAGCAGACGATCAGGATGGAGACCCGAACCGGCTTTCGGGGGGCAGTCTTGCGGAGGACGATGCGCCATTGTTGCCGTCGAGTAGAGTGCGGCGGAAATCTAGCGTTGGCTCTCTCAAGGAACGATTAGGATCGCGGATACGTCTCCCAAGTTTTATATCCGGCTCACCAGCTTCTCAAGCGCCGCAAAACGACGATGAGATACATGATGAGGAGCATGATCCAGCCTCCTCGCGAACGGTCTCGGTTGGAGCAATCCAGTCCGCGCGATTTCCGGCCAATGCGGTATCGAATGCCAAATATACCCCCATAAGCTTTTTACCGCGAACCTTGTATAACGAATTCTCTTTCTTCTTCAACATGTACTTTTTGCTCGTTGCTCTTTCACAGGCGATTCCTGCGTTGCGTATAGGATACCTTTCGACTTATATTGTACCATTAGCGGGTGTTTTGGCAATTACTCTCGGCAAGGAGGCCTATGATGATATTGAAAGAAGACGGAGAGATTCAGAGGCCAATTCTGAAGGCTACACAGTCCTATCGTTTGACAGACCTGGAACGGGAAATGCCGACAGATATCATGCCAAGAAAAAGTTGAAGTCCAAGGCAAATTCAAAGTCTAAAAGAAGGTCTTTGGCAGAAATGGATAGGTTATCTGATATTCAGGAAGAGGAGGACAATGCAGAAAGTCAAGGAGTTCGCCCGTCACCAACTTCTGTTGTTCGTGAGGTGACGAAAACGGCGCGCGATTTGAAAGTTGGGGATGTTCTGAAACTGGGAAAGGACCAGCGTGTTCCTGCCGACGTAGTGATTCTGAAGAGTTATACGAATGAAGCCAGCCCAGTTGAGGAAATTATAGACGGTGAAGTGAACAACGATAATTTACTCGTGGATCCAATATCAGATCCTCCCATCGACCAGACGAGCAGCAGTATAGTAGAAGCACGTGAGTCGACTTCAAAACTTGGAAACAGCCCGGCGGCGGACGCAGGAGGTGTGGGTGAAACTTTTATTCGAACAGATCAATTAGATGGAGAAACTGACTGGAAGCTTCGACTTGGATCTCCACTTACGCAACACCTTGATCCATCCGAGTTTACACGCCTACGTGTCGTGGCCGGAAAGCCAGACAAGAAGGTTAACGAATTCTTGGGTACTGTGGGGTTGTTGCCAAAAGGAGCCGGATATGATCCTCACGTTCCAAAATTGAGCCCTCTGAGTAATGAGGTTGGAGCCGATAGCAGCAATGAAAATTCGGCTCCATTGACCATCGATAATACGGCTTGGGCCAACACGATTCTTGCTTCCAATGCGATCACATTAGCCGTTATTGTATATACTGGTCCCCAAACTCGATCAGCGCTCTCTACTTCTGCCTCGCGATCGAAAACTGGATTACTGGAATACGAAATCAATTCTCTTACGAAGATTTTGTGTGCCCTCACACTTACATTGTCCATTGTGCTCGTCGCTCTAGAGGGCTTCGAGCATGTGGCGGGTGTTGAGTGGTATGTCAAAATCATGCGCTTTCTAGTCTTGTTTTCTACCATCGTGCCAATCAGTCTTCGTGTCAACCTAGACATGGGGAAAACGGTCTACTCCTCGTTCATTCAGCGAGATCAAGGCATTGAAGGCGCCGTCGTGAGAACCAGTACCATTCCAGAAGAATTGGGTCGAATTGAATATTTACTCAGTGATAAGACTGGTACCTTAACGCAAAACGAAATGGAAATGAAGAAAATTCATGTTGGGACGGTTTCCTACGCCAACGAAGCTATGGACGAAGTGGCTTCCTATATTAAGCAAGGATTCTCTGTTCCGGCACCTGCGGATGTTAATCAGCCACCAACCTTCATTACCCCCTCGTCTACTTTCCTCGCTTCCACCACTGTAACAGCAACGAGAACGAGAAGAGAAATTGGCTCTCGGGTTCGCGACGTCGTCCTTGCCTTGGGTATCTGCCACAATGTTACGCCAACCATCGAGGAAGAGAATGGCGAGACTATCACATCCTACCAAGCCTCCTCGCCTGATGAAATCGCAATCGTCAAATGGACAGAGGCCGTTGGTCTGCGCCTTATTCATCGAGACCGCAATGGAATGACACTTCAGTCCGTCGATACTGGGCTCCCTGTCGTTCGAGTCAAGATTCTTGAGATATTCCCCTTCACGTCTGATGGAAAGCGAATGGGTATCATAGTTCAATTTCTAGACGGCTCAGAAACCTCATCAGCTGCAAATATCGAAGCTGGTGAGATTTGGTTCTTCCAGAAAGGAGCTGATACCGTCATGACTTCTATTGTTGCTTCCAACGATTGGCTTGATGAGGAAACCGCCAACATGGCCCGCGAGGGCTTGCGAACATTGGTTGTGGGCCGCAAAAAGATGTCAGTCCAGCAATACAAAGAGTTCGCCTCGAACTACAAGGAAGCCTCCGTAGCCATCAACAATCGTGATGCTGGTATGGCTCAAGTCGTTTCACATTATCTTGAGAAGGATCTTGAACTACTAGGTGTTACTGGTGTCGAAGATAAATTACAGAAGGACGTCAAGCCTTCATTAGAGCTCTTACGAAATGCCGGAATCAAGATCTGGATGTTGACTGGCGATAAAGTAGAAACTGCACGATGTGTAGCAGTAAGCGCCAAACTTGTCGCCCGAGGGCAATACATCCACACCATCGACAAACTGAAGCGAAAAGACCTCGCTCAAGATCATCTCGATTTTCTCAGAAGTAAACCAGATTCTTGTCTTCTCATCGACGGAGAGAGTCTCTCCTTGCTACTCACGCATTTCAAAATCGATTTCATCTCTCTTGCCGTAAAACTACCAGCCGTCGTCGCCTGTCGATGCTCACCGACTCAAAAAGCAGATGTCGCTCTCCTAATTCGGGATTTCACCAAGAAAAGAATCTGTTGTATTGGAGATGGCGGGAATGACGTTTCCATGATCCAAGCGGCCGATGTGGGTGTTGGTATCGTTGGCAAAGAGGGTCGACAAGCTTCTCTCGCTGCCGATTTCTCGATCACCCAGTTCTGTCATCTGACAAAACTTTTGGTTTGGCATGGTCGCAACAGTTACAAGCGAAGTGCTAAACTCGCACAATTCGTTATCCATCGTGGTCTCATTATTAGTGTTTGTCAAACTATGTACAGCATAGCCATAAAGTTCGAACCCGAGGGTCTTTACAAAGATTGGCTCCTCGTGGGATACGCGACCGTTTACACCATGGCTCCCGTCTTCTCGCTTGTTCTCGATAAAGACGTGGATGAGAAACTCGCCAACCTCTACCCAGAGCTCTACAAGGAATTAACCACCGGTGCCTCCCTCTCCTACCGCACATTCTTCGTCTGGGTCTTCGTCTCGATATATCAAGGTGGTATGATCCAAGGACTCTCCCAGATATTGACGGAAGTCGATGGACCCCGCATGGTCGCAGTTAGTTTCACGGTGTTGGTCCTGAATGAGCTTTGTATGGTTGCGATTGAGATTACGACTTGGCATCCGGTAATGATTTTTAGTCTTGTGGGGACGCTGCTTGTCTATTTGGGGAGTATACCGTTTCTTGGTGGGTACTTTGATTTGGAGTTTATTGTTACTTGGTATGTTCTTCCCCCTCCCTCTCTTTTGCTATATGAATTGGGGCTAATGATGGGTAGGGGATTTGTGTGGAGGGTTGCTGCTATTGGGGCTATTTCGTTGATTCCTCCCTATGCGGGGAAATTGATCCGGAGGGCGATTAAACCTCCTAGTTATCGGAAGGTGCAGGGGATTTGAGGGGCTTTCTTCTTTGCGCGCGCGCGTGACAGAGAGAGGTGGTTTGATGCTTTTTAGTCTAGGGGTGCATAGCGATGGTGTTTTAGAGGTTCAATTTGATTTTCGTTGTCTTTTTTTTTTGAGTAAATGGTATCTCTTATTCTTTTTAGCTTTTTTAGTCCCCCCCCCCTTTTTTTCTTCTTCCTCTAGGGGATTGTGAAATTGAGGCTTCTTTGGTGTGGAAATTCCTTGTGGTTAAAAAGCTCCTACGCTTGTAATCATTTTGGAATAGCGACTAATCAACTGAAAATCTCAGACCCCGGAGGGGAAGAGGGGGGAGGTGATGGAGTCAAGCTTCCAAGAGAGAAAAGCTCGTTTTTGAGATATTGCTCATCGGATATTTGTTTGGAACTCTTCTTTTTGGGGGGGTTTCGAACTTGATACCGGGTTTACTAGATATGGGTAAGTGCCTTTGGAATCGTTTCTTCGTTTGAGTGAGAATAGAGGAGGCTAGCTGAATGTCGACGTCATTACTAAATTATCTTAATGTAAGTTACTAAAGGCTTGCAGGGTGGAGTGGTAAATGATTTAAGGTGGCAAGAGGTGATGTACACGCACTTCAAAAGCGGCGCAAGTAAGTGGAAAGTGTAGGTTCCATAAGTGGTTTTAGTCAGAAGAGAAGGTAAGTAGAATCCGTTATATACCGAGGCGGCCTTTCTTGCTCTTCTCTCGATGCTCCCGACTCTCTCTACTCTTCTACTCCCTTACTTTCTTGATTTGCCCCCCCCCCGCTTCTGGAAGATAAGAAAGTGAGAGAGGTAGGGTGTTGGTAGCTGTAAGACAAATTGAACGACGGCCACAATCGAATTATGATGTTTTAGTATCGAGAAAAACTGTTGAGGAATTTAATGACCTGGTTTCTCAGCTCTAAAGTAGTTGTAGATTATAGTTTAAAACACCAGGGACTGAAGGAATTCGTGATCATATTCTCGAAGTACATACACTTCTGTAATTTTTCTAAATCCTTTGGAACAATGAATATATTATAAGCTTAATTATTTAAGCCTTTTGAGATATTGGAATCGAGGTATCGAGTCTCGGATGAACAATGGAAGGAGTAATTCGCTAGTTACGAATTCCTGTAACCCCCTGGTGAAAGACTGGAAGCAAGAGGTGCCTAAGTTCGTTCTGTAATTTGAGGGCTTCAGTCTTATCTCATATATTTTTTTGTTGAGAATATCCCTTCAGTTATCCTTACACCCTACGTGTAGACGCGTTCAGCAGTCCGGTTTGAAACTACTCTCATTTGGGGTAGTTTTAGACTAAAATCTAGGTAGCTTTAAACTACGATGCTGCTAAACCAGTTTAGGAGTGCCAAGATATCAAAATCCGAATTAAAGCTATTTACACCTCTTTCTACCTCTTTATTTAATCTCTCTCGCTCTCTTATATACTTAATAACTTCTATCTTATAGAATTCTTTCTTATATAGCTAATTACTACTATAAATAGGTATATTATACTACTTATACTAACTCTTAGTTTAACGTATATAAGGTAGGCGCGTCGTATACTTAAGAGGCCTTCTTTTTAAGAGGCCTTTTTTAGTAGCTTTTAAGGCTCTTTTAGTAGACTTTTTATTACTAGGAGTAGCATTAGCCTTACGCTATCCTAGAGGAGGCATATTAAGTAAAAGAAGAATAGAAGAGTATAAAAGTAGCGGTGGAAGTAGTAGAAGTAGATAGAGCTAACTTATACTGAAATGATTATTTTTTTAGTAGAGCTTTTTAAATATAAGATTATAGGTAAATTATTATTAAATTTCTATATCGTTATATACTTTGGTAGAGTTTAAAGAATAAGATAATAATTTAAATATTTAGTCGCGTTAGAGCTAGAAATGTAAGGTTAGAACCGCATTCTACTAAATTACATAGGGTGTAAGAATAACTAAAGAGATAAAAGAGAGGATAGCTCTTACTTAGACTGTTATATTTTAGTTATTGATATGCTTACTATCTTGAGAACTTGAATTCACTGAGGAGAAAGTGGCTTAAAGTAGCTTATGACTATGAGTTCCACGTCAACTTATAGCCTAGAGTTTAAGACTCGCTTAGCTAGCGCTTGCTAGAGCTCTCTATCTATAAGGAGCTGCTCTTACTCGACCTCCATAGACAGAACGTCAAAGTCTTTACCTCATAAAAGACAACCAAAGACACAAGGGATGTTTCTGGCTTACTTGTAACTTTTTTGGCCCCCAAAAATATGACTGTTGGCTTACTGGATAGATACAAACATTGATCTAATAGATTCACCGAGGTGAAAAGGTGGCTTGAACCTCCTTTATACGGTGGCTTAGACTCGACTCGCTTAGCTAGCGCTTTCTAGCTTCTTTCAATTTTCTGCTCTTAGCGAATGTCAAGCTCATTCTCATCGACATATCGTGGAACAAAGACAAGAAACAAACACATCTTGTCTCAACAAACCTCTTCTATCATTCGTTTTCTTCAAATATCTCTTGGAAGTCCTCATATATATCATCATCTTTCCCATAGGGGTCCTATAGTTCTTCATCTTCCCACCACCATAGGACAACCGCGACGCCTACCTACCTTTCCTCGCTGTTATAGCAAGTAGCTACCTTCTCCTCCTCTGTTAGAACCAGTGGACCGATTAGACTTGTTCTACAAATACTCTCGCCGAGAGAAACGAATACTTACCTCGGTACGATTCTCGATATACACTGCTACGAGGTTCAATTTCTACATCTCCTATAGGGTCTGGGATTACATTATATTTTTGAAAGGGCCTGGGACTCACACGCATGTTGTAACTACTTTGATAATTGTTTATTACTTGTATCCGTGGCACGTATTTGCACGGTTTGGAAAGCATTGGATGCGGAGAAGGAAGAGTGGATTGAGGAACAGAGTGAGGGTTTCGATACGGATTGTGAGAAGGAAGTGAAATTGTCATGCGAGGGACTTTGATACTTGAGTCGATCACTTAGTAAATATCAAACAGGCCATCGTCAAACATCGAGTAAGCTGTATCATGTTGGGGACCAAAAGTTTCATGATTTCTTAAAGGCCTTCTGGATTGAAAATATGTGATATTTCATAACTCGCGATTAGTTTGAGTTAAACTTGAATTCGCTACGAGTGTGGTGGGAATGGAATACTTCGTTCCTCTCAACAACGCTCGTAAATACAGTATGAAACCACCACCTACTGTCCAAACCAGATCAAACCCTACTTTACTGTTAATTGCCCATTAGAGGGTCATTCTAGATTTTTTCTGGATTTAGCCTTCCATTTTTGGGAGTACTGTTGGTCATTTTGGAAACAATGTCAAGCCTCACCTCACCGCCTTTGCAGCTCCACCCCCTTGCAACCCGGCAGAATGACCACGCCAATTTCCTTGTGAACCTTCAATTCTTCCTTAATGGAACGCGCAAGGGTTTTCTCGACGCGATGGCTTTCCAGATATACCGCAGATATCGGAATGATAAGGACGAATCGACTGACACCATCACTTGTTTACCGCCCTAATATCGATGTCCAGCGCCACCCCTCGTGGGGAGCATCGCAGGCTCGATCCTACCTACGGATTCATAGCCCGAGAGGAGGGATTGAATATTTGGGTACGAATGCCCGCGGCTTTGGGGGGAGCAGAGTAAATGGAGGCAGGGTGAGGGGTGTTTACACGACGCAAGTTCGAGGGTTTTCTGGGACAGCTTGTCAAAAAACAGGCCCCGATTGGAGCAAAAGGGAAACGCTTTCCACCAAAGAGAAAGTAGTGAGCGTCCTAGCCAAGATGATAGCAATGTCTATCATGCTGTACGGTGGTTATCGTTTAGCAAAGTACCTCGAAGTCATACCCAAACACTATTATTCCAAAGACAATGAACACCCCGTCTTCGATCACCCCCGCTTCACGCCCTTCGAAATCGTCAAGAGGGAACAAGTCTCCGCAACAAGCGTCGTCCTCACGCTCCGACCGAAAAGAGGGAAAGGCAAGGGAGTGGATGATCCATATGGCAGAGAATGGGATGTGGGAACTTGGAGTGTGGAGTTTAAACAACCTGAGTTGATGATTGCTCGGGAGTACACGCCTTTACCGCCTGTACCGCAACCAAAGGAGGGGGAGGAGGCGGATCTCAGGTTTCTGATAAGGAAGGAGGTTGGTGGGGAGATGAGTGGCTATCTTTTTTCCCTCCCTGAGGGATATGTTTTGAATTTGAGGGGACCGAAGGAGGAGTATCGTCTGAGAATTAGTTCGGGGCCGTGGGCTAGGGAGGTGGTGTTTTTGGCTGGCGGCACGGGTATTGCGACTGCGTTGCAGGTTGCTCATATCCTTCTAGACAGGGGGAATGCTGCGAGAGAAGAGCATAAACCGAAAATCAAAATTCTATGGTCGAATCGTCGGACGGAAGATCGGAGGCAATCGGGACCTGTTCTTGAAGCTATCGCAGATCTCAAACTTAAACATCAGGGGAACTTCGATGTCACGTATCTTGTTGATGAGGAAGGGACGTTCGTAAATTCGCAAGTTATTGCGAAGGCGATGAGGACTACGGAACCTACTAAACCGACTGCTCTTCATTCGAAGACGCAGACTCACATGGTTCTGGTTTCGGGACCGCAGGGTTATGTGGAGCATATTGCTGGTGCTAAGAAATGGAAAGATGGGAAGGAACAACAGGGTCCGGTGGGAGGTTTACTAGAGAAGATGGGTGTTAGGTCGACGAGATGGACTGTTTGGAAACTCTGAGAGAGTAATGTTGGTGGTGTATTGGTGTGTGTGTGATTTTTTGCTTTTCACCTCAATACCCGTTGGGATATTTGAGGAAGGATGTATCATTAGAGGGCTGTGTATGACTACGGGGCATCGGATTGGGATACAAAAAAGTGTGCCGGGTGACACCTTTGGTTTTTAGTGAGTTAGAGCACTAGGAACTCAGGGAACTTGTACTTCCTTGGATATTTTGATTCAATACAATATACATTTCAAAACAAGGGGTTGGTGTAATAGTCTGTTACTCCCCTCTTTAAATTTCTTTCCTCGCCTTAATTTCATTCGTCGCGAGCAAAAGGGAAGAAACATGGGCTTTGCTCCGAGTACGCCTCCTTTACTTTGATTATGCGTATGAGTCAAGGATAATTACTTATATTGTCTAAGAAGGTTTAGAAAAATGAGAAACTCTCTATTCTTCTAAACGTTTTCTTGGAATATTTCCTGAGTTCTCACGGAAATCCTAAGGCAATTGAGGGATGGGGTGTCCTCGGAGCAAAGCTTAGGACTCTTACCTCTACCAGAAAAACTCAGGCAATTTAATCTTCTCGAACGGACATTCTCATATAATTATATAAACCGCTGAACAATTACACGTTCGTTTGGGACTACAACCTCGTTTGTCGCGAATTCCCATTTTTCCTTTCATTCTTTTTCTTGGCAGCCTTCTGTGGTGTGATGAGAAGGTTACACAACTTGAGGCGCAGTTTGGACAAGGCTTATCAGAAATGTCCGATCCAATCATTCATACACTTGAAGCCTTGTTGTTCTACGAGGGGCTGAGTTGCGGGCGAAACGGGCCTGTTAAGAGCTGGAGACTCCCTTCCACGTTTATGGTTTCACTTCACATTCAACACTCTGAAAATCGGGAAAAGATGGATTCCAAAGATGAAGAACCATCCTCCGGCTCCTTCAGCTCATCTTATAACCCAAGCCTTGTTTATTTGGATGCTGGTTCTTACTCTGAAGAAACCGAGTATTTCTGCGAGAACCTGAACCAATACGAGTACAGCATCCCAATCCAGGCAGCACAGGAGCCAGCAAAAAGCGCATCCATCGAAGGCCCCTGGTCACCCGAGAACTTACGAAGTGCTCCGGAGTCATTTTCAACTTCCGATTTCAATTACCACCCGCCCCAACCTTCCACTTGGTATGACGACAGGGCTTCTGTACTGGAACCCGATCTGCCGTGGCAATGGCTTCATGAAGAAAATGTTGAGCAAGCTCATCAACAGCCACAGTTTTTCCCGAGCGCATACCCCGGGGGGGAAGACTTGTCAGAACCTGTGGTTCCCAGTCCATGGCACTATGAACCGGCTAGTCAACAGCTTTATCAACAGCCACAATATGCCCCGAGGAAAGAAGGATTCTCAATCACAATCCCTCCACTAGATGCATGGGAACGAAAAGAATACTTGAAATCTAGTCGGGGACTGAGGAAGTCCAAACGCTCCTCAGTTATCATAGTGCCATCAACCACCCCCCCTGTACCTTCCAATCGACTTTTGAGCGCAACACAAGCTCTTGCGGAGGGTTTATCTGTGGACCTGTCAAGGCTTTTATCACACATTCCATTGTTTTTCGATACCCCGGGAGACTTTCTGTGGATGTTACACTATGAATGTTCCTCGTCGCGAGCTGCAGGCATAAATATTTTGAAGGGCATTATATCAACAGGATGTCTCGACCTATCGCAAGAATCGCCGATTTACATGTTATCCTTAGGGAGCCGCATGTCGAAGCGAGATTCACGAAAAGTCTGCCTCAAGTATATCTTAAAGTTCCTCGGCCCCTTTTTGATCCGAATGGAAACCAACGACGCGTTAGCTTTATCAGAGGAAGGCCAGGTTATAAAGTATGACGACGACCTCATAAATAAGATTTCACCTTTGTTTTGGCAGACCGAAAAGGATAGCAACTTGTCCTGTGACAATCTGGTTACATATATGGAGGCCAGTTCTAAGCTTGAAATGGGTGGAGTTTTGGTTTTATCTCGTCAAAGTGCGCTGTAAGTACTCGCCTCCTCCGCTGTTACTGAATGATACTAATTGTAATTGATCTTAAGACGACTACCAGGCGAGCAAGATCACTACAAAGAGTGGATGGGAACGAATGCCAACAATGACCAGTATGTAGACAGCGGGGACGAGTACGACGACGATGACAGCATCGACGACGATGACTCCGAAGATGAAGACGATGAATTGCCGCAAGGAACAATTACTTTTGCGGGTATGCCGCTATGGCACAGAGATGAATCCGCATATTCCACGAAAGACGACTACCTTCAAGAAGCAGCTGCAGGAAGTGATGTGTGTGTGCAATTTGGGGCCCAGAGAACCATCAATTTACGGAATCAAAAGCCACTTTCCCCGGTTCAGCCAACGTCGCCGGGTGAAAGCAACCACGAGTTGAGAACATCCTCCTTAACAAAGATTGAAGGTTCAACCATGTATTCCATTGGTAGAACTATTCGTCGCTGTTTGAGGGCATGTCGTCAAAAGAGATTCTTTACACCTCGGTTTGAAACATGTAGGTTAGAACTAGCATGGGATTTGAAAGGCTTTATCGAGAAGGAGTTCCCAAATGAGAAGGAAATAGATCTATGTTCCATCATCACACTTACGAAATTTGGCGATGGTATACAAGCTGTGACTTGCGGCGAGTATATGAAACAAGTGTGGCCAACTGGGGACCAGGAAGTTTTGCGACTGCTACAGAGAGCATTAGACTCATGTAAGCTTAAGCCATTTTCTGAATTCTTGTTAACTCGTCATCCGGGCCATCCACCCGACATGCCAACTACCATAGAGTAGTCAAGGTTTTTTTTTGTTGCAACTAGCCGGCCTGCAAACTCTTCTTGGACTATGCAAATTATAGTTTTTAAATTCCTGTCATAGCTGATGAAGTATCACAGGTTCTCTTGTCGGCAATACTCAGTGTTTTGGGTTTCCCCGCCTAATCTGTTATCCTATCCTGCCTCGACGCTCCTTCTCCCTCCTGCCTCTATTTTAAGGCTATCCCGCCTTCTCCTATCCTTAAATTCTAGCTTTCCTAGCTACTCCTATCCTATAGTACTTGCTTGCCTTTCCTTGCCAAATAGAGAGGCTAGGATAGGAAGAGTTAGGCTAGTTAATTTCGCTTAAAGCCTAGAAGGTGGGTAGAAAAGAGGGTCTAGGTCGCTAATTAGAGGGTTGCCTTCCTAATCCTACTCTAGCCTAGCCTCCCTTTTTTATCTGCCTAGCTACTCCTATCCTGTTTTTAGAACTTTCCTAGCCACTCCTATCCTAGTTAGAGTACCTAGCCTGCCAAACTTAGCCTAGCCTTGATCCTAATCTAGCCTAGCCTCTCCTATCCTTACCTAGGTGAGTAGCCTATCCTATCCTAAGTACTAGGCTGACCAAGGCGGGGAAAGCCAAAACACTGGTGCCAATACTGACATTTCGATACGTGTCAGCGAATATAGAGTCAACACAACAATAAAAGGGACCTCGTCAGCCATCGAAAAAGCAGGCCAACAGCTCGCATGGCTTGGAGCAGCGTTACGTTCTTCCCCTTACCACAATTCAACGTCTACTTCCAGGCCCATAATAAGCGTATCAAAAGTGCGAAACCCATATCTCAAGATCGATTTTCGGCTCCGAAAGATTACACCTCAGGAGTCACCATTTCAACCATTCAGATCATGCTGGCTGCCACTCTTCAAGAACCGCGTTGTTGTCGAGAACTATCCTATTCTAGCTAGGTTTGAGGAGGAGCAAGGCCTAGAACTCCCACTCAACCTGATGGCCGGATTAGGGGAAGCGTCGAGAGCTACGGTTTTCGATGGCGGATTAGTGATCAAAGGATTCTCAGCACTCTTTTGCCCCTTGCTACGAATCAAAAATTCCATTCAATGGCATCTATTGTTTCAAAAAGATAAGAGCCGAATATCCTACCTCGCTGCGGCTGAATGTTCTCTCATACCACTCGAAACAAAAGAGTTAGGCCTTGAATCATTGTCGAATGCAAAGAACTTTCTTGGGTGGTCTACTTCAGTTGAAACACAAAGTGGTAGCTCCTCGAGTCGGCTTCTTCATGTAATTATGACGTTCTAATGTATGATTAGGAACAGAACAAGTGGACTATGAGAACATTAATTGGCCTCCGCCAAATTTTCCCCTACCTGGTATTGCTTTTGCCAGCGCATCGATCAAAGCTGGGAGTTACATTGCTGGCGGGGCATCATTCAAAAGAGGAAATAAAGACACTCCAGGTAAGCGCTCTACGGATTCACATAAACGTTATTTGAGGGTTGAAAGGGTTTGGGACGTGCTCAATTGCTCCTCATGATGTAAATGGCAACTTCAAAATTGAAAGGTCCTATCATAGTGAATTGTTTTCGGGGTAAATAAGCTGACTGGAATTTGCGGTCTAGTCTATCTCAGTACATCTGGCCCCTATGAACAAGAAGTCCACGCTGCACGCAATATGAATGTAGTATTGTATGATACCAAAGATCGCCGAGCTTGGTTAATTGACGGGGCAAGTGCATTACTCCACATTACACGCACGCAACTCTCATCTCCACCATATGTCGATAGCCCACATTTGAAAATTGAAGAATTCCATCATGCCAATCCAACTGTGGGGCTCTCATCGGCAAGGCAGGCGTTACTCATAAAGAGCAATAGAGAGCTTCCCATTTTCGAGAAGACCGAATTTTGTATTGAAGTCGTTGCAAGCACATCTGAACGAGAAAAACGAGAAGAAAAAACTACTGTCAAATTATGGACCTACCAAGACCTAGTGCAGCAAACCTATCATATTTTGGAACAGATGCATGACTACGAATCAAAAATGGCAACATCTACGGACATCAATATACGCTTGAGTTGTCGCGACAAACTCACGGGGTTTGCATTTATGGACATTGTCGACTCCCAGAACGATTTGCGACCTCGTGTGGCGCAACTGAAACCTAGTGGGAGAGGATGGATTGACTTCGTGAAAAGTATACGAGGAACAGTACTACTAGGGAAAGGCTTTGGGGAGTTGATAAGACCAAGTCAAAATTTTAACACGACGTGTGCCAGTTGGAGGCAGGTTCCCAAAGGCAAAGATTACCTTGTTGCCTGTATATCGACACTCAAGGAGATTTGTCGGAGACATGGGGACCACGACTCGAAGCCCATGCTGCTTGCACATGACATCTACTGGCATTCCCCTGAAAAACTGTTCGAAGCATGCGAGTGCGATTCAACTAGAACCAAATGCTGTGAACGAATACAAGTACTGCTCCCACCTTCCCTTGGCCCCAAGAAACACCCTCAGCCCTTTGGACACGACAAAGGAGCAGTGATATTTGGACGTAACAAGAGATGGCCTTGGAATTGGCCCGTCACGGGAAATCCTGAGCAGGGACAAAATTCGGACTCAGAGTCAGATACTTCTCCAAGCGATTTTCAAGACAGCGGTCTAGAGAATAGCCCAACAAGAGATTCAAGAGATGGATCTAGCAAAGATAACTCGCAAAGTCTGTCTTCTGGGGGTCATGGTGGCACATCAGAGCCTGAGTCTCCAGGTGTGCTTATGTCAGGGGCTTTACAGAAAAATGATACACGACACCATGAGCCAGATATGCAGTTTTCTCACATTACGACACATACAGGTGACAATTTCGCTGCTACTCCCAGCACATGCATCTTACGGGCTAGCACAAGCTCTATGCATAGAAGAACTTGGGAAAAGGTGAAAGATAAAGCACCCCAGATATTGTCCAGTAAGAGAAAAAGGGATGGCGGCGACGGAAAGGGGTGCTCAATACATGGTGAGGAAAGCTGACATGGTTGCACGAGTCGGACTTTGAAGTTATTGGGAGGGGTTTCCTTGTTTTCGGATCATAAGAGTTCATGCTTTAGTTGTAATTAACTGAGCGATCGAAACGATGTTCTGAATATATCATACTCGTACACATTGTACTGCACTTTAAAAGATTCAATCATTTCCTATTATCGAAAATGCACAGCCCCAAGAATCAACAAAACGCTACCACCTTACGCCGTGCAACACCAAGCCTAAAGTTAATCACGTACCTAGCCTCAAAACTTCTCTTCAACTCAAAAACTGACCGTGTTACTACAAGCAAAACCTTTAACCGAGCAACTGCTTGGCCCGACAGGCTACAGCTGCATCCATCGTTAGCGAACAGCTTGAATATAACCCTAGTGGTTCCTACAATAAAAGAATTCACCTTCACAACACGAGTTTTCTTTGATGGGAGTGTTGCAGAAGATGGTATCGAAATTATGCTCCGGGTGTGTAGTTTCGTAAATACTACTCTTTTGGCGGTCGATACACTTCTATTCTCGACCTTGGAGCTCGTGTGGGACACTGAGTGCGAATGCAGTAGCTGGGAGGTGGTCAAGAAAAGAAGGTAAAAGAGATGCATTATTGAGGTTCGGGAATCCTTTCGTTGTTGAAGTAAAATCGATTCAAATGCAAAGGGAGTCCGGAGCCTTTTATCTTTTCCGTGTCACATACACCTTTCATTTAAGTCTATCGCCAATGCTGAGAGAGCTCTTTGGTAAGGTGGAATAGAGGTTACCCAGTATTCATTTCATGCTAGTTAAACATCACCCGGTCTACAAAAGCGGCATTTATATGCTCAACCGGAAGACAAATCACCAGGAATCAGGTACTGGCAAGTTCGCTTAGAGACTGCCTTCCGCTTAAAGCTCAGAGGCCGGTTTTTCATAGCCTATCTCGTATTACCCCATGTATCTGTCTGGAATATGCCATCAAATATTTCCCGAATTTCCCAGCACGCGTCTTTTACCCGCTGAGAACAAACGTGCTCTCCCCCCCCCCCTCGGATGTCGTGTGGTTAGTTTGCGTTTATCCGTCTTAGGAGGGCTCTCTACGCGCCTATCTAAACGGGGCTTTTTCAAAAGCTGTCCGTTTTCTTTGATAATTTGCCAACAATCAACCTTGAGATAAATCGTCAATTGCAGTTTGATGCTTGTTGCATGTACTCAATCCAGGGTCTCAAAGAGGCCACAAAGTGCATAAAAGCGGATTTTGCTTCGCTTGTGACGTGTTTCCCCCCTCGTCAAAAAATCGTGTACTTACGGCAAAGAAAAAAACAAGCTTGAGAGTGCTCAACATAATTAAGTTCAGGTAATTAAAACTGATAAGAGCAGGTGTCGTTCGTAAAACATTGACTAAGCCAATCAATGTATGCAAAAAAGAAAGATAGAATAGTAGTTTTGAGAAGACGTAAGATGCTAAATATATTGCGCTGCCGTGCTCAATTAGTTCAGCTGTTCTAGAACCTCTAGGGAAGTAATATCTAATAGATATTGCTTCGTTGCAGGTTTTATCCTTGTTGAGCTTTAGGTTCCTTTGGTTATCCCGAGGCCATCTAGCAAAACGTGTAAAGGGCGATGTCACGCGACAGTGTGTAACACTCGCATCTGGGCCATTCCGCCACCATTGATGAGAAGTAATCATATATAAGCTTTAGTAAAAGACTGTGTCTCTATTCGTCTTGCTAAATCGTATCTCTATTCTAGTTTGATCTGCGTATTCTGGTATTCAAAAATTTCAACGCCAAAGTTAAAACCAGCTAACTCATCCTTTGATTCTCACTACTTTCTTCTCCCACATCAATGCAGTGGCGACAATCTGTAACGCTGCAAATACGATCAATATCTTCATCTGTAAGTTATAACCCTCCGCCAACACGATTATAACCCTCTCTTGGACTGCTGGCTGGAGCTTTTTGACAACCGTCAAGGTTTCTTCCAATGCGCTGATTGTTTCCAGTGACAAGAACCGTTCGTATCGCTCACGGGTGTAACTATACATGGTACTGCTGACGATAGCAAGACCAACAGACCCCCCGAGAAATCGGAATTGGTTGATTGCAGCTGTAGCAACCGCTATTCAGTTGTTAGTAAGTCTTGAATACCAACAGACCGGGAGATAATATTACCTGTATCACGTTCTTGGCAAACATAAGGAGTCAACATGACGAGACTACCTAAATTCATCCCGACTCCGAATCCAGCCTTAACCTCGTATGCCAACGATGGCTTCCAGAATAATCCGGTTGTGGGAAGAGTCAACAGAAGTGCCACTGCAACTGTTTGTATTGTAGCTCCTAAGAAAAGTACAAATATTGGAGGTACGTTTCTTTTCCCTTGGAGCCAGGTACCGAAAACACCCCCGACAGGAGCAAGTAGACCAAAGGGCAGCAAATGTGTCCCGGCTTTTAGAGTCTTGGAAAAGTGGTGTTAGTATTGTGTAGCAGAATTGTGTCCTCGTTTTTGGAAGATGGAAGGAATTTCCCCTTACCGAAAACCCGTTTACCGCCTGAAGACGGAGGGGAATTTGAATAATCAATGTCGTGAAAACAGTTCCACAAAAGAAAGAGCTCCTATAAGGTGAAAAATTAGAGAGGTCTTCTCTCAGGGATAAGGCTATTAACTCACATAATCATCGCCATCCAGACTCGACTCTTGAAAAAACGATACGGGAACACCGGCTCCATGATAGATTCCTCACCAGCATTTGTAACTTTTCTTTCCCACCAAGCAAATAAAACCAGCATTGGCCCGGAGAGCACCAGCAGCGAAATTGTCAACGCCGACGACCAACTCCCGTGAACTTCGACTTGCTGAACAGCCGTGACGATAAATATGCCAGAACCCAAGAGAAGTGCCGTCCCGAGAAAGTCCACTCGATGAATATAATTGAGGGAAAATAATACGCGGAACATGGATAAAAACCCCGTGGACGAGCCTTGGATACTTGGGACATTCGGTGGAAAGGTGATTGCCAGCACAAATAGAGAGGTGAAACCCGCGGGAATACTGTAAATTCAATTAGCAAATGTTTGACGTGTTGAAAAGGGGCTAGAATATACTTCAGAAGGAATATCCATCTCCAAGTTGTATTCTCGCTAATGATACCCCCACAAAGCGGTCCAAGTCCCAGTGCCAGAGCAAAAATTCCGGCGATCAAAGCCCCATAAATAGTGTATTTACTTTTTGGGACCAATTCGACGAAAATGATCATGCCAAGAGAATATACACCAGATCCGCCAATTCCCTGAAAGGCGCGGAATATAACCCTATCGTATAATCAGCACCCAAGCGAGGACCCCATTGGTATTGGAGCCCAGAAGTGTAGACTTACAGCTGTGTCATTGTTTGCGCTGCACCACAAGCCCCAGAAAAAACCATAAAGGTTGCCAGTGCTGCCATCAAAGAGAACTTTCTGCCAAATATATCTCTCATTTTTGCCCACGCGATCAAAAGTCCTTCAAAACTCAGCATAAGAAGACCCTAGAACTGCTGAAGACTCACCAGTGTAGGTAATCAAATAGGCATCGACAACCCAGCTGCTTATATTGAACCCTTTTAAATCAGACGTGATAGTCAAAAGGCTTGTGCTGACGATGGAGATCTCAAAGTTTGGTAGGAACATGGCTAAACAAAGACTAAAGAGGATTAGCCATGGAAGTGGAACATACAAATAAAAACTTACGCAACCGTAACGACATGAAGGCGCCATCCTGAAAGGTACTCTTTGGAGTCTTCCACAGTAATGCTAGTGGCTTTGCTGGTTTGTCCAGAATCTTGCATTGGTATTGTGAGCTTCTCTGAAGTTGGAATCCCGTTGGGGGGAAGCTGTTCAAGTTGTACTTCAGTGTTCATGATAGCAAATTACTTTTAAATAAAGGATGGTTAAAAGAAATCAATGCTAGAGAATTGATAGAAATAGTTCTTTGAACACTTGGGATCTGAAGTCTATGACAACTTACAGGTCGTGTAGACTTGCCACAAAGCTTCAAATCTTCGGAGAAAGCCACCTCCAGCCCCTCATCTATGACCATTTAGATATTGTGAGAGTTAATGCGTCATTTGGGCCTTATTGTTGGCGAGTGCTATTATCTTTGAGCCGATATTTCCCGATTTTGACTATTCACTTTGAGATATTCCCATAAACAAGTGAGAAAGGGGTGGGCGGTTTGTCTTCGCTTAGCCTATCAGAAACAAATGACTTCGATAGAAGGGTCCAAGAAAGAGCACTGTGATACTTCACTGCTTTCAGACCAGGGAAGCGTCATTGATGAAGGTGGACTTTTCTAAATTAAGGCATGGGTGGTTTGTGAAAACATGTCGGTGGTCGCTAAGGCACAATGTAACACCATGACCAACATGCCAACACAACAACGTTTGTGTAGTTCTCTAGATGGTTCATAGGGTACATAAAATACGAGCCGAAAACAAACATAACGCCAACTTGATTGTAAAAAGCTTGGCATGGGTGTAGTTCAAGGAGGCGAAGCTTTATGTAATGGAAGGGAGAACAACAATACTGGGAAAATAAGAGTGATTCACCGATCAGATATCACTACAGCCAGTCTGGTTCTAGCTTGCCAAGCCTGAAGTGCAGGGGCGTAGTGTCAAGCCAACTTTACTGAGCCTAGCCTGCCACAACCTACTCCGCAAAACAGATCCAGTAGTACGAAGTACAAAAGTACCTATTCAATATCCTTCTCTCATGCCCCTGAATCTACGGCTATAAAGCGATAGGAAAGAGCGTTTCCCCTGAATATCAATTGTCAAAGCTCTTGGGTACTTCTTGTGATCATTCATAATGCAGTTTCCAGGACACCAGCTTGTGCTTGAGCGTCCAGTAGAAAAGGGATATTTACAGGATGTCGCTTCTCTTTACCTCAATCAGTTTAAATGGAAGAGTAATATTGACTTACTAGTTATACTGTTTCTTTTTTCGTCATCTTCTCGTATTCAAGGTGCGTTCTGATATGTAATACTTAGACCATCATGAATAAATTGGGTAGCCTTTGCGGAGTAATGACATCAATTGGAAAACAATTATGAGTCTGCGCCACTGCCACGCTTGTGGTTTTCACGGAGTTCAATGTAGACTTAGGCCAGATGTAGAAAGTTCTAATATTCATTCACCTTTCATTGGACTAGTAGTTAACTGAGAGTGTTGGTTGAACTGTCACCATGTTCCGGAAAGTGATAATTCGTGGTAAGAGACCGCCCTCATGTATCCATGTAACAATCATTTAAAGATATCAAATAGTGCAAAAAGTTAATTGACTAAGAAGAGTTCAGCTTTTTTTTTTAATCCTCTGCAACCTTAGATTGTGTATATGCAGCATGAGAGCGATGGCGCGAGGTCTTACCTGGTGTAATTGCTAGTCGTATTTGGTTGGCAACTAGCTCCGAGCTAAACAGAGTAGTATCGTTTTCGAGTTTAGCGAGGTAATGATCATTATCTCGCTTATTTTTGGATGGTGTAATTTCGATAGCTTCATATCGTTGGTGTACTCGCTAGTATTAAGTCACAGTACCATCTAACCCCAAGACTAGTACGCATGAGTCTAGAATCAACTGTCCTTTCATGAACGAATACAAATAGAAAAATTATGTGCTATATTTTAAGTTCTCTTTCATAATTAAACAACTTCAAAACTAATAATTTCCTCAACCAAAATATCGAAATAACAAATCAAACCACCAAAATCACGAAATCTCAACTAACTATAATCATGAGCACCTAACCAAGAAGCACACTTTTCCCTAACGCGAGTCCGCCATCTATCACGCCCAATACGTCACCCCTCCAACCCTTTAGTGCGTATTCCCCACCTCTCAGCTTTCCAACCCTAAAAGCTAACTAAAAAAAGCCCTTCCCACTAGCCCACTGCCACTGCTGTCCCTCCCAATACCGACCAAACCCTGACAAAAAACAAGAAACACAACTCACAAAAGAGGACTACCTCACAATCTTCGGTGTCATGCTAGTTGGAGGAATCTGGGGAATTGGATTGTCTATAGATGGACGAAGAAGATCCTTACTGCAAGTTTTGTTCAAGCGGGATCTGCTATTATTAGGTCTGCACAACGAATAAAAGCTACGAATATATTCAGAATATTCACGATTTTCCACGGATAAAATACCCTTCGAATTATTCAAGAATAAGGAGCGTTTGGGGTGTAAATAGCAGTCGTTTATTCATGAATATTCAGTATTCTCCACCCTTTTGGTATGGTTTCTCACTTATCTAAATATATATGAAAAATTATCTGCTTTAGTTCTCGATTAGGCTACGCTGGGGCGTTTCTGGGCTAAAAAGTGGATAAATCATTAAATGAGGGTGAAAAGAGTGGAGCCTTTCGACTCTTTCGACGTTGAAACCTTAGTTTAGAAAGTGGGGTGTTATGTGATACCCTTTGACATAACACCCTCTACTATTTCACATTGATAAAGAGTAGGGACGATAGTAATCTATTAATAAAAATTAAAAGTAAGTGGATTTATAGTTTAGTTGTGTTTAAATATATATATAAAAAGAGAGTAAAATTCAACTTATACGAACCCTCTATGCTAAGACCTAGGGGGCGGATATTAAGCTTAATGAATAGAAACTATTCGTAATATATTCATTTAAGCTCTTATCGCTCGAATAATCGCTCGAATACTATATATTTATTTAATATTTATGATGAATAATTAATATTTTATTCATCTATTCGTTGTGCAGACCTAGCTATTATGGAACAGACTTTTAAGGGAGTTGGGAAGGAGATCGCGAAGAAGGGGTGGTTTTAAATTTTTGGTAGAGAAGGGGCGAAGAAATTGTACATAGGAGTTCTCGGTGTATTCACCACTCTTGGTTCTGAATAATTTTTTTGGCTTGATGATACTGCCTTTTATGATTACGAATGTGTGGCATGGGTAAATTCTGTGAAGTCCGTCCTTAGAAAAACGTGACTGTACTCGGAAAGATACCACCGCCTCTCGATTCTGCTCATTACTTGAATCTCCCAGCTATCTGGAATCCAAAATCACAGAATAAACATACTAAACTATTGCCCCAACTAGCTTCCTAATCTTATCCACCCCTTCAATATGCGTGGGTCTGTCCATCCTAAATAGCGGTCCGTGCCACACTCGCAACCCTTCCACGAAAAGCTCAAATCCATTCAACAAATCCATTCCCTTCAGTAGACCCCACCTGGCAACCTCCCACTTTCTCAAAATCTCTGGTTTCACTAGATACCCGCGGACACTACCTGTTTCGCACATTGCGGTATCAATATTGATTAAGATCGTTAATTGTAATTTTTTGAGACTGGAAAGAGAAGCGATAGTACGAAATGTTGATGGCGGAATAGAGGGACAAGCGGGTGTACTTGAGAGAACTAATTCGAGGCTTTCGATTGCGGTATGATGGATTGGATTAATATTCTCCAGAAAAGTTCTCATCATATAGATGCTTTCGAAAGATAGTGTGACGACTCGATAGAGAAGGCTGCTGCCTACTACGTCGAGGTATGTCTGTTTGTTGAGAAGGGAAAGTGTGTTGTAGATATTTACTACTGTCCTGGCAGCTTGCGAAGTGAGTGGCGCTGTATTGATGTAGCAGTTTCCCTTCTTTTTTGGCGTAAACACTGGTGGGCTTCGGGGTGTTACTGATACCCATGGACTTGGTGGGTAGGGATGGTGGAGGACGTAGGTATAGATTTTCTGACGAAGTTCCAGTGGGAGAGAGAGTAGTGGGGAATTGGGCTGAGGGACAATTGAGAGTGCCCATTGTTGTGACTGCGAGATGCCATTTAATTTAGCGCTCTCAAAAATTGAAGCCGAGCGAACTTATGAGATAGCTTACGTGAATTCCATCCTCTTTCTCGACGGGCTTCAATCGAACCTTTCCATCATCGCATCGCTGTTTGACCTGATAGACGTAAGCGTGTGTTTTCTATTGTGAATACACGGGGAAAAAACCTTGAACGTATCAAGTCCGACAAATCTCTTCTTGCTTTTCTTTGGCGGGTTGCTTGTGATACCACCCTTGTATCTTTTCTTGCGGTTCTTTTTCATGTCCGACTTTGGAGCTGGTGGTTTTCCCTTGTCGCTTGCGTGCAATGGAGAGATACTATTCGAACCGTTCTTGCGAGCCATGTTCGCGATGTTTGTCTTCTGGAGCAGGTGTTGCGGCTGAAGAAGCGGAGTAACAGGCAGTAGTGAGGTTACACAATAAGATGCAAGGGTCTGCATGAAGCCTGGTTAACTATAAAGCGGCAGCGATGAGCAGAACACCAATGCCCATTTCAAATACATTTATGGGGCTTTAGATCCCCGAGAAGCGCTAGAACAGGACAAACTTGGGTATCAATGCCATGCTCATCGCGAAATTATCTCGATACCAAATCCTGTTAGCTCATTTTCTATATGAGGTTTATTGATAATTACCACTATAAGGCATTTTCATTATTACCGCGGGGGTTCGCAGATATTGACAGAATATCGAGTACCGCCAGAAATGATCAGCCATATACGATACGAGTATACGTTATGACCTGGCCCTCCTAAGGCTCGGGCTCGGTTAAATCGGCATGCCTGTGGTGGTATTATCGTGTACCCCAACTAATACACCATCGATAACGACGCCCAAGTAAGGTACAAATTCCTGCAGCCACTGGTGCAAGGAGGAAATGTTAGACCACTGCTAATTTTGTTATCTGGAAGACAATAAAAGCCTCAACAACCAAAAAAATACACGATCGATGAAACGAAACGGGATATAAAATTCATAGTATTCAAATATAAGTCCATTACGCTCGTTGCGCATCGAATCCATAAAGCCACGCCCCAATAACCATAATTAAAAAGAAAAGAAGTACAGCCCCAGAGAATTAAAACTCCCATTCCCCCCCTCCTACCAATGCAAAAGGCATGTATCGTCCAACTAATAAACAACGGTAGAAATGAAAGCTTCACACAACAATTTTAATCCCTCAAATCTATCTATGCATCCCACTTCAAAGCTCTCGCACCCTTTGGAGCTTGCGATGCTTTCACAGCCTCGGAAGGCTTAGGGGTGGCACTAGCAGGTGGTGTTGTTGGAGCAGGGTATGGGCTTGGTGGGTATGTAGCTGAAGAGGAAGAAGGATATGTAGAGTTGGAGCTTGAAGATGGTGGGTAAGTTGGCTTGGTTGAGAAGCTTGGGGGGTAGGTGGGGATGCTGGATGTCGAGTAGGATGAAGTTGTTGAAGAGTTTCCATGAGGAGGGTAACTGGTGGTCGCTGGTGGGGGTGAAGGTGGTTGAGGAGTCCAAGTTGGCTGCTCGGTCTTTGTGGTTGTGACTGTGACGGTTTGTCTATAATTATTGATGACGACGTTAATGAAGATGATGTTGACATTTACTATAATGTTGTAGTTATTGTAGATAGCTACCGTAGTGTCGTGGCTAGGTGGTGTACCTGTGGGCTAAACATAGACTGTGGTGAGAGTTGGACTGTATTTGTAAGAAGTGATATATCTGCCTTTTGTGATGACAACTGGGTGAGGGAGAGGAGTTGGTGTTGGTGCCGGATCTTGATAGATTGTTTTGTAGACAGTTCGGTAAACTGTCTGAGGAGGAACAGGTTCACACTCTGGGTAAGTGGCAGTTGCCAGAGATGAGAGAAACCCAACAACAAAAGGGGCGGAGAACTTCATGAAGATGAAATTGAGAGAGGGTTGGTATAAAGATGCAGAGGAAGAGATTCGAAGTGTTGCTTGGCAAGTAGACTAAGCGACTGTGCTAAGAAAAAATCGAAAAGGAGGCAACGATTGGAAGGTAGAGTGAGGTGATGGTGTGAAAATATTCCTTAGAGAAGACACTCGACTAGATATATATATATATATATATATATACTAAAAGTCTTTCATCGTGAAAACCGCAGCAATATCCCTCGTGCTCAGCAAACAACCAACTTTCTCGAGGCGTATACCGCCATCATGGCCCTCAAACGTCGTGGCTCAGCAAAGAAGAAATCACCAGTCAAGAGGTGAGAGCTGATGAGGTTTCTCCGTGAGCTAACAGCCACAACCACAACTATGCAGGTCGGGTATAGCTTTTTATTGAAAACAGGCGGCGAGAAAAAGGCAATTTCTGAGTAGTCGGGCGATTTGTGACTGATGAGATAGAGTTGAGCGGCTTGGCTCAACCATAAGGCTGAAACCTAAGAGCTGGAGGAAAGTGTGGCTTGGGCTATGCAAAGGCATCAAGAGTTGTCGAAATATTACTCGCCATTATTTTGAGGATATACGGTGCTGCAAGGTTTCGGCCTAAAGTAGCCGTTCAGGTTGCGAAGACCTGCAGATGTGGCTGCTGGATGGCATATGCAGTAACAACTAGATATATGGAATGAAATGAACCCAAAACGGATATCTCCAGACTCCTGGAAGATGCCATGAGGCTCGTAAACAGCACAGCAAGAAGCGGAGAAACAAATCCTTTAAAGATCAAAACCCTAGGCAACAACAATTCCCTTTCCAGATTTTTAAGACAAGGACAAAATCAAGATCGGGTGCGAAATGTGATAGCTATACGCATCTGGAAGTAGCATATCGTTCCTGCTTTGGGTCCTATCTTTGTCAGGTCGACCGTCGAATGGCCTCGCACCTCGTGTATAAAAACGAGACAACGAATCCTTTGGAATGAGACAGCTGTTGAGATATTTACCTTGCATTGAAAATTGGATTCTGCGTGATCAGATATTGCTCAGCTCACCAAGCCGGAAACCCACTGAGATGAAATAGGACTTGAGGCAGGTAAGCCAGCATCATGGCGACCTTTCTATACGGGTTTGTCGAGACTCAAGATTTCATTTGGCGGTTGCCTGATGTAATCATGTCATTGCATCTTCATACATCACCGATGTGGTTGGAATTGGAGACCGGTTCGGCGATTTTCAGATGGAGCTTCGGTTGTGAATAATCATGACAATCAGAGGTACCAAACACGAGAACCTCTATCAAGTAGATGCCGCAGGGCGATTTTGCTTGCACATGCGTTCCCCTTCTCTCCAAGTAGGAAGTACGTTTCGAACAGCAAGCCTCAACTTCTTGGTGTCTTAAGCCGTAGACTGTTGCGGAGTACCGGTATTGAGTCATCTTTGCGTGCACCCAAATGATACGATATTATTCCAAAAGGCCCCGGACAATCAAGTTGAGTATACGAAAAGTTTGGAATAATCGAGACTCGTCACTTCTGTTCAAGAACTTCTAGCACAATATCTTCTCATGTGTGTACGCAGAACGATGAGGGAGACTTACGTGTTTCTCTCCCCAGTGGAAAGTACCTGTACAGCTCGGAAGCCTCAACTTCTTGGTATCTCAATCTGTAGATTGTACTGAGTACATTTCCCAGCCCCCAGCTTGGCAAACCGTCCTTGCGCGGGTGAGATATCAACCTCTTCGTGCCGGCGCAAAACCTGTGGTAACTTTTTCCATCGATCGTCGTGTCCCAGTCCGACTTCTGGATCGCTTTTCACATCTATGATTGGAGATTCCAAGGCACTTGAAGATTCCGCCACATCGCTCGTCGAATCTGCAAAGAAAAACTTCAATGTTCGAATTGTTGAAGAGTCGTTCGTCGTCGTTTCTTCGAAGTTACAATATAACAAGCTCTTTTTCGCTTGGTATGCTGCGCTACCTTAGTAGTAAGCCGACGATTCTCACCAAAAAGCAGGGGTAGCGTTGGGGAGATATCTCCCATCTAAAAATCTCACAAACAAGTCTCATCCATTTCTTCTCCAAAGCAATTTCTTCCGTTCCAACCCCCCTCAAATTTCCAAGCCCAACCCTTTCCTCTCAAACCCCCACGAAAAAAATAAACCACGTGTAGCAAATGACAAGCAACCTCCAACGTCATGCACCAATGACATTTCACAATTACCACACATAATAACATAATACGAGAGTGAGATAAAAAAGATGGATTTAGATACAGAATCTCCGGATCACGAGGTGGGAGACGATGAAAGGAACGAGATGTCTCCAGCTGCTGCGTCGGTGGATGGCTCTACGGGCACGACCAAGTCTAAGTTGCAGTTACCTTTGAGTTGTGACCCTCCTGGTCCGGGAAACCCTGCGAAGCAGTTGGTTTGGATTGTAAGTCTGTTCTTGGTAGATTCGTATAAAATGGATGAGATGAGATGAGATGGGTTTTCATGTTCTCGCTGGTTCATGGGCCGCCTTCCATCCACCCGAACCCCAAATATATATATATCCTCATCAAAACTAACAAACCCCAGATCTTCGGCTCAACAGGCCACATGGGCCGCTCCCTCGTCCGCTCCTGTCTCGCCCAAGGCGACCTCGTCGTAGCCGTAGGCCGCGTCTACGAGAACACCCTCCCCTCAATGCAAAACTGGCACCCCAACTGCCACGGTCTCCTCTGCGACGTGCGCGCGCGAGAGTCCGTCCAAGAAGTCCTCGAAGGCGCAATCCAGAATTTCGGGCACGTAGACATCATAGCCAACTGCTCCGGGTACGGAGTAATAGGCGCCTGCGAAGACCAAGATGATCACGAACTACGCAATCAATTTGAAACTAATTTTATGGGGACTCTGCATATTATTCAGTTGAGTCTTCCTTATTTTCGCGAGCAGGGAGCGGGGAGGTATTTGATCTTTAGCTCTACGAGTGGTGCTTTGGGCGTTCCCGGGTTGGGACCCTATTGCGCGACGAAATACGCGGTGGAGGGACTAATTGAAGCAATGCTCTACGAAATCGACTCCTTCAACATAAAAGCCACGCTCGTAGAGCCCGGACTCGTGCGTAGAGACGAACCAGACTGGGAGAAGAATCCCCTTCCCACATGGGGACATTTCCTGATCAAGCCCGCGAGTGAGCCATATTCGCAGGCGAATTCCCCGGCCCTGCATGCGAAGAGGATGGTTCAGTGGTTGGGGGATAAACAACCGACGAGTGCGGTGAAGTGTGCGGAACTTGTTTGGCAGTTGGGCCATTGTTCGTATCCCCCGCTGAGGCTGTTGTTGGGGAGTTATGCTATTGAGAGTATCCGGGATCGGTTGAGGAGTATTATCGAGGAGTTGGAGGATTGGAAGCACTTGCATTTTCCCGTCTCTCCTGATGCTCAGCTCGATGATGATGAGAAGGGTGAAGAAGGCGAGGAAGGTGGTCGAAGAGATAGTGATTCCAAGGCGGAATGAGATATGGATATAGTCTTTTTACGATTGTGCCAATCACTCTTGATACTGGGTAATCGGAGGACATTGGGGAAAACTGTCCGAAAATGAAAACGAAAATATTAATGAAAGACAGCGGGTTATAGTTATGTTGAAGCTGTGAATGGGGTTGAGATAAAACAACCCTCTAAGGAAAGGACGCAGAAGACCAGAGAGCCAAGGCAAACGTATTGGAAAATCCAGTAGTCCCAGAACGTGGGTATATAAAAATATCTGGAAATGGAAGGCAATCATGTATAAGGTGGTATCATTTCGCTATCACAACAAACGCTATCTCTACACCCAACGAATTCGGTGGCCCCATTTCCAATAAACACACCTATGTCCATCCCCCACATTTCAATTCCCAAGCGCCGGTAAAAAAAGAAGAACTCCGCTCAAAATGCCCAATTTCATAATCCTTTTATGTTCGATACACCTCTCTATCGTACTTCCGGTGCTGGCGCGGCAGCATTTAACGGATCAACATTGTGCAGAACCCCATCTGAATCTATCCTTGGTTCGGCCGGTCCGTCAAACAGTCGTCTCCACCATCGTGGGGGATCGAATGGACGGGACCCGTTGTGTAGTGGTGGGTATACGTCGCAGAAAAAATACCAGATATGTCCAACAACGACACCCATCAGCTCGTCTTTTGGAATGACTCCATGGACAACCAGACTGAATCCCATCAATACCCATGGCAGCCATGGAGCCTTGAAGACTATTAAACCCAAGAAGCTCAGGTTTACGTCTGGATTCCGCCTCGACCAAATATACACGAGTGTTGAGGAAAGTGGGTGTCCCAGAAATGGCATCGATACCATTGGGGACATGCAAATGAGAAAGGCGGTCGCATATAATAGGAGCCACGAGAAGTGAGCTGGCGATCGACCGGATGATTCTTCGAGTAATCGCGAATATCGCTGGAGGAAGAAGACATGGAAGACGAGGTCGAGCGACAAGGGACCGAAGTAGACAAAGGTAGTAAAGAGTCTCCAGTACTAGATAAAATGACATCAGTATCAAAACCCTGAATAGCCCACGCCTTGCAGGTGGACATGAATAGCTTCATCCGAACATACCTGATGCTTATGAAATACCGCCCGAAAGCTATAGAACAACTGAAAGGGTGTGACGATCTGGCATTGCACTAGAGCGCTTGCAAGAACGGTCGCTGTTGTCCACCATCTCGTACATAAGGGCATCTCCCAAAACCAAGTCTCTAATGGGAACCCCGCCTGTCCGACTATGCCGCCATCGCCTGCGCCCATCATTTGGTCCATCGTGTAGGTTGTCCTGCGAGGTTTCGTGTCGTTTGGGATTTAGAGGTTTGTGGGGGAGAATCGAACTTCAGGTGTACTTGATGGTAGATGTCTCAAGTACTAAGCTGTGAGAAGGTTGCAACAGCTTGATCGGGGAGGGTTGTTGGCTTCTTTGTAGTAGTCGTCAAGGTTGAGGTGTCCTTCCGCGCTTGATCGGACGAATAAGGAAAGCGCCACTGAACCACAATACAATGTGATTGTCCTATCTTACAACACAAAATGTGTAACAGATCATAAGGTTTTTATACTCAATATTTAACAGAATAAAATCTTCACTTGGGCTAGGACAATTTCTTATTGCTTGAGGCGCAATAAGTCTTTGATCATGGACAGTAAAAGCGGCAGTAAATACTGCAGCGTTGTAGCTGTCTTGCGAGCTTATTGTTCTAGCTTGGTAGTGTATTTCGAAGTATAAAATTAGAACTAACCGTCCGAGTTTATTATTCCAATTAAATTACTCTACAACCTAAGTAAAGTGTTTACTGCCGCTTTTTCGGACGATGCACCAGCCACACCTGCAACGCCACACTTCAAGATCCTCCGTCCAACGGCAATCAAGTAAACAAGAGCAGCGAATCTACTCTGCGAAATACTCGAGCGAGAATACATACAAAGCAAAATCGCTACCTCATCGCATTTACCACCCGGCGTGTCGCGATCCCAAATACACGGTCCATTGCCCTCAATTGCACGCGCAACGGTACAAGCCCACCCGTCGCGACCTCAAAATCGCAAATCCCAGCCACCTCAATTCCACAACAACCGCGGTCGCATTGCCCCTCAACCCACCACTTCACCCTCCTGCACTCCCAAATCGCTACAAAATACGCGCATAACCTCTCACCATGCCACCAAAAACCGCAGGTACGCCCAAGGGGAAGGGAAAGAAAGGAGTTGCGGTTGCAAAGAGGAAGTCGCCTGCAGGAAAGGCCTCAAAGAAGACTGCGAAGGGTCGTCGAAGCAGTGGTGCTGCTGTTGAACGTAAGCTGTTTCTCACGTGTTGACTCAAATCGTACTTTTTATTAGGAGTGAAGCTAATTGAAGTTTAATTGTAGCCGGAGACCCAGTCCCAGGACGAAAACGACGCCGTTATAGACCTGGTACCCTCGCGATAAAGGAAATTCGAAGATATCAAGCCTCGACGGATCTCCTAATGAGGAAGCTACCATTTTCGCGTCTGGTATGTTGCGCGTTTATATAAGCTTTGGGATAATAGCTGATGTTGGAATAGGTTCGAGAGATCGCAGCTTTTACACGACCAGCAGGAGAAGCAATGCGCTGGCAATCACAAGCAATCATGGCTCTCCAAGAAGCAGCGGAGGCTTTCCTAGTACACTTATTCGAGGACACCAACTTGTGCGCTATCCACGCAAAGCGAGTTACAATTATGCAGAAGGATATCCAGCTTGCTAGGCGGATTCGCGGAGCGTGGGGTGGATTAGGTTAAATTAATGGGAATGGCTGGCGTATTTGCACGTTTTTAGTGCATTGATTTGGTCATGTCATGGGGCGTTTATGGAGTAGCTAATTTGGTATCATTCAGTTGAATAGGCTGCTGTGTTTTCGACTTTGCGGAAATACCTTTTGTAACAACGATACTTCGAATGCGGCCACATTCAGAATATCATCTTTTGTGGATGATCGAGAGAAACGCGCTCGAAGATGGGGAATAAAGCGATTTCAAATTTCAGGTCTTGCGCCATTAACTATAAGTGACGGTTGTTCCATCCTCTGCTGGCTCTAACAGCTTCCATTCGCATTTGATATTCTTCTGGGCAAACATATCCAGGATTACTTTGGCAATATTGTCAAAGTTTTCTGTTGCCAATGCGAGGATTGTAGGCCCGGCTCCTGAAAGACATATGCCGCATAATCCAGGGTGAGATTTAGGCGTGACGGACTGAAGAATTTCCGGAAGACCAGGTATGAGGCCCTTTCTGTATGGTTGGTGAACTTTGTCTTGCATCGCTAAGTATATTTGTTCAGCGTCTGGTGGTGACCTTCCGAGAGCAGACGGGAGGAGGGCTATTCTTTGCAGGTTGAAGACTACGTCTGCTCTAGAGTAGTTATCGGGTAGGACCCGTCTTGCATCGGCGGTAGCGACTTCGAATTGGGGAATGATCGCAATAGCCTTGAGTTCTTTTGCCCAGGGAAACTTCATGTAGTGGCCAATTCCAATTGGCGGTTCTGGTGGAGTGATTCCAGTATCAACACCTCCCGCTGGAGCTGGAAGAACCTCACTGAGAGGAATTTCTTTTCGCTCGGTGTCTTCTTTGCTCAAATCATTGAGGTATGTCCCAACGAAACCTCCATAAAGAGCAGCAGCAACATTGTCTGGATGCCGTTCTAGACAAAAGTCAGTTTATAATTGCAAGGCATAAAAAGAGAAAACAAACCTATCATCAAACAATAATCTAGCATACGAGCCTTAGACAAACCAAGCTTCCCAACTTCATTCCCCAAGGCAACACCTGCCACCACAGCTGCTCCAGAAGAACCCAACCCACGACCAAGAGGAATAGGATTGATGATGTGAACTCTAGTCTCCGCTGGGAAAGTTCTCTGACCGTTACACCGAAGAACGTACAAGGCTGTCCTCGTGATCAAGTTGCTATCGGCTGTCAATGGAACCTCCTCTGCGCCCTGCCCCTCGTAGGTAATCACGCAATTGAGAGGCGCTTCCGTGGCTTGAGCCTCGATATTAACCTGAACTTCAAGCCATATTGAGAGAGCAAGGCCAATAACATCGAAGCCTGGTCCAATGTTTGCCGATGAACAGGGCACTTCTGTGAGGGAGGTTAGCCTGGTCACACGGTAGGTAGGGAAATTGGGGGGTAACTGACTGATGGATATCATTTTTGATATTCTTCACCTGAAATTTTCCCAGGGTAATTCAAAGATTTTTAATCATCAATTCAAATCAATGCTGGAGTTTTCTTTAACCAGTTGCCTCTTGGGCAAGAAAAGGTGTAGGACTTATACTAGAAATAGTCGGTCGAAATTCGAGTTTAGCGTCCGACCACGGCGACGCCCACGCCTTACGAACCCCACTTCAAATTGGCGGGGTTAATTTTTTCTCGCAGTAGTACTGGTTTATTTACTGTAACAGTCACCAAAATTTTCTCACAACATCGCATTCCTCCAAGCCCGCTACAATGGAAATGGATCCCCTTCGCATTCTGCTAGTGGGCAATGGTGGTCGCGAACATGCTCTGGCTTGGAAATTAGGTCAATCTCCCTTGGTCGAATCGATTATCGCGGTTCCAGGAAATGGAGGCACTTCCACCTGCCCAAAAGTCACAAATGATACCAGCGTCAAGGCAGACGATTATCCAGGACTTGTCGCACTCGCACAAAAAAACAATGTCAACTTTGTTGTTCCCGGTCCCGAGGCGCCGTTGGTGGATGGAATTGAGGGGTATTTCCGTGCAGTAGGCATTCGATGCTACGGCCCATCGAAACTCGCAGCTCGAATGGAAGGGAGCAAGGCTTTTTCCAAAGACTTCATGGAGAGAAACAATATCCCCACTGCAGCGTATGCAAACTTTACGAATTACGAAGACGCCAAAAACTACCTCGATTCCGTCGATCATAATGTTGTGCTCAAGGCAAGCGGGTTGGCAGCGGGCAAGGGAGTTCTTATTCCAGAAACAAAGGAGGAGGCACATAAGGGGTTGAAGGAGATTATGTTGGACAGAGAATTTGGGGATGCTGGGAACGAAGTTGTGATTGAGGAATTTTTGGAGGGAGACGAGCTCAGCATTTTGAGTTTCAGCGACGGTTATACGATTAAATCACTTCCCCCAGCCCAGGACCACAAGAGAATTAAGGATGGAGACAAGGGCCTAAATACTGGTGGTATGGGATGCTATGCGCCTACGACACTTGCAACCAAAGAGCTCCTTGCACAAGTCGAAAGAACAATTTTACAACCTACAATCGATGGAATGAGAAATGAGGGATTCCCGTTTGTTGGTACACTTTTCACCGGGTTGATGATCACACCAACTGGGCCAAAGACTTTGGAGTATAATGTTAGATTTGGGGACCCAGAGACACAAACTTTACTTCCACTTATGAGTCAGGATACGGATCTGGCAAAGATTATGGTTGCTTGCACAGAGCACTGGCTTTCCGGAGTGAGCGTCAAAAATGATGATAAATTCAGTGCCACAGTTGTGGTCGCAGCAGGTGGATACCCTGAAGCTTATAAGAAAGGAACACCAATGCAAGTCGATACCCCACCTGCAGACACGAACATTTTCCATGCTGGTACAATTATCAAAGACAACCAACTTCAAACCTCTGGTGGCCGTGTGATTGCCGCTCAGGCAAGCGCAGAGACGTTGGAGGAGGCAGTCAAGAAGGCTTACCTTGGAGTTGACCACATCAAATTCGACGGAATGTACAACCGAAAGGATATCGCACACCGAGCATTCAAAGCAGCGGCGGCTAGCAAAGAAAAAGAAGCTCTCACCTATGCCTCCGCTGGTGTTGACATTGAACGTGGAAATGTTTTCGTTGAAAGAATCAAGAAAGCTGTTGCTTCAACAAAACAACCTGGTGCTGATGGAGAAATCGGAGGTTTTGGTGGAGAAGTCAACATGGAGAAGGCTGGTTTCACATCTGCTCCAATTATCGTCGGTGCCATTGATGGTGTTGGAACCAAACTCATGGTCGCCCAGGCCATGAATAAGCATGATACTGTTGGTATTGATCTCGTCGCCATGAATGTCAATGATCTTGTCGTTCAAGGTGCGAGACCATTCATGTTCCTCGATTACTATGGATGCAGCAAGCTAGAATTGGAAACAGCTGCTTCATTCGTAGAAGGTGTTGCGGCAGGTTGTATCCAAGCAGGTTGCACACTCGTTGGTGGCGAGACAGCAGAAATGCCAGGAATGTACCAAGCTGATGACTACGATGCAGCAGGTTGTGCTGTGGGAGCAATGTCCCGAGACCTCAGGTTACCACGCATGGATGACATGGTCGAGGGAGATGTTTTACTGGGATTAGCATCAAGCGGTGTTCACTCCAACGGATTCTCACTCGTACGAAAAATCATCGCCCGAGAGGGGTTGTCATACAAAGATGCAACACCATGGGATCGAACACAGTCCACAGATCTTGGCGATATTCTCTTAACTCCTACCCGAATCTACGTCCAATCCCTACTGAAGGTTACAAACAAGAAACTTGTCAAAGGTCTTTCACATATTACTGGAGGTGGTCTCCTTGAGAATGTTCCACGTATGCTACCAAAACACCTCACGGGCGAGATTGATGTTGCAAATTGGCAGCTTTCTCCAATGTTCAAGTGGCTTAAGAAAGCTGGGAATGTCAAGGCAGAGGACATGGCTCTTACCTTCAACTGTGGTATTGGTATGGTTGCTGTTGTTAGCCAGGAGAATGCCAAGTTGGTGCAAGAGGAGCTCGAGGCGGCTGGCGAACAAGTCTACCAAATCGGTAAACTCATCAAGCGTGGCGAAGACAAGGGCTGTACGTTGTTGAACCTCGGTCTTTGGCAATAGGGGATTCGATAGAATTGGGAAAGCATTGGGTAGGATGGGTTTTTGACGTTGGCGTTCTTGGGGGGGGGTGTGATACCAAAAGTTTGGGGTTACAAGAACTTGTAGCATGGAAATATGCATATACTTTGAAGCATGAGAAAACAAGTAGTTGATCTCTCAATTGGGTCTGAATTACTTTTATGCAAAAGTTTATGCAAAAGAGTTACTTAATGGTAGTCCCATATTGAACTTTTGATTTTCTGTTTTGTGACCAAGCGCCAAAACAATGCATAATGTTGAAGGATGCGCAATATGATCACCTCCACTCCGTTTTCCTGTACAGTGTACACCTCAAATACAAAGCATAATCTCTCCCCCCCCCCAAAAAGGTTCATCTACCATCCTCTGCCTTGCATCTTATCCTTAGCATCCATGGTAGAAACATTCAAGCCCACCATCGCCTCCCCCAAATCCTCACTCACCTCGGCCAAAACCTTAGGATCATTATAATGCGTAACAGCCTGCACAATAGCCTTCGCTCTCTTGCTAGCATCACCGCTTTTAAAGATGCCACTCCCCACAAAAACACCATCACACCCAAGCTGCATCATGAGCGCCGCATCCGCAGGCGTAGCCACACCACCAGCCGCAAAGTTCACCACAGGTAACCGTCCCAGTCTCGCCGTCTCCCTTAGCAACTCGAACGGAGCCTGGATATCCTTTGCCAGAACGCGGAGTTCTGTGTCCGACATCTTGGAGGCGTGGGCGACTTCGCTGTTGACGGTTCGCATGTGGCGGACTGCTTCGATTACGTCTCCTGTTCCGGCTTCGCCTTTGGTGCGGATCATGGCGGCGCCTTCGGAGATGCGGCGGAGGGCTTCGCCTAGGTTGCGGCAGCCGCAGACGAAGGGGGTCTTGAAGGGGTGTTTTTCTACGTGGTGCGTGGGGTCGGCGGGGGTGAGGACTTCGGACTCGTCTATGTAGTCTACGCCTATTGCTTCGAGGATCTGGATATAGGCAAATGGTGGTTAGTTAATAGTCATCGATTCATCGAATCGTTGAGAAAAGAAGAGGGGGGGAATGAGAGGAGAAGGAGATTTGAGGAAGGGGTTTATCTTTACCTGACACTCAACAAAATGGCCGATTCTCGCCTTGGCCATGACGGGGATGGTAACCGTCTTCATGATCTCTCTGATCATCTTTGGATCCGACATTCGGGAGACACCTCCTTCGGCTCGGATGTCTGCTGGTACACGTTCTAATGCCATGACTGCTACTGCTCCTGCTTCTTCTGCTATTCTTGCCTGGTTGTTTGCCCTGAGTCAGTACCCATATTTTGGGAGGCAAATTGGTAGTTGTAAATGGAATATAGATGGTGAGGGGGAGGAAACACACTTGTTCAGCATTAACAACATCCATAATCACTCCTCCCTTCAACATACGAGCCAACCCCGTCTTGACCGTGAAGTTCTCCTCGCCCGCTGTGTTGAGAGGTGTACCATCTCCATTCGTGGTTCGGGTTGGGAGTTCGGTGGCCATTTTGGAGGTACCGTTGAGCGTCTGCTTCTTCCCTTTCAATTGGTAATTGTCCTTTCGTGTGTCTTAATTCTTCGATTGCAAGGCAGAAATGTAGGTGAGATGCAATTGAAGAGATGAGTCAATTGATTGGAAAAAGGTGGTAACAAAAACGTATGAGTCTTAGATTTTTCTTCCCTCCCAAACTTTCCTGGCTAATAACAGCTAACGGCGCGCTTTCGGAGGAGGGGAGGGGTCTCCCGATCTCGTACTGTACCTACTAGATGACTTTTGGTGGGGAACCCTGCAGATATTTGATAACCTGATCCTTGGACGATTTTACCTAGCGTCGCAAACTCGGGATTTGAAGAAACTTCTGAATTGGACACCAAGGAATTAATTGGTTTCCATGATGTTCAGTAATCAAGTAAATCAATCCAATTGAGTGTAATAGACCTTCCGATTTCGCTTTGTTCCTTCACCTTCTCGAAGGGCGCGGTTGATATTCCGCTCATTGCCGCTTCTACCCCCAGATCTCGGGAATATCCCAAGTGGAAAAATCCCATGCCGATGTGTCTCCGAGTACTTCAATTCGTAAGCTCCAAGTACGGAGTACCTACGTCACGCTTTCAAGCTCAAGCTCACCAAGGTGGCTTTAATCCAACGCTCACCATCACAACCAATTGATCCTCAACTCCCGACTCAACCCATCCCATCTCCCTCAGGCCCATCCCAGGCATCGATTCTTCACAATGACAACCCTCCTCCGTCCTCTCCTGCGTCCCCAAACCCTGGGTCTCGGTCTCGGCCTCTCCCTCTTCGCAGGCCATCAAATCCGTACATACACCCGGACACCAATCCGTCTCGACGGTCCAATCGACTCTTACTCCCGAAATGCGAGGACGCCTATCTTGAGAAATGGCGGACTGAATCCGGGGGCTGTGAGACAGATTAGTAGTGGGAGCATCATTGGTATGTACCCCCCTTCCATTCCTCATTTTATGTTCTGTTCAGAGGGGCCGAGTTTGTTGTTTGAGAGGGTTTGGGAGAATTGAAAATATGGTTTGACGAAATTATTGAGAAATGGAGAAAACGTAAGCTAAGAAAGAGAGAAGAAGACTAATGTATTGGCATATAGGATTATGTACAGGTCTCCTCGTCAGTACATTTTCAAAATCTTTAGCTCTGCTGATAGGTCTAATGGTAGTAGGCGTACAAGTAAGCCTCCCTTCCCCCTTCCCTCTACGCATATAAACACAAAAACTAATCATCATCAAAAACAAGTGGGCAGCATCGTACGGCATAAAAGTAATTCCCTACGAAAAACTCCAAAAATACGTCTCGGGAATAGATCTCCGCTCAACAGTCCAAGACAACGCAGCGTTCAAAATCTCATTCGGAACAACTTTCGCTATGGCGGCTTTCATGCAATTCTAAGTAACATAGCAATCAAGGCTCAATCAAGCAAGCAAGCAAAAGCAAGATGAGGCAGAAAACGAAACGCATAAAAATGCAACGTAATGCCATGTAAAAACAGAAAACACACCAGGATAGATGAATCACTCAATCGATGCTAGAATAGCCACTTTCCATGCAAAATTATTTCCTCCGCCACTGCTTGAAAATAATAATCGTCGGCTTTCGGTAAACCAAAAAGGAAGGTAATCTAGATGGGCGTCGTCTCCCGCTCCAACCATTTCATCGTGATAGAGCCAGGTTCAAAGAAATCCTTAATCTTGGCATGAATATCAGCATGATACTCATTCAACCAATTCTTCTCGCGTCTAGTAAGGAGTTTCTCATCAATCAACTTCCTACAATATGGAACCATAGTAACATGTTCAAAGCCCAGGTATGGTTTCTCTCCAAACTTATGCTTAGTTTCAACCTCCTTGACCATGATGATGTTCTCGGTTCTGATGCCGAAAGCTCCGTCTTCGTAATAGCCTGGTTCGTTGGAGATTACGTTTCCGGGGGCAAGAGGGACCTCGGAGTACTGGATTCGGGTTCCGATTCCTATGGGGCCTTCGTGGACGTTTAGGTAGGAGCCTACGCCGTGGCCTGTTCCGTGTCTGTAGTCTAATCCTTCTTCCTGTTGAAAGGTTAGTATTGTTATATCGATTTTAGATTCTGTTGCATAGGTACCCATAGGAATTGTCTGGCCAACGTATCCAAAGCAAATCCGCTTGTACCCTTAGGGAATACAGCCAAGTCCAGAGCGATGTTGCCTTTCAAAACAAGGGTATACGCCTTCTTCTCCATTTCCGTTGGTTCACCGAAATGAAGAGTTCGAGTCGTGTCCGTAGTACCATCAAGATATTGAGCACCAGAATCGCACAGATAGACAGCCTTAGGGTCGATAATAGCACAATTGCCACGTTCTGGCGAATAATGAATGACTGCAGCATTCGCGCCCGTCGAGGATATCGTATCAAAGGATAATCCAACAAAGTTCTTCTGCTTCGCTCGTAATTCTTCCAACTTGTCTGCTGCAGTAACCTCGTCAAGTTCCCTCTTCTCAACGGTGAGTTGGTGTTCCAACCAAGCAAAGTATTCAGTCAAGGCTGCTCCATCTCTGACGTGACATGCTCTCATTCCATCAAGCTCTGTTTCATTCTTGACAGCTTTGGCATCGCCAAGAGGACTTCGAACTTCCTCAACTTTGGCTTCTCCGCCCAATGCCCGCTTCAGTGCCCAAGATGTCTTGGTAGAAACCAAGAATTTCTTTATTTTGGCTTCAGGTACTGGCTCTCCAGTAGGATCTAATGATTTACATAGTATCTCACTATCATCAAAAATCTTGTGATAGGGTCGTATGGAAATACCGTTGTCGGTAAGATAGGTCTTGCACTCACTGCTGAGTTTCGAGGAATTGATGTAGAGTGTTGCAGTAGTAGGAGTGATTGCAGCGTAAGAGAAGAATACGGGGTTGTATGGAATATCGTTTCCTCGCAAGTTGAACAGCCACGCAATCTCGTCCAACATCGAAACAATGAATCCAGAGCTCTTCTTCTTCTCCAACTCTTTTCGCAATTCTTCCAGCTTGGCCTTGACCTCTTTTCCTGCGAAGTGTTGAGGCAAAATCTTGACAGGTTCGGTAGGTTTTGCTGGACGTGTGTTCCCCCAGATAATGTCGACCAGATTGTCTTCCACTGCCACCAGATCTTGACCACCTCGCTTCTTGATCTTCTCGGACAGTTTTCGTGCCTCGGGGGCTCCAATTATCGTAGGATCCACACCAACAATCTTCCCTCCTTCTGACTGCTCCGCAGACCACTCCTGCCAAGTTGGGACATCTTGTAAACCTTGCTTTAACAGGGTCCAGTTGCTATCGAGTTGTTTCGCTGCTTGACTGAAGTATCGTCCATCGGTAGCCAGCGCAGCTTTCTCGTGGGTAATCACGGCACACCCAGCAGATCCAGTAAAGCCAGATATGTACTCTCTTCGTGCGTCGCATGCTGCGATATATTCGGAGGCATGGCTATCTTCGCTGGGTACGACTGGAGGGCTCGTCAGCAATTGTCCAGTAGTTGGATGTGGAGCACTCACATACTGTAGATATCTAGCTTGTTCTGCTTCATGACTTCCCTTAGCCGGGTGAGGCGTTCGGTGGTGTTGACTTGCTCCATGGCTGTTGGTGTTGTTGGTTAGTTCTAGAGCTTGAGAGCGGGGTTGTTATGGGGGGGTAGATGTTGGGTACCTTTGTCGAGGATCGGTGAAGTGGATTTGTATCGTATGTTGATGTGGAGTTTCTGGGGACGAGGCCAGAAGATGTTCTCGGATGTTGGCGTTCGAATTTTCGTGAAATTCTTTCTGAGGAGACCTCCTGTATATCGCATTGAGCTGGTTACGACCTTGAAAAGGTCGTGGCCGTGGGGTACCGAATCTTATGTAAGAACGGCACTCAATCGCTGTTTCAATTGAAATGGCACAACGCTATGTTGCTCGCCTTCTCTCTTGATGAGTATTTAAGTGTGATATAATGGTGAAAGGTATCTCAAGTATGTTTTGTCTTCAAAATATTCAGATAGTTCGGAACAATTGAAGCTGATTGTTCCAAATATTTGAGCAGTACTGGTGAGGAAAATTCGCTCTCAAACGCCCCAACGCTGCTTTTCCTTGTTTTCCTTGTGACAGCCTAACAAAAGTTGGTGCTTTGGAACATGACTTGATACAGAATTAGTATACACTTGATGAGAGAAAGAGAGCAGGCCAAAGGTTGATATTCCATAGAGTGACAAAGATGAGAGTGTTTCAGACAAAAAGGGGGATAGGGTGAGGTCCATAGGTAAGGTCCCGTCACTATCGATAAGGAATGCGCTACCTGAGGCAAGAGTACTAATACTAGCAGACCACAAATTCTCAGACTCCTGACAATAAACTGATTCTCAAGACACATACCCAAAAAGAAATCTGCAGTTACAGCGCATGTCTCATTCCTGTTATTTTGACCCAAAGAATCAGGAGAGTAAAAGTCGCCGCTAGCCAACTATGAGTTCTATGATTTCTCTTTCAAGCCTGATCACCCTCATCTAGCCTGCACATCCACTCAGACTACCTCGGAAACTGACACCTTTAACACCACACAGAGGCACCAGCCATGGCGAGTGAGCCCTCGGGACTACCCTCTTCTCTCGAGGAGGTCGTGTCTGTAAGTTGATACTGTCTCTTTTCTCTCCATTCTGTATCCGGTATCCCCTTGGCCACAAGCTCACGGCCTGCTCAGTGCTGTACCAATTGCTGGCGCTGGCACACCCGATCTATATTCCGTTATGGTATCGCCATCACTAACCTCGTGACAGCTCATCGTCCAACTTTACAGTCCAGTATCCCCTCAGAAGGTTGCCAGGACTCAAGAGATCTTGCAACAGCTCCAACGTTCTCCCAATGGTTGGCAGCTGGCAGATAATCTCGCAAATCATCCAAATGAACAAGTCAGGTTTTTTGCTGCATTAACTTTCATTGTCAAGCTCAATACAGACGCGTAAGTTCCGATCTTGCCATTTGTAAGGCTACTAACATGACCTTCAGGAAATCACTGGGAGAGGATGATGCTCAAGCCTTGTTACAAACCCTCATCAACTGGCTCATACGATGCATCGAGAATGCCGAAGGTCCCCTGGTCACGAGAAAATTGTGTTCCACGCTCGTGGCATATTTCTTCCAATTTCCAGCAGCCTGGAAGAATTGTGTTAGGCATCTCATGTACTCGGTGTGTATGAAGACTGCTGTTCCATATGACTCCTTGTCCGAGGCGCCAGATGCCGAAGCACTGGTACGGGAAATTCCAGACAACAAAACAATAGCCATATTCTGGTTTGCCTCAACCCTTGTAGAGGAAGTGGGGAAGACGGATTCCAACTCCATGAAACAGTTGAGTTTTGAGTCCTACCCTACCTGGTCCAGTGTAACTGACCCATAAAATCAGGCATAAATTCCATCAGATGATGCTACCAAATGTTGATGATATTGTGCCTTTGATCTCTAGATACATCTCAGAAACAAACACAAATCCAGCGCACAACAAGAACCGCCAAGAGGCCATGAAGTGTTACCAGGTATGTCGCTGTCAAATACCAGCAGCCTCTCCCATTGTTGATGAATTCAGCAAGCAAAATTTCGGCATGCTAATGAAATAGGCGTGGGTATCATATGCACATCGTGCATTCATTGACGATGGATTGGTGCTAGAGCCCCTGAGAACCCTTACGAAACCGACAATTATGTGTCTCGCAGACGAAAACTTGTACGAGATTACGATGGAGCTTTTGTCAGAAGTTCTTCAAACCTATAGCAGATTTTTCTCGGAGGAAGATTTCCAGCTGTTGTATTCTCTTTTCAACAGCCCGTGGGCCCAGGAGCGATATCAACGGCTAATCCAAGGGGACTTCGATTTCGATTCGCTTCAATTCGGTCTATTTTCCCTGGCCTTCGGAGACGCCACACTACAAGATTTGGCCAAGAAAACGGAGCCACAATATCAACAATTTCTTTCTGGACTTGGAGGTCTCCTTGGTGCGAATGGATACCCCGTTTATGAAGATAAGATCTTCGTGCCAGCGCTCGAGTTTTGGAATGCTTTTGTAGAGAATATGATTGACGGCATCCACTCTGAAGCCGGACGGGATGCGCCATGGTTAACAACCGCTCAGATATATGTAAATCTGGCGGTTGAGAGATGCTGGCGAAAACTTCAGTTCCCAGCTCCAGATATCTTCAGCTCCTGGGATTCAGTAGATCGCACGGGCTTCAAGGATGCCAGAAGAGATTTTGGAGACCTCCTGCAGCAGTATTATCTTGTTACCAGGATTTCAATTCTTGACATATTCATCACACTGGCGATAAAATCTGTCGAGGATCGGAATTGGGCTGAATTGGAAACATCACTTTACTGCTTGGCATGCTTTCCTGATAATATCAGTGAGGATGAACCCCGCGATGAATATTTGGCAAAGATATTCACAGCTCCATTTTTCTCTCTCTTTGCGAATCCACCAAAGGAAATACCGGTTCGAACTATGCAATCTTTCCTACTGTTAGTAGATGGATATGCAGATTACTTTGAGCAAAACACGATGTATCTACCTATGGTGTTAAACATTGTGTTTGGTGCCTTGTCATCTTCAGCATTAAGTTACAAGGCATCACGCACAATTTTACGTCTGTGTTCAAATTGTAGGAAACGTCTGGTTCCTGAGCTGGGTTCCTTTTTACAACAATACCAAAACCTTGCTCTCAACTCATCCCTTGATAAGTATTCCAAGGAGGCGATCATGGAAGGGATAGCTTCTCTTGTCCAGGCGATACCCGACGACGACTCCAAACTATCTCCACTGGACCAGCTGCTCAATTTCGTCGATGCAGATATCGAGACTTCTTTTCGTGTTATTGTCGCACAACCTGCCGTGGGTGAGGTATCGAAAGACATCAAATTATCTCGGAGATTATCAAATCCCGAAAATCCAGGTCTGGATCTTGGTGTCGGCTCGTTGAGAAGCCTTATTGGGATTGCCAAGGGGCTCCAAGCTCCCAATGATACACCGGTAGACCTCGAAGAGACTGGAGTTGGATCAACTTTCTGGACAGAAGGCAATGGATCACGAATACAGAGGCGCATTTTCGATATGGTCAGCCGAATTTATGACGTCTTAGGGGGTTATGGTGATATTGTTGATACAAGTTGTCACGTATGGCGTCAAGGGTTTCGAGAACTTGAGCCCGGTGCATTTGTCCTTCCTCCAGCTTTGATCGCGGAGTTCTTATTGAAAGCCAACATTCAGACTCCTCGGCTTGGGTGTGTAATAGGCACTGCTTGCTCCTTTGTTACATCACACAATTCAACTCCGGGGATTGAAGCTGTATTAAATGCCTTGATATCATGGGTCTCGCAGCTACTTCAGCAACAAGGAGGTCGGTATTCTGGATTCCCATTACGATCTGCTTGACTAACTTTTATAGAACCAGGAAATGACCCTGAAGTTGCACAGAATGGAATCGATTTTCTCACACGTTTGATACCCAAGCAATTAACTGCTTTAATGAATCACCAACCACCTTCTTCCTTGGAATTTCTGTTCATGTTTACTCTCAAAGCCCTCACTGGAAGCGACACAATACCTAAAGGCTCCGCAGCTGAATTCTGGGTATGTATATCACAATCCCCTACCATTAATGTTCTAACAATAGGTAGACTACCTTTGTCAATATCCCAGAACAAGAACAACCACTAAAAGCCTCTATCGAAAATGTAATGCAGCATCTTGGCCCCATGCTCGCCCAAGCATTAATGTACAACATTGGAGGACATGCAGCGCGAAGTGAAGTCGATAAGCTCGCCGATCCCCTTAAGAAATTGATTTTCCGACAAGCTCATGCGAAGCAGTGGTTTGAAGCTGCACTTACGGCGGAGAGTTTTCCGAGTGATAAGGTTACTGCTAGTGATAAAAAGGTCTTTTTGCAGAAGATATTGAAGTATGATACCTCCTTTTCTCATCCAATTTTAGTTAAGCCGGCTAATGTGATTGCAGCCTGAGAGGTGCTAGGGGCACCAATCTTGTGGTGAGGGACTTTTGGTTGGCTTGCAGGGGCACGAATTTTGCTTATACTTCGTGAGGTTATGAGATTGTATGGGTACGGGGGTACGGGGGTATGACTTTATGATGGGATACCACTTTATATGAACATACTAGGCTGGGTTGGGGTAGTCGTGTTCTAGGAAAGTTGTGAGGCGTGGATTGGAGATTCATGGAGGTTTGGCGAGGTATTGTTGGGTTGGCTGATGAGAATGTGTGAGATGAAGAAGAAAATCAAATGACGAGATCCCGAATAAGAGATTCAGGCTTTGCTCTACATCCCACCAACAATCTGACACTTCAGCGGAGGGAGAGACCCGCCGGAGAAATTTACGAGGGGTTCGGAATTTTGAAGCTCCCTGGTGCACGAATCACAACGCTTGGTTTTGTTACAATTATTCGGGGAAGCTCTTTGGTGCTCCCAACCCGCTGTCGAGCAAATGAATATGGCGTCTGTTATTCATGCTCATCCTTGAAATAACAGGAATAGCCCTGCGAGAAAAGTCTCCAGCTGCTATCCTAATCACGTGAAATCCGATAACGAGCTTGAGATCTTTGTGCAGAAGCAGGGAAACCCCCAATCTGCAACCTTCGATAGCTTCCCATTCCCTTGCAATAAATATAACTGGCTGGCGTGCCTCATTCCTGCTTCCATTATATGCGCGACTGCATCATTGTCCAAAGTTCCAAGTTGATCGAATTGCCCAATCCAATCTAATCACAACCTCGTGGGGTACTACTTAGTAACCAGCATCCATTCCCAGCACTTTAGCCAACGACTTATACCCCCGGACTTTCTCGCCGCAAACCACGATACATAATCGAAATCTGGCTCTTTATTTTTGTTTGTTTTTGGAACAGGATGTTGAGGCCAAGATGCAACTTGCCTGCACTCGATTTCCTCTGGCACCTTTGCTGCTAATCTTTACTGTTGCTCCTCAACAAATATCCTCGTCCTCGATAACGGCTTCCCCGAAACCGACCCCGTCGACGAACCTCACAGCCACATGTGAATTCCGAACCATAAATTATATTACGGACTCGCTTCCTCAGCTGTGCTTTAAGTCATCATGGAGTGCGGATGGGACTTCGACGAGAGTTGTCGCGGCGGAGACAGTGGGCGGTGAGGGAATGGTTATGGAGGCTGTTGTGACTCCAGCTTCGAATGCGACAAAGGGGGCAGGAGAGGAGAGGGCCCAGAATGGGACAGAAGATGGACCTGTTAGTCAGTCCACGCCGGTTCCTTCGCATACCTCTACACCAGCTTCTGCGGAAACACCTGTCGCCGAAGACCTCGAAGCTAGCGAATTGAATGAAGCTTCGTTTCTGTCTTTTGAAGAATGGAAGAAGCAGGCGTTGGAGAAGGCCGGACAACAGAATGCGCAGATTGGTGGGCGAAAGGCGAATCCGGCGGAGAATAAGAAGAGAGACCCGGAGAGTTTGCAGAATAGTCTGGGACCATACGGAGAGGAGGGAGAAATTGATATTGATTTTGGGGTTTTCCGAGGTAGTGGAGAGGGCCAGGAGGTAGCTCAGGCGGCAGATATCAAGAATTCGCCGACTCCAGAAGTCCAGGCCGAAGAGAAAACAGAGCGACGGACAGAGCATCGAAGCAAAGATGCAGGGAAGACGTGCAAGGAGAGGTTTTCATACGCTTCTTTCGATGCGGGGGCCACTGTTGTCAAGACACATCAGGGGGCCAAGAATTCCAAAGCTGTGCTGATAGAGAATAAGGATTCTTACATGCTGTCGGAATGCTCGAAGGAGAACAAGTTTATTATCATTGAACTGTCGGTATGTTTAGCCCTACATCTCCACATTCGTACCCAGGCTAACCCATATGTAGGAAGACATTTGGATTGATACTGTTGTTCTTGCAAATTATGAATTTTTTTCCAGTATGATCCGAACTTTCCGCGTAACTGTCAGTGACCGCTATCCCCTGAAGACGGAGAAATGGAAAGATATTGGCGTTTACGAAGCACGGAATTCTCGAGATATCCAGGCTTTTTTGATAGAGAATCCTCAAATATGGGCCAGGTATATACGGATAGAATTTCTCAGTCACTATGGAAATGAATACTACTGTCCTCTTTCACTCGTAAGAGTACACGGAACTCGAATGTTGGAAAGTTGGAAAGAATCAGAGTCTATAGGAGAGGATGATGATGCCGAAGAAGATGATCCTGAAGTGGAGTTTGTGCCCGAAGCTGTGGCTAAGGTTGTTGAGGAAGAGGAGAGACGGAATGCAGAGATGAGAGCTGCTGCCGTGGAAATGGTCCAGAATGCCCAGGCCACTGCTATTGCGAAATCTGATGCCGAAGAAAAGGCCCTTTTAGAAAATGGTACTTCGCCGTGGATCCAGTACAGCTTTCCAATCGCAAATTCGACCAATACACCTATTATGGACGACATATGTCTACCAGAGCAAGCGCCCATTCAAGAACCATCGCCTCAGACTTCACAGACCTTGAGAACCGCCACACCTGAACAATCTACAGCAGACAGGAGTATTACAATGGATGCGAGTATATTAGAAAAGAGATCGGCTGCTCTAGAGTCTAGTTCTGACAAAACCTCGACGACGAAAGTTCCGACTCCCGTCACTTCGATTGCCTCCCATATGAACGGCACTGCATCGTCTTCCGACACTGTGGTCGTGCCCTCATCGCAGCAAGTAACCACACCACCAAGCAAAACTCAAATTGCCACTTCCACACACAAGAACAAGACTTCCAGTACCTCGTCGTCATCTTCCTCCTCGCCAACACAACAAGAGAGTTTCTTCAAGGCAGTCTCGAGACGTCTACAATTGTTGGAAACCAACTCCACCCTCTCGCTAAAATATATCGAGGAGCAATCCAAGATTTTGAGGGAGGCTTTCGCTAAAGTGGAGAAGAAACAAACTCAGAAATCGACAACATTTCTTGATACCCTTAATAATACTGTACTCGCTGAATTACGAGGTTTCAGGCAGCAATACGATGAAATCTGGCAGTCAACTGTCATTTCTCTTGAGAGTCAAAAGGAAGAATCTCGGCGGGAGATATTTGCTATCAGCGCCAGGCTCAATATCTTAGCAGATGAAGTCGTCTTTCAGAAGAGAATGTCGATAGTGCAGTCGGTTCTACTGCTGCTTTGCCTAGGCCTCGTGATATTTTCTCGTGTCTCTGCCAGCGGACAAGTGGATATACCCAATTTTTCAAGCAGATTTCTACGAAATATATCCTCCGATAGTCCCATTCAAAGTCCAGCATTCAGTCCTCAATTTCATAGGATGGACTCAATAAGAAGTCAAGAATCTTGGGGACGCCCCGGTCATAGTAGGCCCCAATCTGGCGATTTCGGCATCTCACGCTCAAGAAGCAGAGATGGTTCACAAACACCAGTCTCCTCCTACTCGCGCTCGGACTACGACTTTACACCACCATCAGCGGAGGAACACCTCATCGAAAGTAGCGAATTCTCACCCGAGCCCCGACCAGAACACCTTGAGCCACCTCGTCCTCAATCTTATAGACGACGATCCAACTCCGCGTCTGGACAAGAAAGTCCAGGTCTCGTATCTTCCACCCAAACTTCTCCCGATAAACGTAAGAGGAAAACTTCTATTCGGCAGGTTGCTAGTCCGCCTCCTACGGATACTGATCGGGCTGCTACTACATCTCGAGAGACAACACCTGGTCTTCTTGATCTTGGCTACGTGAACCGTTCACAGATCGGTCTCGCACTTGGTTCTCCCGCTTTGGAAATTCCAGAGCCTATGGGTGCTGATGAAGGAGAAGAAGAGGGAGACGCAACAAATAATGAAGCTCCCACCCCCACGACTTCCTCCTTCCACATTGCGAGGAAACCACTTCCTGCTCTTCCTCAATCTGAGTAAGGAGTGGGGAAGGTGGATTGAATAATGACCCTTGTATTCTGTATCGTACGGGAACACTAAAAGTACATGAATGACTGATTGATTGATTGATGATACGTTGGGCGGTTGGGCTTTATTGGCATATCGGCGGCTCCATCCTTTCTTTTGTATACGCATGATGAATTTAGCGTGGAGTTTTTCTTTCCTTTTTTGTCTCACTTTTGTTTATGGGGGGCATTTTATGAGGGTGATTAATTTTGGTTATGGGTGCGGTAATGTGTTATACGATGGGTGGGTGCTTTGCTGTCTTGTCCTGGAGTAGAGGAAGATGGAGACGTAGAGGAGATGGGGATATTCAAATAATGAGAATAAAGATATATTATCATATGGCTTTTAGAGATCTAGGATGGCGCTGGGCTGTGAGAGATCTTGTATTCTCCCTTGTGGATTCTTTACTGAGAAAATTCGGAAAATGTAAGAAGAGACCCATTTGAGTAGGGATTTCCTTGCCTTTTTTTTCTCGTCGGGATGACAGAATTTAGTATCTCATTCAGATTTGGGATGTACACTGAGCAAGTGTGGGCTGCAAAATGACGGACTGGGAAGCGAGTAGCACAGATATAAACCCCCTCACTGGGAAGATCTATTAGACTTCATTTAATCTACAAGTGTGGAAGAGTCAAGATTTCCATGTTTTGAAGAGCATTTATACTTCTCGAGGTTGGGTGTAGTATCGACTACCTTTTACTGCCTTTTGGAAAAGTATCACCACGATTCTGCAATTCGCGCTTGAAAGAAGGACTAAATCGTACACCGATCGCCTAAAACATAGAAATCTGACCCCAGAAACCCTGGCTAAAGCCTGCGAGAGTCCCAAAGTCCGACTCACAGCACGCTGTGCTGGCTTTCTAGGGGTTCCAAGTTTTGGAAAAGATGGTTCGAGGAGTCAAATTGAATACCTACACCGCACGTCTCGAGATTTTTTGGAGCTAAAAGAGGCCTGGTCTAGATTGCTCTGAAGTACAATTTAGAGCAACTTTAATCCCAATCGAGCACTGCTTCAAGCCCAAATACTCTGGCTGACAATTTGCATTCTGGATCCTGGTTATGGACATCTTGGTTCTGAACAAAGGATGAACGACATTGTCCAGCAAGCTATGCTCTACTCATACTGTACTGCAGAAGATGTGGAGGAAGGAGATGATGTTGAAGAAGACAGCAGCCGAGATGCCATTCCCTCCACAGAGTCTCATCTAGATGAACATGACTCCTTGATGTGTTCCTCGAGCCAAAATCACAACAGAAAGCCAATCCACTGGACGTACGAATTTTCACACGATATTCACAGCACTCCTCTTGAGCTGCGACCAGGCCTCGAATATGCAGGCTACACCGCGCTCTATGGAAACACAATATACGTCGAGTTCAAGATCACAGACGCATTCGACTCGCAAACAACCGAGCTGGATCAAGCAAAATTCATAAAAGTGGCTGCATCAAGCATTCTCTATTCCCTTCTTCGCTACACGCAGTACGCACCTGGAATCGATACAACAATACCACTTGCCAATCCCAAAACTGTCACCGCACTCCTCAATCTTGGTGCTGATCCGAACTATGCCGCTGGGAACACCTCTATCTATCATCGATAGGCATCCAAGTATTGGCCTCTGACCACTTGGCAAAGGGTTCTCGACTTCGCAGTAAACCACTACGATGTGGAGAATATGGCTGCTAGCGATTTACATTCACCAAGGTTTACGGAGAGCTTTGTGGAGAATGTGGGTCACTTGATCACTGCTGGTGCATGGTACGATGTGGATGAAAACGGATTGGCGCCAGAACTTTGGGGATGGGGGAGTACAGATGAACTGGTCAAGGGGTGTATCGTGCCCAATGTTTCAAAAAAGGCAGGAAAGAAATTGCTGGCGACAATTCGAGAGGCACGCCTAGCTAGAATGAAGGAAGCGAGATGACTCTAGAATAGAGTGAAAATAGCCAGAGTTGGAGAGAACGATCCAATTTTCAAAGCAAATAACTTTTTAATTAGGGAGAAGACGATACCATAGGTTACAATAAACGCAAAACAGAACTTTGGTAACAGGGGCGGTCATTGCTCTCCCGCACCCTTTTGCATTATTGTAATCCTACAAAATTACCTAACTTGATTGAATGGCGATGTCCGAATTAGTTTATTATTGGATTAATTTCTTACTTCTCCTGGACAAATGGCTGCACTCTAATATCAACTCTACCTAGCCAACGTCCGCTGAGAGTATTTCCGTTTCCGAGCTGCTCGTACAATTCCGAGTTAGGATAATTCCGAGCCTGATATATTTCCGAGCTACTTTATTATCACCAAGTCTCAAAGAATATATCACTGCGAATCATTTGCGATAATACATTCTAAGAGAATATCCGAGAGATTATTTCCAAGCAGCTAAAAGATTTCCGAGTTCATAATTCTACTTCTAGAAACGTCAGAGATATATTGATTTTAGAGCCACATTTCCAAGCTAAGACCTTTCCAGATTTTACATTTCTTAAGTTCTCTAAGATTATTCCCGAGTACTAGAAACAGATAAGCTCGAGACTATATTTAAGAGCATTTCCAAATGTTTAATTCCAAGTATATATTTCCGAGCGACTGAAATATTTCTAAGCCTAAGATAAGTTCTCTCCGAACTAGTAGAGAGAGATAAATCCGAGCAATGTTTCCTAGATTGTTTCCGAGTACTCTAACGTTTCTTCCTAAGAATATCTTTCTAAGAATAATATCTCTAAAATATTTCTAAGAGAAGTGAATATATCCGAAAAGGTATATCCGAGCCTTTACTTCCAATAATACCTTCATATACATTCCACATACATCCCTAAAAAAACATCTCCGAGAACATATCCGAGATCATATATGTCCAAAACGAGACTCTATTTCCGAGCACATATCCGAAACATACATTTCCGAGAACATATCCAAAAAAAATATATATTTATTTCTAAGAAGATTTCCGAGCAATATTTCCAAGAAGATATCCCTAAACTCTATCAAGTTTAGTTAAGAGACTATAGGGCACTCAACTACGCTATAATATATACATGCCCTAAAGGACCAAACCTAACGAGATATAAGCGCGATATTTGAGTGAACCACCCTGTAAAGTAGGCCTTAGATGTCTTCTCACAGGCTCGCCTCGCCAATCGCTTCGCCTCTCGCTTCGCCACGGGCATCCGTTATAGCGGGGTTCCACCGAGGTTCTTCGCGAATCAGAAGCCTTCAGGGAACGTGACAGGGAGGTACAGCGTATAGTAGTGCCCTATAGTATTCATACTTTTGATGGCGTCCCAGGGCGTCCTCCCTACTTTGCGGTTGTAAGATCTTACCTAGCTAATGAAAGCAGTAGTTTTGAGCCGGCCCTCATTAGTGTCGACGGCTTACTAGCCAGGGTACTTACTCGTCGTTAAAGAAGTACATGACACAAAAGAAAGATGAATTGGAGATCCGTTAGTAACTCAACTACTTTTTTTTAAAAAAATGGTACCCGGGTACCAATAGTCCTGTCGTCAAAATATTTTCCACAAATTTCAAGCATCACAGCTATCTCCATTCACTTGATTAAATTACCCCAACGCGCTCGCGTAATTCAACAATTAAGCAAGTAATTACTCGACACCTCATTTCCACTTTTGCCTACCTAAATGGTGTCTGCCACCTATTCGGAACTACAAATCACCAGCGAGAGGAACTATCTCATGAGAAGTTGATAACCCCGAGAAGCCTGCGAAATAGAAAGCAGCAAGGAAATCATTGGTTCAACCTCCTCGTCGACACAGCAAAACAAATGATCGACGGAACCTTCAATGTTTCGCCACGGTTTCATCTTGGGGCGAAGATCAAAGTTGAACCGCTATTAACTTTATTTGAATGCCTGGAACCTATGGGGGCGTCGAGAGAGTTTAAGAAATTACAATTCAATGGTCACAAGAGCGATGTCAAACAAAAAGATGGGAGGTAATCTCATTCCTTGAGCTATATAAATGACTTGATGTCAATATGAGCCAAAAAGAAGTCCATCCCGGGTGAGCGCAAATTTTCAGAAAAGCCACGCAGCTAGTAAAATGAGCAAATGTGCTTTTGAGGTTTTCGGTGCCATAGGTTTTTTGTTTTGTTCCAGATCCCAATCTGCATCAAGATGCAGTAAACTTTTGTGAAGTCTTCCAGGTGGGCGCAAGATTCAAAGTCACGCCTCCAAATTTTGGCCCTCGATTCGTAAATCCAGACCTTGATCGAAAGATGTGACCGACAAGAAGGTTGCAAGTGTGTGCGACCATGCCCAAGTAATCATTGATAATGGCTGCATATGATTTTTAGGTCAAAATGGCGGAGACTCAATCTATCGGTTTGTTAGTTGCGCCAAAGAGGGAAGAGTGGACCATTTATCAAGACTCACAAGAATGATATTGGAAAAAGCCTTGAGAGTTGTCGTAAGTGTCGAGAACATCGTAATCAAACTCTTCACGCTCAGCCAAGCTGGTGCCTCGATCATACTGGGAGCGTCGACGGCGTTGCTCATCTCGGAGATGTTGACCAGCACTTGGTGCAAACAATCCTTCATGTCATTAGTGGGATAAATGAACGAAAGCCAACACGGTTACTTACCAACGTGCTCGGCATTCTCGCAACTACGCTTCAACTTCGAGGCATTATCAGAACCCGGGAAGACATCCTCCTCTCCTGCTCTGCCAAAAGGATCGTTGAGAGTGAAGAACAACTAAAATAATTAGAAAAGTCTGTTTTTCGGGAATTGAAGAGCATACCTTTGGTCGATAATGAGTTGGCTCCAACATGACTGATGAATTGCGGAATTTCTGGATCAAACAATCACGGCCTTGGATAGTTGCGTAAGAAACCTCAGCGACCTTGTCACTCTTGAATCGGTGCCTTGTGAAATGTCAGCATTTGCGAGTACTCCAGAGTTCTGACAGAAGGGCTCACCACTTTTGATTAGATCGTGCTTCAACAAACTTGACAAGTCAACATGTTAGTAAACAAGCCAACGACCAACATAAGTATATATTTACGTACTTGAATGATATCAATAGGATCGACAAAGTTGATAAATGCGTATCCAACACTAGTGAGCAGTCAGTGGATGTCTTGAGGAGGCTGGTGATCGGGGAATACATACTTGCAGTTGTTTGAAAAGTCGATACGAAGATACATGAAATCGTATCGTCCAAAGCTTGACTCGTCGACGATACCCTTCAACATAGCCTGGTCCACCTTGTTTGGAATGTTGCGTAGCATTACCTGGTCTCAATCAGTATTCGTGTATCGATCTTGGATCAATTTGACTTACTGTGGTACGAACGTCCATGCCATCCTGAATTCTGGCGATGTCGACATGGTTGTGTTGGCCGGCAGCAGGGTTTGCATGAGCGCGACGGGCATGTGGTGGAACCTTGACAGCATTTTGACGACGTCCGCTGGATCGATTGAAGGGTCCCAATTCTCGTGAGTTGACTGGTGTAGCCGGGCTGTAGCACATGTTTTGCTGTTGGAAAGCAATGGGACTCACACTTTGATCACCACCAGCGTACGGATACATTGGAGGGCTTGCAAACATCCCGTGTGCCATATTTGCAAGATTTCCAGTGATTGGTGTTGAACCATGAATGGGAGTCATCATCTGTGGCTGCATTGCGTGGGCAGATGGAGAAGGGTTGTACAGGCCACCCAGCATAACTGGTACACCCTGGGCCATCGCGAAGGCGGTATTGGCAGGGAAGTAAGTCAATCCGTTAGCCATTGCCTGGGCTTGAGCACTATAAGCATTGGAACGATCGACTGAGCCTGGTGTTCTGGCTGGGGCGTATGCATTGCTCCGATCGACGGACCCGGGTGTTCTGTGCATTGGCAGACTGCCACCGTATGCATTTGAGCGGTCAACTGAGCTGGGAGTACGGTTCATGGAGACACTTGGAGGGTAGGGATCTGCTACAGGGCCAGGAGTTCGGGTAACGTATGCCTTTGATCGGTCAACCGGACTTCTTCCCATTGCAATATGGCTCATGGATTCGCTCAAACGATGAATTCTATCGGTAGGTTGTCGAGTTGGAGTAACTGCAGGGGTAGAGCGAGCATCAACGGGTAGACTGACGTCTGGGTTATGGTGTCGTGCAGTGATTTGAACTGGGAGTTCCTTCTGCAAACAGTCAGTTTCGTTGTACGAAATGGCTTAGGATAATTGAAACGACGATTGTTCGAGAGGTTTAGAAGAAGTAGAAACTCAATTTCTTCATTCTCCTAAACCTTTTCGATTAACAGCTCTGATTGTCCGAGAATATCTCGTACAAGGAGATGAAGGGTGCCGAAGAGCAATGACCAAACTTCTTGGGATATGAGACTTACACTCTCGTTCATCGCCTGGACTCTGCTGATAGCTCGAGCAGCAATTGCGGAATCAAAGAACTCGGCAAGAAGATTGTAAACACCAGGTCTTTGCGAGGGAAGCTTTTGCCACGCGCAGAGTGGTCCTTCGGTGGAAAGCAACTTGCGGAGTGATTCTTCAACCTCATGTTTGTTTGCAACTCGATCAATAGGGTATACAGCCTCCAAAAAGACCTCTCCTTCATGGTTGGACGGTGCAGAGGAATCGGGCGACACAGCCTAGGTTCCAATTGAGTCAGTGAACCGAAAATTGATTGTCAAGTAGCTTACCTGTGACCAAGTGACTGGCGTGACGTATGAAATCTCCAATGTCTCCAAATTATCGACCTTCAGTGCAGTATAGATGTGAGCTGCATCAGCAATGTTCGACTCTCGGATATACGCAGTGGCAGTATCGATGACCGTCATTCGGTGGGAACCCTGGCGTCTCCATTTTGTTGCCGTGAGTCTCTGTGAGAGATGTTAGAATTGCATCAATGGAAATAAGGAAGGGGTAAAGCTTACCGCGAACGACTCTTGAACCAACTTCTCAACATGGGCCCCGTAGATGGAGCGTACCTTCATACACCGAGAAGCACCAGTGTTTGTTGTGAACGTACCATACTGATCAGCCTCGGCGGCAGGGGGCTTTTGCTTTTGGGAGTGATCCGTTGGGGCTGGGGACATCGATGAACTGCGACCACGACCAGCAGAAGAGCTCGCTGCATGTTGTCCGGTGGGAATGCCAAAGGGCTGGAATGCCATGGCAGTGGCCGAGAGCTTTGGCTTTCCGGTGACGAAAGGATCATGGTGGCCTGCCTTGAGAGGAGTAGTGCTTCCAACCTTTGCGGTGGTTGACTTGGGATTGGGAACACGATCCTCGGGGCTGAATGCCGTCAACTTACTCTCGGGGGTTGCATCGTAGGATCTATTGCTGCTCGTCGAGGAGCGGGGGCTGGCGGCGAACATAGTGTTCTGTTTGGGGGCGTTAAACCTCATCCTGATGTTTGAGTTGAGAGAATGAAAGCCTTGAAAGGTAGGGTGGTGAGGGGCAAAGAGGGGAGGAAGGTAAGAAAGAAGGAAAACGCTGATGTTGTAGGGTTGGTTGGCAGTTTGGAAGGGAATGGGGACTTACAATGCTGTCCCAAGTTTGTTGGATCGGTACCAAATGTGCCACAACCAAGCGCGTCCAAGGACAGTGAACGTCTAGGGAATGTTTGCGTTAGCGGATGGCTTGTTGTCAGGAAACCAAAGGTATGATGAATGAGGGAGAGAGAGGCGGGGAAGAATAGATTCTGTGAGGCGCTCAACACCCCAATGAAGAGGGAATTGCTTGCGGCGGCAGTAGCAGCGCAGAGAGAGGAGCCCAGGGTAATGATGAACATACCAGATATGGAATCCAAAGAACAGAGACAGAGGCAATGCTCGACTAAATCTGCATGCGCAGAACAAAAAAGAGGTGAGGGATGGATAGAGGGCGGGGTGACGATGAGGATTCGAGGTTGTTGTGGTGTTGAGAAAGAAAGAAGAAGCGGGAGAGGAAAGTAATAGATAGGTAAACAGTGGTGCTCCTGTTCCTAGTCGCACCTGCCCTCGATCCAAGTGGGCTTTATACGTGGCTACCTTATCTATCCAAGACCTGAGGACGGGAAGGCGCGATATGTTGTTGTTTGGAGGAAGGAGAGAAAAGGCGCCTCTGCCCTGGTGTTGACAGTTTCGCTCTTCCCTCGTCAAGCACTTTGCGACCAATCACAGCCCTTGCATTTAAAAAATCACTGTCTCCACCCAGCTGGGCTGGGCTGCCTCCAATGCGTACCCAGAATAGGCTGAAGGGTATGATGTAATGGGTCCCGATGTAATAGAGACAGGTGCTCTAAAGGATAACGAGGTGTGGTGGCTGTTTGTTGATATAGACGTGCGTGTGCATCAAGATGCATCACTCAAAGGAAGATAGGCAGCCGGTATTTATAGAAAATAAAGGTTTCTGAAATGTATACACTGAATCTATCAACAAGAAAACTCTTCTGCATCTTTTTCACTGTCTCTGGTAAGAAAATGACCTTTCATTCACCTTTGAAAATGTGGCCTTGCGACCCATCAAGGTGCACGTCACCACCCATTTCTCTTTCATAAGAAAAGTATAACCACAGTTAAAAACATCATTCAGGAAGCTACTCCTGAATTGACGTTCACAGTTTGAAAGACGCTTTCAGAAACCGACCACCACAACTACAAGCCAGAGATCAATACAAACTTGTCTTTTCAAAAGGGCTTCTTGACAGCCATTGCCATTTGGGATAGTGCAAGGTGCGCAATCAACTGGTGAAAGTACAATTTACTGCGATATAGTAGAAACTCAAGTCCCAGTCCAACAAATTAAACAACTACATCGTTAACAGAGACATAGTCTTTTGTGCTGTAGCCTCAGTTTCAATCCAGACTGTGTCAAAACCGTGACTTTGAGATTTGCTAGAGATGATTCCCTTGATTGAGATAACATTGCGGAAGGCATCGACTATGCTCTGTGCAATATATGGCGCTGCTTTGACAGTTGGTACTAAAATGAAGCTACCAAAAATGAAGATGAGGAGTGTAGTAACATCCAAATTGTGGTTTATCCTGCTACAATTTTGAGCTCAACTTTAGGCTCAGCTTCGTACGAGATGTGGAGGTTTACCCTTCAAATTTGAAGAGCTATCACCACTTGAAACAATAGCAGTTTACACTGCATACTGTGGTAGAGGCTGAGGGCTCAGCCCACATAAGCTGATGGAGATAAAGGCAGAGGCTTCTTTCTTGCTAGTTGCACGTCTCAGGTGTCCCCGGAATCGTCAACTCTTAGAAGTTCTCATCTGCCATGGTGGAATACTTGACGACCAAGCCAGATATGTCTTTAAAACTATGGGCACGGAGGCTCAGAGCCTCTGTGTCACAATAATCGATTATACTCTTTGGAGGGGTTATACATGGGATGAAGGCCAATATAAATCTCTCATATAAAATTGGCCCAACGGCAAGATGCCTGTAATTTGGGTCTTTTACCATTAGTATTGGGAATAAGAGTTGAGCCATCATTTCTATGTATATCCAAAATGATCCAGCACGGAAAGTTGTGCCAAAACGCTCGGGATAAAGAGGAGTATTGTGTGGACAAGGTTTAAAGAATTCAGAATGGCAATTCTCATTCTCCTAAACTTCTCTGCACAATTACTCCGCTTCTCCTGAGCTTATTGTCACAATGTTCACCAGTGAATTATCATGCTGTACTCTGAAATGTAGCCTAGCCTCCCACCAGCTTGCTTGTTGAGATCTGTTACCATAGGACTGCACTGTATCAGTAACTTTACGTATCTATATTATGGATGGAAAGTATACTTGCCTTTGTTCTGGAAGCCAGAGAAGATGAGGAGAGAGAAGCGGGAAATTGAGACGTTGGATTTAGGTTACACATTCAGTGAGGCTTCGGCGATCACCCGATATAATGCCGACCTAGGTACTTATCAATAGGCCTCAAGATAATGCCAGCAGCAGAATTCCAGCACCGCAATAGCAAGTTCCTGCACTGTTAAACGCCCTAGGCTTATGCCATGTTCCATAGCAATTTCTAAACTACCAAAGTTCCCTCGAAATGCCCCGGAAGGCGCCCCAATACGATGATTATCGCGTTGCTGTGCAACAGGTTTGGTCTCCCCCTCCAAACCCCAGGCCTCCTACTAACAATTCCTAGATCATTCTCTCCTCCTCAGATACGGATTACCTTGATCAACTGATACCCGCCCTCAAAGATGCCACGAATTCCGGTCGAACCGCGGGGCTCATGCAGAGCTTGTCCCATTACGCAGAAGAGCGCGAGGCTGACATCGAGCGAGTCGGCATGACAAAACACGATGAATTCCTCTCCTCCGTAAACCAACTACAGAAAGTGCGAGAAGGGACCATGGAACTCACAGCCGAAATCCTCAAACTCAACCAATCCATCCAATCCAGCACCGAGAAACTAGCCGCTCAAAAGGGAGCCTTGGTGGATACAAAAGCCATACGGCAGAACATCGCAGAGGCCTCTGAAGCACTGCAAGATTCGTTGAAGGTCCTGCATGCCGTCAATCAAGCACACGATCTGATACGGAAGAAGAAATACTATGGGGCGTTGAAGGCTTTGGACGATCTGCAGAACGAGCATTTGATCCCTACGATCCAGAACAAATATGCGACTCAGCACAGGCTTGCAGATATAATACAGAAATCTATTCCTTCCTCGCAAAAAGCCATTTCCGAAGCTGTTATGAGTGACCTGAATACATGGCTGTACCGGATTAGAGAGACTTCACAATTCTTGGGCGAAGTTGCATTTTACCATACTGAGATGCGGAGGACGAGGCAGAAGGAACGCATGGAAGGAAATCCATACCTAGCAAACTTCAAACTTAACTCTGCAATTGAGCTGGTTTTCGATGAGAGCGAGGAATTCGATGTTTTGGATAATGAGGAATTGCAAGTTGACTTTACGCCACTATTCGAATGTTTACATATCCATGAAGCATTGGGTCAGATTGATAAATTCAGGGCAGATTATGCGGCTACAAGAAGGCAACAAAAGGAGCTGTTATTACCAACGGTTGTCAATCTTCTGGAAGATGACGAGAGTAGTTTAAGCAGTTTATTAGAAGGCATTGCCGGATTTGCCATAATCGAGAAAGCTACCATGAGGAGAGCCCATAATTTACGTTCGCCTGTTGATGTAAGTCTGCGGAGCTGAAGCAAGAATCATTCCATTACTTATTATATTCAGGTCGACGAACTCTGGGATTCTATGTGTGGTACAGCCATCAAACTCATCACGAAAGCTCTGGACACGGTCGATAATGCCGAGGTTCTGTTGAAAATTAAGGGAGTTATTGCTTTATTTATTCAGACTATGGATGTAAGTTTGTTTTTCGGATCACAGTCATTTTTTGCTGACTCGTTTCAAAAGGGCTGGCAATACTCAGTCACCGCTCTCGACAACTTCTTGCTGAAGCTTTTCGAAAAGTATGCCGAACTACTCAAGAAGAGATTCAGCGACGATTTTCAAGAGGTAGGTGGACGTTTCTCGAATTCACTATGGATATTAATTTGTTCCAGATTGTCTCCAGTGACGACTACATGCCAATGCCCATCGATAATATGGATGAGTATGATAAAGTGGTCAACGTTAGTTGGTTTACACCAGAAAAACCAAGAGAGGAGCTCGTGTTAGTTCTCCTTGCTTTATGCCATTGTATTCGCTGACCTTGAAATCAGATTCCCATGCGTTCTTCCATTTTCTCAAATGTATCCGCTATGCTGTATCGATATCCGCAACTTCCTCAACCAATTTTATTTCTTCTCAGACGACCATTTCCGACAACCAAACGTGATCGACGAAACCCTCAAAAAAGTAAGATCTCCTTCGGAATGGAAAACCCTTTATAGCAATTATGCTAACCCCCAACCCAGTCCCTCGACCAACTCCTCTCCCAAAAAGTCTGCAGTTCACTAGTCGAACGTCTAAACTCCCAATACCTAGGTCAAATAGTCCAAATCCTAATAAACCTCGAACACTTCGAGATCGCCTGCAAAGAACTCGAACAACTCCTCATCGCCGCGCGCTCCTCCACCTCAGCAGGGGGTCCAATCGTCCTCGACGCCACAGAGGAATTCAGAAGTAACAAAAAGACAGCCGAGAAACGGATTTTCGAACTCGTGAATTCGAAGATTGATGATTTGGTGGAGACGGCGGAGTATGATTGGTATGTATTACACTCGAAGGGAAAGGGGAGAAAGGAAGGGGAGGAAGGAGAGAAGGCTAACGATGGAAACTAGGATGGCACCAACTTTAATAAGTGAGCCGAGTGGGTATATGCAAACCCTCACCGGATACCTCGAGAACATCATGTCCTCCACCCTCCTAGGTCTCCCACGAGAAATCAAAGAACTGATTTACTTCGACGCCCTCTCTCACATCGCGAGCGAGATCCTTGTATGTGCCCTTCCCCATTTCCCCTTCCCCGTCCACTAGCCTCTTCCCCTTCAATCTCCCATCCCCTTCCTTTCCTCCTCTCTGCCTCCTCCGGCCTCCTTCCCTCCTCCATCTAACCAATCCCCTCCCTCCAAATCACCCACCCTAACCACCCTTTTTTAAATTTACTTTATAGAAACTCCCCCTCTCGGCCTCCGTAAAGAAGATCAACCCCAACGGCGTAGCCGCCCTCTCCAAAGACGTAGCCTTCCTCTCGGCCTTCATCGACACGCTCGAGAACTCCTTCATCCTCAAGGAAAACCTCGATGAACTCCAGCAAACCATCACCCTCATGCAAACCGAGAATCCAGACGAGTACTACGACGCGAGCATTCGAAACCGAAAGTTTGGACGCGTGGATGCTTATAATGGTCCCGTGTTGTTGGAGAAGTATGATTTCCTTTTCTTTCTTTTCTTTTCTTTTAGTTTTTGGTTTTTGGTTCTTGCGAGGGGTATCGGGGATTCAGGTGGTGGGTGGTGGGGGTTCTTGTTAGGAGGGGATATTATTGCTTTTAAGCTCAGTTTTTGGTCGGGCTTGCCACTCATTATTACAGTGGGATGGCGAGCGGAGGTCAGAAGAGAGAAAGAGTGATGGATTCATGCTAACTTGTTCCAAATAGACTTACGCATTCGGTCACGAGTCCTACTATCACGACGAACGACCGATTAGCCAATTTCTCCTCGAGATTCGGGATGAGGTAGGAGAGGTTGCGAAAGAACGGGACGCAGATGGAAGGACTTGATCGGCGGCGACTTGGACTTGATAGGTTAAGAACGCCGCGGCTGGGAGGGGAGAGGGGAAGGGGGGTATTGGGGTTGAATTGGTAGTTCAAGACTTCTCTCCTGTTGATTTGTCAAGAGTAAGGTGCTGAGGTCCTCGAATGAGATGGTGATGGTGAAATTGTGCGGGTCCGGTTGCGGGAGAGCTAACCTGGTTATTCTTCTTCATACGGGCACGATTTGGAGGGAAAGCTGTGCTTTGAGCAGGCACATCACATCACATCACTGTAAAAAAGGAATGTACAAAATAAAAGGGTTCACTATGAATTTTATGCCCATTGCCCATGTACTGTACGATCCAAGCGCCAATCGCTACTGTGAATAGGGGGTACTCGTTTCCTTCCAAAAGACACAAAACGCCAAAAAGCACACAGAATGTCATCTACCACCCACTCCACCTCCGTCCCTCGCCACTTCTTTAACAATTTAACCGACTTCATAATCGCGCTCACCCTCCGCATCAGCATCAGCATCTCCTCCATCATTTCGTGGGTAGTTGTGACCTGCATCATGACCCACGGAAGGATCATGTGGTCTCTGTTGTTGAACTTGATACATGTTCTGCTCAACCACTGTTAGTCTCCTCATTACACCAACTTGTGCGGGGGGGGGGGGGGGGGGGGGGGGTATTAAGACTGGGTTTCGGTGTACAGGACACCTCTTTGGGTAGATGCGACGACTTTTAAACTTGAAACATCTTCAGGGCTTACTTGTTGAGGCTGTCCCATTCCGGTGTAGCCATAGATTCCCTCCATCTCATTGTACATTCCTTGGGGTGGTGCTCCATAGGTAGCTGCGGGGTTTGGTTGTCCATAGACTGGCTGTGGATGGAACTCTTGCTCGGGGAGACCTGGAGCGGGCATGTAAGTGGGTGGTTGTGGCATGTGTTGGGCTGGGTTGTGAGGTTGTTGCTGCGGAACGTGTTGAGGGGGAAGTTGAGTGCCGGCTGGCTGTCCTGGGACTCCTCCTTGTGGTGGGGCGGCTCCTCCTGGGGCTCTCTTCGCGTGTTGAGCTGCCTCTTCGCGGGGTACGATATCAATTAAGAAATCAAACATGTCAGATTTGGCCAACGCGGATGCGATATCTGATCTCTGCAGTGTTCGACGCTTATTCTCCTCGGCGTGAATCCATGCGCGCATGGTAAGTTCTGTGATGAAGATGTCGCAACCCTTTGCAAATAATATGGGTGCCTCTGCCGAGATCATCTTGACATCTGGGTCGGCCTTCATGACCTTCTTGATTCGCGCCAGCGGGAGCTGGTGAAGTTTGTAGTCGTGCGCCTCAGTTTCCAAGTGGGAGATTATGTGCTGCCAGTAAGTGGTGAGGATGTCCTTGTAGTTGCCGTGAAGACCTTGGTTGACCTATAACCCTCATCAGTGAAAGCTTTTCTATAATGCGACGCAAGATTCCTACATTGGCCCAGGCACCCGTATAAAACTCGGCGACGGGCGCATAGCCTTGAGAGGCGAGCTAGAGAGAAGAGTCAGTCGATCGGTCCTTGATGCATGGGGGATGCTATGCGCGATGCGCGAAGCCATTTGGGTGAGAACGTACAGCAGCACTGGCACCTGTCGCAAGAAGCAGTCATTAGCCAATGAATCTCGACGGGGTACAAGAGGACCAATTTGTTTGCTTTCATAGGATCGTGGAATTCTTGGAAACTTACCATAATGACCTCCATGGCTGGTATCATAGACCGGCTGTGTGCGTTGGCCTGGTTGTCCGTGGGACGAAGGTGGTGGGTTCTGGGAATCCATGTTCACTCTCTCTGGTCGTGATGGGTGCAGGTGAGGGTGGAGAGGTTGCGCGATGGCCGCGGTTCGCAAAAGAAGGGATATTGATATCGATATCCCTATGGATATCAAGATGGATCCAATGAATCCTGTCGCTGGATGCGATCTCTGTCGAGTCCTTGGTGGTCTGCCGACTTGCGTTTGTTGGAGGCACAGGCACGGTGATTTGCTTTCACACCGTCCCGTCAGTCACGGTTGGGTTCAGCGGTTCAGCGGTTCAGCGGTTCAGCGCAGGCGGCGGAAGCTGGCCGGCCGTGTTGGTGACGTGCAGTGGAGCTGCAGCCAAAGGTGCAGAGTGCAGAATGCGACGGGCAAGAAAGGGAGGTTGTCGCACGCTGCAATTCAGTTTGCGCGACGTGGATGAGGTTCTCGCGATTGTTGACAGTCGCAACGAATTCGGTGGTGTGATTGGTTGTCTTGGGAAGCTTTGATGGTCGGGTTGCCTCGTTGCTGCGGAACTTGGTGAGGGCCGTCGGTTGGACCCAGAGGATTTGAGGAGGCGCGGCGACGGGACTGGGTGAGAAAGCGAGCCAGTCTCGCCAGTCTCCACGACTCGTTTTTAATCAAGTCGTGAACACTACCTGAATTGCCGTCCTATGGGAAGGGAGAGACGATGATACGACGTTGGAATTGGGTTTGTCTCCGGTTCCTGTTCTGTTCGGTTCCTGGATGATGGACAAAGTGTGTGTGTGTGTGTGTGTGTGTATGTGTGTGAGGCGTGAGGTGTGCGTGTGGTTGTAAAGTAGAGGGAGAAGGTCAACTAATGAGGGGACAGTATTCGCAGTTGAGGATGGAGGAGTAGCAGGCAAGTATTCACTCGATCGACATATAGGTAGTAATAACTAGCACCACTGGATTCGTTTCGTCGACGCGGCTTATGCTTATATGTATATCAGACTGGCATGGCATAGACTGACCCAGACTAGTTATTCCTTCACATTGGGCAGCTTTCTCGTGCATCTCTCGGTATTCATCTTTATGTGTGTGGTGTGGTGTGGTGTGGTGTGGTGTCCAGTAGGTATGCGTTGGCTTTCTTAACAGCCAACAGTCAACAGTCAACAGTCTCTTCTCCTCTCTTCTCTTCTCTTCTCTTCTCTTCAACAAGGCTGAGTTGGGAAACCAGAGACCTGGTCAACGTCCACTTGGTGGTGGTTGTCATGCCTTCTACTTCCATCAGTGCCCAATTCCCTCTTACGATTCCTCCTCAGCCAATCGTACAAATGAAGCGGTGAAAGTAGCATTAGCATTCCTTGTAAAACATGGCGAAGCCCTCCCTCATCGTCATCGTTTGGTTCATCTTCAACGGTCCTTCCGTATTTTCGTATTCACTGCCAATAATTCCTGGAATGCATCCTTCTTTTCCTTTTCCCTCTCTTGACCGACTTTTGTGAGTGAGTGGAGTTTGGTCGTGGTGGAAAAGGCACTCAATCTATGTACTCGTGAGAAGGCTTCTACTTGCAGCTAGAAATCGCAAGAAAAATTATACTCGAGTTGTAGAAGAATTTAAATATCTTGAACACTATTATACCAAGAACTTGGATCAATCGAAGCAATTCAACCATTTGGCTGGAGGAGGTCTGGTTTCGTGACATCTAACTGTGCTGCCATTTCGAAGCGGACCGTATTCTACGCTAGGCCCAACCAAGACTAGACTTGCCGCTAAAATCTCCCGCTTCTTGAAATTTTTGTGCAGCCAGAAAAGCTCCGAGCTTCAAAACCTGCAACACCCAAGCAACCATGGCCGACGATGATCTTTCCGACGACCAGCTCCAGGCACTGCTAAAGGATGCTGAGCAGAGGTTGAGGGCAGCCAAAGGCAAAGGTGTCCAAGAGACCTCGCTGACAACCCTCCAAAGGTATGTTGCACAATCCCACCTGCGACCCCTCCCATGTCGCGCGGCCTTTTCCTAACAAGATGCGCATCCAGACTTCCCAAGATTACCTCGGATAGTCCTATCAACTCATACATACAAAAGACCAAGCAAGGCGCTCAAATCGATCCCTCCATGCTTGTAAAGGCGGAAGACCGAAAACTTGCAAATGCCATCAGGATTGTGGAAGACCCCATCATGGTCAAGGCGAAAGCTGAAAAGGTAGGCTCTGACAATCTCTATATCTACTATACCCTTCTATGAGGAAAATATCCAAAATTCTTGACGTGGGATCTGGTCCCGTCTTGGGTACCACCCTGCACAAAATGATTTCTTATTTTCATAGTTACACTGAGAAGAAACGAACACATTTATTTCTGAAATTGAGCGCTTCCTCCAAACAGAAACTAATTGTTCTTATAGACTGCGAAAGCTACTGCCGGTGCAGACTGGTTCAATCTCCCAAAGACCGTCCTCACTCCCGAACTCAAACGAGACCTTCAATTGCTTCGTATGAGATCCGTCCTCGACCCTAAGCGTCATTACAAAAAGGAAGCTTCCAAGCCTCAAGTGCCTGAATATTCACAAGTTGGTACTATCATCGAAGGACCAACAGAATACTTCAGTTCCAGACTCTCCAACAAGGATAGGAAACGAACCTTGGTTGAAGAGACCCTTCAACGCGAGAAGACTACCCAACGTTTCAAGTCCAAATACAATGAGATCCAGGAGGCAAAAACAAGCGGCAAGAAGGCTCACTACAAAAAGATGCGGGAACTCAGAAGGGGCAAGAAGGCTTGATTGTTATCAGATCTATCTCCGTTCTGTTCAATTCCATATACGACGCATAACATCGAATCTATGGCCATCAGGGTACAAATCAGGCGTCCGAGTCGATTATCTCAACGAGCTCCACGATCAGATCCTAACGCTATCATTAGCATGGCCCACAAGAAGCGCGAGAACATACCTTTACGTCATCTGCAACAGTACGAGTAACTGCCAAAACTTCTGCATGATTCACACCACCAACCTCCATGGTTTTGTTGGTTATGTAGGTTTGAACTTCAGGGTCACTCCCCAACGGAGGTGGATCGTGGAGAGCAGTATTCGTCACAATGCTGACTCCAAAGACTCTCATCCCCGAGTGTCGTGCCACAATGACTTCTGGTACGGTTGACATTCCTACAAGATCTCCGCCAAGCATAGAAAGCATACGAGTCTCCGCTCGGGTTTCGTAACTAGTAGGTTAGCCAAGTCCTGAAATCTGAAGTACCATTGCCAGATTCTCATATTCATGAAGCTTGCCATTCATTCCTGTGCTGTGGATGGAGCGAGAACTTACCATGGACCTGCAGCAAACGTATATACTCCCTCATTCAAATTATGGACCTGACCACATCTCGCCCATGCCAAGTGTGCTTTGCGGCGGAGATCGAGATCATAAGCATCAGAGAGAGCCAAAAATCTGGGCCCGAACTCGTCGATATTGGGTCCGCGCAATGGGCTTAGACCTGCGAGGCCGGCGAGGTTGATGTGCTATGGTTACTCGTTAGCTTAGAGAAATCAACATCAAGGCTTTTTTTTTAATTTACTCACATCGTTTATGATGACAATATCTCCTACTTTGTAACTCTTGTTCAGACTCCCTGCTGCGTTGGTGACTTCTTTATGTTAGCTGGTTGAGCTTCGTGTTTTGGATAATAGAAAAGCAAGTGCTTACTGATACAAGTCTCTACACCTACAACTTTCAACACTCGGATCGGGAAAGTTGCCTCTTGGAAGGAGTGGCCTTCGTAGTAGCTGTTTACGAGTTTCGTTAGCCAAGTCGTCATGGGGTGATTTGGGGATATTTCAGTACGTACTGCGCTCTACCGTTCATCAACAATGCTGGTGTATCGTTTTCCCCAATGGTGCCGTATATGAGTGTTGAGGCATGACCTGATGCTGTGTTGGGGGAGGGGGGTTAGCCGAGTGAGTTTTCCTTTCTTCTTTTCCTCATTGTCCCTTTCTCCTCCAGTTTTTGGAATAGAGGATCCTTTCTCGGCACGAGACACTTCACCCGAGGAAACCAAGTGGTTTGTGGAAGAAAGAGCGTTGGTACTTACTATTCCCCACGGGAAAACCTAGGAGCTCTCCATAGGGGATCTCGAGCTTGTCGGAGAAGGAGTTTGCGATTACGGAGAGGCCTGAGCCGGCTATGATGGCGAGTTTCGGATCGGGTCTCGAGTGGCCGTTGCGGGAGAGGTGGGCGATGATGCTGGCGTGGATGTGCGCCGCTGAGCGGTGGGCTTGTTGGTAGAGGGTTTTGTCTTGGGGGAAGGGCGTGGGTACTGTGAAGGGGGTTGGCGGCATCTTGGATGGGGGTGGAGGGACTTGGGGGTTGTGGGAGGGAGTTGGGTGTGAATTCTTCAGGACTTTGCTTGGATTTCTTTGAAGGGGTTGAGAGGTTGTGTTAAGTTTGTGTCAAGATTGCTTGCCAGAATGAGACTAACTTGCTGCCTAAAGAACTTCCGTTCAATAGGGTGCGATTTGCTTCCAAGTTATAGAGGAGGCTGGGAAGTTTGTTGTCGTTGGTTGGTTAGGTGCTGGTATTTGCTGTTAAGGGAGTTTGTGCCGATTTTATGGACTGGTATGATGTAAATATGTTGGTGAATGAGTTTTCTTGGAGATATTTTATGTGGCACTGAAGAAGATTCACGGTTTTATTAGTGTATGAATGGGATATCACTCTGATTTTGAAAGATTGTTCTTGTTTGAATGGAGTGCTTAGCGAATAGAGAGTCAGGGACTTATTAGTTTGTATCTGATGAATGAAGGAATATGAAGAGAAATTACGTTCATCAAATATATTATACCACCATACTTTGTCACAGAGAATTCAAAAGAGGGAAATGTAGAGGCTATAGGAGAGAAGGGAAGCTAACTTGGGAAGTTGGAAGTTGCTCATATGATTATCGGCTGATGAGAGGCTTGTTGTTTGCTTCTTGTTGATTTATGGTATATTTCTTTGCTAGTCTAAATAAATGAGATGGAGCCAGTAATACAGAAGTTTTTATTGATGAGCCAATGTAGTTTGCTGTTGTGTGGTTTCGTGAGGTATGCAGTTCTATGCAGCGCCGCTTTAAGTATACAACCCCAGACTCTGGAGAAATATATTTTGGCATGACGAGCTCCACCACCAAACAGCAACACACTTCAAATGGCTTCATCAACCCCAATACGTCTGCCATGGCGCCTGCTTACTCGGTCTGAAGGAGTAAGTAATTCCCCTCAATTTCGCACCACTCAATCCCCGGTTGCTAATCTAATGCAGCCAGCAAAGCCCCTCCTACCAGCTGTCCACCACATAAGAACACAGCAATCCACCAACTCCCAACGACCGACCCTCTCTCGAAATTATAGTCAAACGTACGGGAAATACTTTTCAAATTGGATATCTGGGGACTAACAGCATAACAGTACCCCATCGCCTGCAGTCGAGAATGCGACTCCCTCGTACGTCCAAAAGCCCCAACTCGGGGAACCTCTCTAACAAAATCTCAGACCACAACCACCACAAACACTCACAAAAGGCACACCCATCTCCGACCGCCTCCCAGACCCCCCAAGATTACCACGCGCCGTCCAAGCAGTCTACCTCCGCCCCCTCCGTCGCGAAGCCGAATACGGCGTTCCCTCCTGCGACCTCCAACTACGCTCCTACAGCGTCCGAAACCTCGAGTTCTTCTCCGACTTTGCGCTACGAGCGGCCTATTATCTGGGACTCGCAGCCTCGGGCCCCGTACCGCTGCCGAGGATTACGGAGAGGTGGACGGTTCCGCGGGCAAGTTTCGTGTTCAAGAAGAGCCAGGAGAATTTTGAGAGGAGGACGGTGAGGAGGTTGATACAGATTAAGGATGGGCATCCGGAGACGGTGGAGCTGTGGTTGGCGTTTTTGAAGAAGCATGCTTATTTTGGGATTGGGATGAAGGCTAATGTTTTTGAATTTGCTAAGTTGGGTATGTTTCCCCCCATTTCATGTGTGCTTTTTGGGTGTTGGGGATTTGGAAAGGGAGGGGCTAATTGTGTGAATAGGTGTTGGGAAGAATATGGATATGGAGATGGAGAAGATGAAGGATACGCTTGGGAAGACTTGGGATCAGATTGGTGTTAGTGCCGCGGGCGCGAAGGGGAAGAAGTTGAGTGCGGAGGAGATTATTGAGCATGTTAATACGGAGAACTTTAGGGCTGCTAGTCATGGGAATGCTCCTATGACCAAGCAACCTGGTCCGTTACTATGAGAATGAAAATGCTCGATGGGATTGTAGGAAAATCTGGAGTGGGAAAGGTTCAGCATGTACAATTTGGGGTCTGGACGACTGTTTTGTCCATATGTATAATCCTGTAACGATATGGGCTTTTGTAAACAAAATAGATGAATTACCAGCTCTTTGATTGAACCAACGGCCTCTACACTTTCCCTTAATAAATACCCGACCATCCATCAAATCGCCTGATTTCCATCACGTGTGTTCGTGAAATCTCGCGTACCTCGAACTGATTGAATTTCAACCCCGGGGCCTCATCTCCATCACAACCTCAACAAAATGCAATCCATACGCCCCCTCCTAAAACTCAGACGTCCCTTATCAAAACACCCCTTCTCGCCCATTCTACGCTCACAACCCACACACCACAAGCCCTACTCAACCTCAAATCATGCCACTCCCGTCCCCCAAAAAACAATCTTCTCCGGCATCCAACCAACCGGTATCCCACACATGGGCAACTACCTCGGGGCCCTCCAAAACTGGGTCTCCCTCCAAGATAACGCGGCTAAAGAGACAAAGTTGTTGTATTCCATTGTGGATTTACATGCTATTACTGTGCCTCAGGATCCCGAGACGCTGAGGGCGTGTAAGAGGATTAGTTTGGCTATGCTTATGGCTGTGGGGTTGGATCCGGAGAGGAGTGTGCTGTTTTTTCAGAGTAGTGTGAGTTGTTGTTCTTCTCTTTTTCTTCCTTTCGAGAGAGAGGATCGGAGAAGGTGGGGGGAACAGGGGATGGACTGTGAGATGAGAGGTGTTGGTGAGAAGGGGTATGAGATGAGATATGAGGACCATGCTGATTATTTGGGTCATAGGTCAGTGCTCATTCGGAATTGATGTGGATCTTGAGTTGTACTGCTAGTATGGGATATCTTTCTCGGATGACACAGTGGAAGGTAAGTTCTACAAACCTGATGCTCTTGAAATTCATTCTTACTGATTTTGGTTTTTCAGAGCAAACTTTCTTTAGATGACAATGTGTCGCCGTTGGATGAGAGGAGTAAATCGAAGCTGAAACTTGGATTATTCTCTTATCCTGTTTTGCAGGCTGCTGATATTCTTGTTCATCGGTATGAAAACTCCCCCCTTGTTTTTTTGTCGTGTTTGAGGATTGCGATTTGAGAGTATTTACTGACTAAATATCCAGAGCAACACACGTCCCAGTCGGAGAAGACCAAAGTCAACATCTAGAATTCGCACGAGAATGCGTAACAAATTTCAACCACGCCTACGGTCCTCATCTCGTGGAACCAAATACCATTCTCTGTACCTCTCCCCTCCCTCCTCCTATGTTAACATTTTTGCACTAACACTCTTCTCAGCCCCAGCAAAAAGAATAATGTCCCTCACAACACCCACTCAAAAAATGTCCAAATCAGCCACCAACCCCCTCTCACGCATCCTAATAACCGACACGCCTTCTGAAATCCGCCAAAAAATCATGGGCGCCATCACAGACTCCCAAAATGTCGTGACCTACGACCCAGAACGCCTTGGTGTATTTAATTTGTTGAATTTATGGAGTTATTGTGATTCTGAAAAGAGAAGTGCCGAGGAGCTTGCAAAGACGATCGAAGGACAGGGATTGAAGGTTTTGAAGGAGGAGTGTATCGAGAGTGTTACGGAGAGACTTGGGGGTGTGAGGGAGAGGTATGAGAGGGTTATAGGAGAGGACGGGGGACGGTATTTGGATTTTGTGGCGAAAGAGGGAGGGAGGAGGGCGAGGGAAAGTGCGGAGGAGACGATGGTTTTGGTTAGGGGGGCTGTGGGGTTTTGAGGCTCTTGTGAGATGTATGTAATAGGGAGATGTGTATGATATGGGGATTTTAGACTTGTACAAAGATGTAAGATACTTGATAGATGACCAAGTCAAGCATTATCAGCTTGTTCTTAGTTGATTGAGATAGAGAGCATGTGGGGATTCCCAAATTCTACACAATTAGCTTTTCTCCAATATATATAAAAAGAAAAGTCGAGAGCTGTATTTAATAAAAATATGAGGGAGTGAAGTCCGATATAGGAAACTATCACGCCTGAAGTTCTGCCTAAGGCAGGTATAAATCACCCTCTGAACCAAGAACCTCAGCCTCGTCTGTCAAAGAGCCTCTCCCCAAAACAAAATATCAGAACCTCGTCCTCACAAAGATCGTCTGAGCATCTTCAACCTCAACACCTACCACTCTACAAATCTCAGCAAAGTAAACAGCCTCAAAATGGCAGAAAATTTCGTTCCAGCAGGTCAACACCGTCAACTAAGAGCATGTATGGTCTGCTCAATAGTCATGACCCAAAACGTACCTCTCCCCTCACCTCCCCCTCCACCATTTCGTACATCTGCTAACCTCTCCTCCAGCGATTCCTCAAAGAAGGATGTCCCAACTGCGAAGAATTCCTTCACATCCAAGGATCCTCCGACACCCTCTTCGATTGCACATCCCAAGTCTTCGAGGGTCTCATATCGCTCGCTGACCCGAGTAAGAGTTGGGTTGCGAAGTGGCAGCGTTTGGATGGCTATGTGAGGGGCGTTTATGCTACCAAGGTTAGTGGGACGTTGCCGGATGAGGTGGTGGCTGTTATGGAGGAGGAGGCTAGGATTAGGTATATCCCGTAAGTTGTCCCTAATGTTGCGCAGAGGGGGATGGGGCTAATATGGAGTAGGAGAGATGGAACTGCTACGGAGGCTGATTAGAGGGTTTTGGCGAAGGCTGTATGAAGGGGGCATATTCTGGGGTGGGGAATTGGGAAACCATGGATGTCGGGATTGCCTTCTACAGATGGGAGGTTTACCACATTTGACACAACAAAACAGGCGCATAGCGGGAGGAGTTCTAGGAGTAACGTGTCTCCGGATCTGAATAATCTTTGCAATTACACATGCAATGGTATCTTTCAAAGTGACGCCTGTATCCATACCCTTCGCGCTATGCAAATTTCCCATGCCTCCCATAACGCCTTTCCATGAAAAATCCCTATGTAACGCTCTAGAATTTTTGTTTCTTCTGAACAGGTCCTCCAAATCCTGGAGGTCCTCTTTTCTTTGCCATTTCTTCCTTCATTATTCGTTCTGCCTCGCTCATCTTTTTTGGTTGTTCGATGACACTAGCCTTTTTACCACCCAGGGCGTTCTTCCTTGCTGCTGCGAAGACATTCTTAGGTTTGCTCGAAAATCCCATTTTCATAGACACCTTGGCCGCTGCGGGTGGTGGTGCAGGTTCGGCTGTAGAAGCTTCTTTCGAGTCCGTTGTATTTAATGTTGACTCGGGCTGTTCCGATCCATCTTTCAGTGATGTCGAGGCTTCTAGCTTCGAATCAACTGCTGGAGTTGATACCGACTCTACTTTCGCAGCAGCAGGTTTCGCCCCAAAACTAAGCTTGATCTTCTCCCCATCCTCCCTCTTCAACTCCCTCTCCGCTTCATCAACTTCCTCCTCCCCGCCCCTTCCCTCAGCATCCAACTGCGCCCTCTTAACTTGTGCCCTTATAGCCATCTGCTCCCTTTCCTCATCCCCCTTATCCTGCCTCTCCTTCTTCCTAATCGCATCGCTCCTTCTTAATGCCTCAGGGCTATTATCAATCCAAGCAACATGCACACCCTTCTCATCCTCCTCAACTCTACAGATACCCTCCCTCCCCAAGAACTTCGCAAACTCCGTCAGACTCGGCCATTTCGTAGAATTCATGTGTATGTGTTCCTTGTTATGGATATACTCCTGGTAAAAGTGATTTAGTTGCACCTTCTTCTCGCCGTGCGATGTGCGCAGTAGGAGGAGGAAATCCTTCTGGAATTGGTTGCTGTAATCATTGATGTATTTCTTAGGATCTTCGCCGACGAGGAGCATTTTTCGGACGTGCGATTCGGATTGGGTGTGCATTTTGAAGCCATTCTCGTCGCGGCATTGTTTTTCGCATATCTGGGGGCGATGTTAGGAGGGGCGCAAAGGTTGGAGGGGCGAGGGAAGGCTTACTTGACAGTACCATCGTAGCCGCTGGAGTCCTTTGGACTTGAGCTTGTTGTTTAGATGTTTGGTGGATCCAACCTCGGCTTTGGGCATTTTGACGACGGTTGTGGTTGTTGATAGTGGTTTGGAGAGTTGCGATGACTTTGAGGCGCAAAGTGACGATTTCAGCGTTCGGCGTTAAGGACTCGCCTTGGAAGCTCCGGGGTCCCACATAAACCCCTTTCCCAACTTTCTCTGCTTCACTTCATCAGTTCATAAATCAAGGCAGGAAAAGAGACAAGTGCTGACACGCCTCCTAAGAGTTTGCTTGCCTGAGCCCCAAATATTGGTCATTTACCAAATGGTAAACCCATTTTCTACTGACAACACCAACAAACACACTCAACAGAATCGGCAGTAAATACTTCGGGTTCGTACCTCGCTATATTGTTCCCGTGGTTCTCAATTTTTGGACTAGTTCAACTAGTAAGTAACCTAAAAGAATGGAGGTATTAACCTGAAACAAGGATTTCAACTACCCATGTCTATCTAGGTTAATACCTCAAACGAGAGGAGATGGGGTACTTATTTACGTCTGGTTTTATTTTCTACTAGGAAGTAGCAAAGAGAAATGTGCAAGATTAGAGCAACATAAGCTCTAAAAGTACCCTTGTTCCTGTTGCTTGTCACTCTAGAAACTAGAATCATTCAACCACAATTAGTCGGGAAAAGTCCCTGTCTTTTTCTGTTTTGAAGAAGTTGGAAATTGAAGCTTTTATGTCACATAAGATAAGCTGTTGGGAAGTAAATAGTAAGAGATAAATGTGCTTGAATATAATTAGGGGTGGGTAGAGCGCTAGATGCTTCCTAAACTATCTCTACTAAAGATAGGGGAAAACAAATACCCTTTTTGGTTTGTGATGCGGAATGAGGGGAAATTAAGACAACAAAAAAGGGGTTGCAAGGCCACGTAAAGACGATTCTACCGTTCCTTACTCGCACTACCAGCCTCTGAATCAAGTCCACCAATTTCTGAAACAACGGCATCCTCTCCCTTACAAGCAGGACACCCAGAGCACCCCGAAATGCTTACAATCCCATGGCGTCTTCGATCATCTGCTCGAGTTTCATAACGAAGTAAAACCTTAGTCTCGGACAGTTACCGTAATCTTGACCGTGAATCACGAGGAGGAACGGTTAAGAAGCGAGGGTCCTGAGTTGGTAAGACCGGGTTCCCTGATTCCGAACTTTCGAATTCTAGCCGTAGTCTTAGATAGTCTCCATATCCTACCTCGATGCAGACGGGATGTCCTGCACTACTTTGAGCTCGAGCCTGTTGGAGGGCAAGAACATCGTGTTGGAGGGCAAGAATCCGCTTGTAAGTTTCGTAGCGTATCCGCTGGGGACAGGAGGGAGAGTAGCAAAGGCCGCCATTACTGCCACAACTGCTTGAGCAGTTTGAGGCGTAGCACGCCATCTGGTTGTATGGAACTCCGGTTCTTGACATTTTAGTTTGTGTTATGTGGTTTGTATTGATGTGGTGTTGGAAGAGAAGGCGTGGATGTGGAACGAAGAACGAAAATGAAGAGAGGGAATGTGAATTTATGAACAATTAATTGTTGTGTTTTCCTCAAACTCCCGTACAAAGGCCCCTGAAACTAATAGCAACTAAAAGAAAAGTAGTAACTAAGAGAATAGTAATTGTACTTGAATCTCTATGCTTAGCTTGTCTTAAGCGTGCATTTCTGAAAGAAGTTCGCTCAAGAACAAACCTCTTGTCTCAACCTAACACAAAGACCCTTTGTTCTTCGCTAATTTTACAACTCTCTGAAATTACAGATCCCCCAAAAAGCGAAGGGTGTAGCGGAAAAAATGCGGTCAAATAGCGACTCAACGTTAATGGCTATCCTCTGTGGGTAAGTTTCGCCAATGAAGTGGTCGACCCAGTCTTACCAAAGTTTGGTTCATAAATGCAGTAAGCAAAGTTGTCGGTGTCAAGTTCCAAAAGGCTCTTGTGGGCTAGGGCGAAGATGAATCGGAAGTCCCCCCGTTAAGTCTTAGGCCAGTGCGGAGAAGGGTTGTCATCCTAGCGAGATTCAATAGTAGGCATAGAGGTATTTATTTTTTTGGGGAATTTTTTTTAGCAAGTCTTGTTATTAAGCCTTTTTTAATCCATCTTTTTCTTCTTAATAAAAACACTTTAATATACTCTGGATAAATACTTTCTTGTTGACAGTTTAGTTATTAACTAGAGAATAGAGATGTTGTATATATCAAGTATAATTATATAGTTCAAAGATAATTTAGAATTGTTAACTTACTTATATATCTCATAGGTACCTAATGTTATTTCAACAAGTTTGTTTTCTAATCTAAGTAGAATATTAACATCTCCAAAACTAGTTTAGTCTAATTTCAAATACATTACTATTATATTTATAAGTTTACCTTAGTTAAGAGTAAAATTAAACTGTTTATTAAGAAGAGCTAAGAACCATACATCATAAGCATTCTTTACATTATAATATAAAACAAGATGGCTTCTTCACTTAATACTGTTACTCTTCATTTCAAACTTGAAGCGCTTTTTGATTCTAACTACTCCAATTTCGAGAGAAAGCACACATCTCACCCTCTCTCTACGTCCACAAAACAACATCTCCGTTTTCCCAACCTTCTTCTCCACAAATCCACAGAAAATTCTGCTTTAAAACAGCCTCAGTCTCCTCACCAAGCATACTCCCCTCTTCCTATTTTTAAGTGATTAATCCAACGCAGATAAGGGTAGCATAGCAGCTCGCTTTTCCTGCCAATCCGATTTTATTTTTCATCGGTACTTTCGAGCGTGAAATCGATGATATGTTGATCCTCTTTGTTTCGATTGGCTTTGGCAGTTGGACCAGGGAACAGCCTCTACTCCGCCAACCAATAGATGTCACTCTTCCTTCATTCTTCTCCACTTGTTTCTACACATGCTTGTGTCGTAGGGGTGAGGTGCATTGGGGCCGGCAAGCATCGCCTGGCAGATGGCCTTTTATTTGGTTGATGGACCTTTCAACCAGTCCCGTGAATACATGAGCTTTCCCAGAGACGTTCTTGCAATATCTTCCCAGACGGTGATTCCAAGGCGATCTGTCAGTTAACTAGTCAGCCAAGGGGCGTTTCCAACTTTTTCCAAAATAATGGTTTTCGGGCGGTAAAGTTTCGCATATGTGACCATGGCAAAAAAGGTAGCTTGAGGGTCTTCTGCTTGCTGTTCATAATCGAAAAGTCAACGCAACAAGTGCCATTGGTGGATGGACTTTTGACTAGTTCCAGGATTTCCTTTCTTGCAACATTTTCCAAGACGATTGGTTTTAGGCCACCGGGGGGTGTCACCATTCGTGAGAGTAAGTTTTGGTGGGTTTTGGTGTTTCTGCTGACTAAATCTACTCTTACGAACGATGACACCCCCTGGTGGGCGGTAAAGTTCAGTATAGGCGACGGTCCTTGAGGGTCTTTTGCTTGCTGTTCATGATTGAAAAGTCAACGCAGCAAGCGCCTGTTACCGGTGGATGACATTACACAATCCAGAAAAGATTTGAGGATAGCGAGCAAGCCGGCTTCTATGATCGTCTCTTAATTAGCATGTATCTTCTTATTGAGTTGAGAGCAGTGAGCAAGGATAAAAGTTGCTCCCAATCACTCAGAATAGGAGACATCAAGAAGCAAAGCAAAGGAAAAGGTTACATACAAATCTCGCAGAACGAGCCATTCTATAAGCAGAAGGTCCTCACCTCTCTTCTCTCTTTTTCCATTGTTCCAGTTGGCGATACGCAAAATCGCGTTCGAGTTCGTCATGGAGACAACATGACCTGGACCCCATCAAATCCATAAGTGAATAATCCAGCGCAGAGATCGAGACTTATTTTTGGCCCTGAGTGTTCGAGGAAAGCAGGCTTTGGTGGGTTGGACTTTCGGGTTGGGGCACAGAGGTTGATTGACTGCCAAATTCAAGGCGCAACTTCCTTCCTCTCGAAAAGTAGGAAGGAGTTCGCTGAGAGCCTGTCACGGAGTACCAGAGAATGGTAGGGCGCCTATTCACAATTAGCTTTTGAATTTGAGTTTGTTAGTTGTAGCTTACCATCAGCTGGTACTTCGTGACAGGTTCTCATTAAACTCCTTCTTACTCTTTAAGATGGAGGAAGTGGCTGCTTAAAGCATGGTATTCTTCAGGTATGCCCCAAAAGACAAATTGGCGACAGGAGAATTGGACAACTGTTGTGGGTTGCTGTCCCTTCAATAGAGAGTATGCAGGGGGAGGCATCAGATGCCCTCTAGATGTTTGTCAGCATTTTGTCTTTGCACAAGTGTATTCATTCGATCTTACCCTGAAATTGTGAGCTGTGGGAGCTTTTCATAACCGTGGGTAGGCTGCTTGTCACAAGATGTGCAAGTTGTATGCAAGCAATTGAGACCAAGAAACCAAGAGAGCTTTTTGGAACTCTGTTAGCTCTCTGTGTTCGCAGTAGCATAGTCTGAAGTCTTGCTCTGGCGGAGAGGAAGAGGCTGAAACAGTGTGCGAAATGAGTAGAGTAGAGTAGAGTAGAGTAGAGACTACTACTGTTTGTCATCGGAGTAGATCATCCCCCTGATATCGAGGAGAAACATCTCATCTTCTCTAAACCGACTTGGGAAATTGCATGGCAACTTTCAGAGTCGTGGTCGTCTATTTGAGTATCAAAAAAGATGGGTAAAAATTGAGGAGGTTGGCGTCGTATTGCAGACGCCAGACCGAACTAACAAACGCGCTAGCCCAAAAAAGGAGCGCTAGCTGAAATTTATCCTTGTAACCCTGCTCTTTTTCCTCAGCCTTGCAGCAGACAAGATAAGTGAGGAACATTAAAACTACCTTTTACTTTTTGTACTACAAAACCCTGATAAACAGAACAAATACAACATGAAACTCCTAGACCTGGTGATCTAATCATCGCTTTATAAAATCGGATTTTCAGCACTTTTTTCTGAATTTCATTGATTGAGTTGCAAGTTAGGCCGTTTTCCATGGGTTGCTATTGATGGACTTGTCTTGTCTACTACCAGAATTTCTGCCCCGCACTACCTGAATGGCTTTATCTGGAGATACTGCTTAGCTCCATTGAAATTAGAGAAAGGCTGTCCCATGCATACTATCATCCTTGTAATCGGCTCCCCTTTCCCTTTTCAGAGGGATTGCTATGGCTTGTATGTGTGAAGTGGATAAAGCAGCCTTGCAAATAGTGAGTGAAAAACCGGCTCAAAATTCACACTGAGTCAAACTATTCTGAACCATTCCATAAATTTTCGATTTTTCAGCTCTTTCCCCTAACTGCCTTCCTCGCCCATTCTGCTTTTTTATCTTAACCCACCTCCGCCCATACATTCAGACCGCCATCCCCTCGCACAATTCCAAAAGAAATACCTTTTTTGGATCATATAAATCCCTATACAGATTGAAATGCCACACCCAAACGCCCCCCAATGCCTGTAAAGCCTTATAAATATGCCAATTTAATCTTTTGGGGTGCCAGGTATCACCGCTATGATGGAAATATATTCACTCTTTCTGATATGTTTTCAAGCAATTTTCAAATCCATTTACTCCCTAGCTCCTTCTATTCGAGAAATGTAAAGAGATTCGTATGTAGTATGTTCATTGCCCTTGTCGCTTCGTAGGCGTCGATTACGCAGGAGATATTGATTTCACTGGCACCTAGAAAATCTGTTAGAAAAGAGTGACATGTGGGGGAATGTAAGCCACGAGAGAACTTACCTTGGGATATCATCTCAATATTCACATTGTTTTCCCCCAAAGTAGAAAACATCCTCCCCGCAATACCAATAGCATTCTTCATTTCCGCTCCAACCAAACTCAAAATAGCCATATCATTCAGTATGCTGACCTCTCCACATAACTCCAATTCCTCTCTTGCTTGTTGTAATTCGTCAGGAGAGAGGTTTGCCGAGTGGATAGCCATGGAAACATGAACTTCGGATGTGGAGATCAAATCTACTGATAATTGCCGTTTGTCGAGAATGGAGAAAACTTTGGCGAAAAAACCATGGGAGATGGATCGTTTATTTGAATGAACATTTATAACGGAAATCTTGTCTTTTATGGTAACTGCGGTTGGTCTTCTTGGCGATTTGCGAGGACTTAATGAGCTGGGACTTCGAGAATGAGAGGGTGCCAACTTTGGCGTAGGGAGAATAATTGTGCCATCGCCTCGGGGATTTTTGACATTCTTGATGCGAATTCGAATGGGTGGTGATGCGTGAATGACTTGGTCCATAGTAAGGTGGTGGATAACTTCTGAACCATAAAATGTCAATTCGGCGGCTTCAGAAGGAGTAATTGTTGGCAATAGTCGGGCGGTGGGGACCTTTGATGGATCTGCTGTAAATATGCCATCAACTTCCTTCCAGACTTGTAATTCGTCTGCTTTGATTCCAACAGCGATCAGCGCTGCGCAAAGATCGGTGTAGCCTCTTCCAATTTCGCCATCCATCAATCCACCTGGAACTGTTCCGAAATAACCAGTCATGATGGGAACTTTACCCTCGCATGCCAGCACCTTCTCGCGGAGAGCAGCCGCCATTTCTTTATAGAATTCCGGGTCCAGCCCATTGGCACTCTTGAAATGAACGATATCCGAAAGATCCACATATTCAGAATCCACGCCCTAGTCATATCAGTTTCCATAATCCACAGCCATATATTTCTGACTCACCCGATCCTGCAATAAAGCTGCGATAAATCGACAACTGAGTTTTTCTCCGAAACTGATTATACGATCCTTGGACCTCGAATCAATTTCTAGATGCCATCTTTCCGCTGCTATCCTGTAATCTATAATTTCCTGGCATTCATCCCGCACCTCTTTTATCAGCCTTACCCGTATAACCTCATCTTGAATGTGTGATTGTGCTGCTGCAACATGGTCTTCAGATATGACGTGTACCAGCCTTTCGTATTCCGTGACCAGACTCTCGTAATGGACAGACTCGGTGTCTTTAACCGCATTGACCGATTCGAGGACGCCATATATTTCAAGCAATCTGCGAATAAGTTGTGAGCTTCAATGTTCTGGCAGACTTGCGATTCATACTTGACTCACCGACTGGTTGTTCCCTCGACCTTCTTGCCTGTACTTCTTGCAGAACAAACGACAGCAATTTGATTATCCCCCAGGCTTGCACTGCAGAGAAAATCAGTACCCAGGTCGTAACAATTGCTTTTGTTGGGCGCAACCTACCGTACAATGTCCTCGGCGATATTCACAGCGAACTTCCCCACGCTGGTCCCGCCAAACTTCTGCACCACCCACCCTCGGCTGCTGCCGTTTCTTCTCCGGATGGGAGAGGCTATCGAGGAAGTATCGTGATGCCCGTTGGTGAGTACGGGTGTAGCCATTATCTAAGGGGTGTGTGGATGATCAATGGGTGGAAACAAGTGTGTTGAGACAGGAATGCTCTGCAATTATCGACCCCTCGAGTCATAATTTTTCCCTGATAGAGGGGACGCTTGGGCTATCACAAGCGAAGCGCCAAGGGTCAGTACTAGGTAGTACCCAACCTTACGAAGGTAAGCTTGTATTTAATGTATGCTGCAATGCAAATTAATTGCAAGCTCATTCACTTACTAGGAAGAAAAAGAGTCGAAAATGACTTCTTCAGTTCATAGCTAGCTTCACCTGACAAAGGAATCACTTCGTCCCGAAGCCACTCAGCACGCCATTTCCACACCACCACGCCAGCACAGCACATGGGCAAAAATTATGGTACGGTAATAGTAATTAGCAAAAAACAATTACAGTAGCAGTTCCGCTCCCGTTTCCCCGCTTACCTGCCTGCCGAATAAATACAAGAATCAGCACCGCTTAGCAGTCAGTGGAATGCGAAGTCCCAATCTACTCTCCAGCAGCCAATTACCCAACCCAAACGCAAACCAAGAAGAAAAAATCTCGTCACCACCAGTACTACAAAATTTATGCGTTGCGTGTATACCCGACACAAAGCATCGCGACCCAAATCCAATATACACCAGACATCCATCCATTCTACAGCCAATCATCATTTCTTCGTGTGAGTCGTAGTCTTCGTCCCTCCCACCGATTCCCAGAGAGAAATCAAGAAAAATGCGCCCAAGACAAGTAAACTCCAAACACCAGAGACAAGCCCTTTTCAAAAAAGTAGATTCATCCAATCGATCCGTGTTGTAAGGAGTGAGAGTGCGAGCGCGATCCTGTAAGTTGTAATGTAGGATGCGGCTCGTTCCGAGAATATTCATATTTTCCAACTGAGAAATCGTCTTCGGGTGTTCGCATGCCAATGCCGCTGTCATCATGGCCAGCCGCAGCGTTCATCGCGGCCTGGCTCGTTACATCCATGGGCTGCGGGACAGAGACCTCTCCATCCGTGTTACCGTTTTGCCGAAGGAACTCATCACTTCCGCTGCTGTATCTGCTGCCTCGATGACTGGGCGCTTGGCTTCTAGCCTCTTGCTTTGCTTGAGCTCTCTGCACCACTGGTACAGTTTTGTATTCCATAAAACCCCCTTGTTCTGCCATGAAAGCAATCATTTCATCAATCCAGCACTTGGTAACCCACCATGCACCAAAGCTTTTGCCTTGAGCAATAGTGAGATCTCTCATTACAGCTGTGCCAACACTCTGAACACACCAGACAATCTCCGCATGAGTTGCGTAGGGGAATTTTCCAGGCAGAGAAGTAAGGAAACTGACCCAACGATCCAGTACGTTTTCCGTCGAGGAATCAGTATGGATAGCGGCTTGCTGCTGGCGACCTGATCTCAGTGCCATTCCTCCATAAGCTGTCATACTCTCTACCTCCCAAGAAACACCGACAGGGTCAAGCAGATCTCGCAACTCGGCCAAGAGGAGATTGACCACATCGTCCATACCTCTGGTGGGGACACATTCAGCAACTTTGCGCGTACGGACCATGGTGATCCAATCCTCGTACATCTGGTCTCTGTTGGCGGGATTTGAAAGCATATTTGCTGCTGCATGAGCAGTTAAATTGACTCTAAGCTCCCGATCCAAAAGTCCAGCAAAAAGGGTAGCTGGCGCGACCTTTGCATCAACTACGTGGGATGGGTGGCCTTGGAAAGAATTTTGAATGTGAGGAACCAATTTCTCCGAGATATTTCGTAAAGTATCCAAGACCTGTTTCGGTGCTACTTGCAAGGTTAAAGGAGCGACAACCCGCATCATCTTTTGATACATGACAAAGTCGCATTCTTCAATCCATGGTCCGATGGCTGGATTTGCAAATAGCTTCTGGACTGGCATTGTCAGGGTACCGTGGAATGAAGTAAACAGATGGAAGAACATCTTTTCGCGACAAAATCGGATACACTCCACAAGTGAGGTACAATGTGATCTATATAATGCATATAAAGCGCTGGCGGCGTCCTGATCTGTTCCTGCTGGGATGAATGGTTCAATTTTAGGAAGGGTAAGAGCTCCTTGTTCCTGCGAGGGCTGACCCAGTGGTGCAAATTGGAGACGCTGAGACATCTTGCTGTTCGTGGACTCGAGCGACGATATCCTGGAGAGGTCTGGGTGGTTATATAAACTATGAGGTCGAACGAACCCAGCCGGTCGTGGTGCTTTTGGTTCCGGCATTTGGGCAACGTCAGGAGATGGGAATGCGGCTCTATCGACAGAAAATTGTGCTTGTGAAGGCATGCTTTGGCTATATACAATTAGAAACGACCACATGTTGGGGGTACCAATATGCATACCTGAAGCTCTGAACGAACGATGTTTGGTCATTAAAGCTTTGAACTGATTGAGTAATAGGTTGTTCTGGTGCTTGTGGCTCGTCTTCCTTGAGACTAAAGTTGACGTAATGATATTTGGATTCTCCACGGACTCCTAGTCGTCGGGTCTTTAGTCCAGGGAAAAGAACTCGAACTAATTTTCCGAAGGACGCAGGATTAAGTACAGTGACTCTTTCGGCGGCACATTTGTTTACGTAGTTTGCATAGACCCGTCCTCTAGGTACAGAGCCTTTGCCTTTGTCGCAAACTTGGTTGATCCTAAAAGAGAAAGAGATCAGTTCAGGAAACAACCAGACATTGTTTCCGCAGCAAGTACATACCAGAGCATAGCAAACACCTGCCTCTGCCGTTCAGATTGAGGACCTCTTTCATTGCCATGTAGCTCGGCCGCAATATCTGGCAGAGTCCGATGCCGATTTGTGTTGAATAGTTGTCTCATCTCCAATTCGTTGGCAGCGCTCGACTTGGAAGCTTTCTTCTGAGGGCCTCCAGGGAGAGAGTCTATTTCATCCTGCTCATCGCTTCGGCCTTCGAGTAATTGGCTATCGCCTTCGTTGAAGCTGCCCATGCCGTAGCTCTCTGCGGGTAATGATTGGCGTTGCATATCGGGTTTGAAATGATTATCGTGGGGATATTGAAGACCGTGATTTCCACCGACCCCCAATGACGGATCTATATCGTACTCACGAGGGTTTTGTAATTGAGTCGCAGAGTTCATAACCATATCTTCAGGTGTCATTTGGTGCGTGATGTCCCCGAATCTCTGTTGCGCAAGTGCGTTCGAATCATACCATTGTTTTTGGTAATCGGCGGGCTGTTCGAGGTGTTGCTGCTCGAGGATCGGCTGGGTCATTCCACTATGTATGCTGGTCGTCGATGCCCGCGAGAGGGGTCGCTTTCTGCTTTTCGCGGATGCCGCAGTGTTGGAACGAGACCTCGATTTCTGCTGTTTTGAATCCATGTGTGGTTGTTCTAGTAGTTTTAGTGCGGTTAGCGGACACGTTCATAGACACCGAAGGGCACACGAAAATGGCCGGAGAAGATAGCAGTATTCGCGCAGAAACGCACCCATTATTTCCCGGGAGCGATAGTAGTTCGTGGGGGTTATGACGATAGAGATTATGTTTGGGGTGCAGTGGTGGCGGTAGTGTTGTTGTTTATCGACTGCTGGCTTCGGGGGGCGGGCTCGCTGAGGGGTGCGCTGTAAAAGTTCATGAACATAGAAACGCGATGCGCAAACAATCGTATCACTAGATACAATGTTTGGAAGGGCGGCGCGCTCTCGTGGCGGCGGTGTTGGTCGTTGGTCGTCGAGTGTCGTGGTTTTCGAGGTGTAATGTTGTTTACATTTCGCAGCAATTGTTGTTGAAAGGTCAACGAAGGGTTAAGTCCTCGCTTATACCCGGCTGAAAAGGGTAACTCCGAAAGCTGGCCCCACCAATTGGCGTTACTTTTATAATTTTGAACAAAGACTGGTAGATCTCTTTACTATTCTGGTTTGGATTTAATTTTTACGGCAAAGGATGTAATTGTCATTAGATCATCAGTTCCAAGGTAGGTTTGCAATCCAACTGGTGTCAAGTTGCAGGACGGCTACGGGCATACTTTGTACTCGGGAAACCAACAAATTGACCCAGCTCTTTCAGACAATGTCAACAATTGTCCTAGATATGAGAGAGATTCTCGTCATGATAATATTCGGTTACAATAGCACTCTCCTGAATGATTCACAGTTCTATTAAATCAACAGTCATCTTGTTGAACACCCAATATCCGGCCGGGTACCTGCATCCATTGTTCACCAAAGTCGAAGATTTTTACCATTGTGTAAAACAAAGCAAATATTCAAGAGACATATGGATATCAAGAAATCAGAAAGAATACCCGTTACCCAGTCACTGGCTATATTTACTCTTCTATCAAAACATTCAACCTTATTCACTGCCGCTTTGAACCCCTTAGCCCAGAGCGCGAGCTCGGTGAATTCAAGCTTTCGGCTGATCATGTGACAGTTGCTTCATCGCACACGGGCGCAGCGAAACAGCGAAACGAGGAGAGCTGTTCTTTATGCCCAGCTTTGTCGTCATCATTCAACCCAACCAACTCGGAAAACACTACCACAACCAAAACAACACCCTCAGCACCCACTCGCATCGCAATTTGCATTATCGCAACATCGCACTCTCTCTACACCATGTCTTTCCAAGATAGAGCTCAGGGTTACGTTGCCCACCTCGATAAGGAAGTAAGTTGGCACAACTGCCCCAACATTGCGCCGCTGGCTGAGTAGCCACATGCTAACAATAAATTCCTAAGCTTTCCAAGTATCCTGTTATCAACAACCTCGAGAAGCAGACCTCTGTGCCTAAGGCGTATGCAGTCCTCGGTCTTGCTGCAACCTACTTCTTCTTTATCTTCTTCAACATCGGGGGACAACTTCTTACCAACTTTGCCGGATTCGTGATTCCCGGATACTACTCTCTCGAGGCTTTGTTCAGTGTTGGACGATCTGATGATACTCAGTGGCTCACTGTACGTCAACGCATCTACCCGTCCCTTGCCAGGCCTCTTGTAGCTAACTCTGGATAGTACTGGGTTGTATTTGCCTTCTTCACCGTTTTCGAGAGTCTTGTATCCGCCGTTTACTGGTTCCCATTCTACTATACCTTCAAGTTTATCCTCGTTCTCTGGCTCGCACTTCCTTTCACTGGGTAAGTTTATCAATTTCCCGGGCGCAAAGCAATACTAATTCGTTCTAGTGGTGCTCAAATCGTCTTCCGCTCCTTCATCCAGCCAGTCTTCTCCCGATACTTTTCTGGACCTGGAGCAGCTTCCGCCAACCTTCAATCCAAAGTCTCTGACAAGAGCTTGTAAAGCTGCTGACCAACCAGTCAACGCTTATGCAATGCCTCAGACAACAGACTAGCAACTATCACGTCAATATACAACTCGACTGGATTATGAGGCATGGAGGTTCTTTTCTTTTGGAATTGATTCTGTGTTTAGCGGCGCAAGAAGGGGGTAACGGGCTTAGGCGGCGGTTTTAGGGTGATGACGGAACATGATGGGAATGGCAATGATGGGAGTAATGAAATCAGGATGCTTTGGGGGAAGAATTTCGTTTGGTGGAGGGAATGACTCTAGGGGAGTCGTTGTATACATACGTCTCTTATGTAAACGAAGCTTTGGAGCCTATCCTGAATTGTAACATGATTGTGAGACACAAGCGCTTTTTATGTGGTTTCAATGTCTGCAATGCAAGCCCCTTACTGTGTGATAACGATGTGACCGCATCATCATTTCGACAACTTCAATTGAACAGAACGTAAGATAGAGAGTAAATTGGGCAATGGTGACATGTGAAGATTGTACCATTTTCGGCTTTTTGTGAAGTCTCCAGTCAGTGACGCCGGGCCTGCCAATAAATACAGGGTGTGAGCCTAAAAATAAACACCCTTGATGATAGCGGGTTTGAAAGTCAGAAACACCAAACTAAATCCAACGACGTCGAAAAGGACATCGTCAGAACCAATTTTACCTACAAAACGAAGCTCACGATCGCCTTGATGCCGTCTCCATGTTCTTCGCACCTATAATAACCTTCAACCGGCGGAATCTGCACTGCGATCGAGGGGAGCTTCAGCTCCCATTGCGCCGTGCGCTTTCATCGGCGTAATGCCCCTCCCCAAACTCAGTCCGTTGCAATCAAGGCTCGCTGCCTCTCTTGCGGCATCTCTCACTCTACTATTACTATACTTTGCGTTCTCGTCCCCTCATTTCGCATATGCCGCCGAGGTCGATTCGATACACCCCGAAGATCACAACCACGAACGGTTGCTAGAACGGCCGCTGCTCGACTTTGACCTGGAGGGATTTGATTTGGAAGAATCAGGGTACGAGCCGGACTTCCTGGGTGCCGATAGAGGAATAATTGGAAGGGCTTCAACTGCAGACGAATTGATCCCCCTGATCAATAACCAGCGCCAGACAAACAACATTCCATTAGGGACCACGGTATCATATATCTTTACCAATGGCTCGGTATGGGGCAATAAATCAACGACTGCACCCGCAGTGACAGGGCGGAACTTATTGGAAGATGGAGTTGCGATACAAGATGGGAAGGAGGACGAGGATGAGGAAGAGGAAACTATCGAATTAAAGTCTCGAGATGTAAACCAACGAACCGTTTACATTTCCGTTACGGCTTGCACACAACCTACACCTGCCGACTCCCAGGCTGTTTTGCCCCCACCACCCCAGCTCCAGATGTATGTGTCTTCGTCATCGGCGAATCGAAAACCTGGACCTGGAAATACTCCTCAGCAGATGGTCGAATTGGTTGGTGGTTATGGTCTGATCGAAGTAAACGCTACGACTGACGTGTTTGTTGGGATTTACGGAAAGAATGATACGGCGTATAAGGATGTATGGAGCGCGGAAATTGCGGCCTCGATTGACGCTCCATTTCACACCTATAATAACGACACAAACTTAATACTGGTCGATACGGATAGCACTTCTGCATATCTTGTCGCCCACGACCCAATTAAGTGGGATGGAGACGCTTCAGATGCAGAGAGTTTGGCCAAGGTGGCCGTACCTTATGTTATTTTCGCAAGCAAAACCAATGCCTCTTCGATTATGGGATTGGAGAATTCATACTGTGGACTTATTACCAAAGCCGATATTGTTCCTGTCGGCGCACGCCCTGGGGTCACCGCTGATAGCGTCAAATCTTGGTTAAGGAAACGAAAGGACGAAACTGTTCCCGAGCAAAGAATCTCCCTTGGCACGTTGGCCAAGGGGACCCAGTACGATGCCATTCTCGCTGTTGCTGCATCTCCAAATGCCACTGTTGGGGGTGGTGGTCAAGTTTTCCGCAGAGCAGAACTGCAAACACTCAATGGTACGCTACATCAGTTTCTCTTGTTGAAACCAGCTAACCATTCATCCAGACAGCAGTTGTGCTGTGGTGACAAATTTAACATTATGTGATGCTGTCAACTATGCTGTCCCAAGTAATCCACGCTTCAACAGCACAGGGCTGGAGGCCTACTACGAGAATTATACGCAATTCTACTTTAAAAACTTCGAAAGGGCTCTTGCGCAAATCCCTTGCAACACGACTTCTTCGGCGCAATACTCATTGGCAACAAATTGTACGGCTTGCACCCAAGCATACAAAGAATGGTTCTGCGCCGTTAGCATTCCACGATGTACCGATTTCGGCTCCACGGGGGCATATCTCCAAGCGCGCAACATGTTCCAGCCTTTCCCCAATGGTACATCACTACAAAGCCTTGACCCAACGCTGTATAATACCGGAATCCAGGCAGCAGGGACGAACAATTCCCGAAATCCTGACATCGATGTTACGATTGCACCTGGACCATACAAGGAGATTCTTCCTTGTGACGACTTGTGTTACAATGTTGTTCGAAATTGTCCTGCCAAACTAGAATTCGGTTGCCCAAGGCCGGGATACAAAGGCTTCGATACGAGTTACCGGGAGAGATTTCCTTCCGCCTCACCGGATGATCAAGCGACGACTACTCCTGTCACTTGCAATTATCCTGGAGCCATCAAACGAAACGATGGACCTCGGACTTTGCCATATCATGTGTTGGCAGTTTCTTGCTTAGTGGTGTTTGGGATGATGTGTATATGAAGAATTGAAGGGTTCGAAAAATGGAAATTCTTGTGGTGGTCCTTCCCACGCGTGGTATCGAGGGGATTCGGAGGCATTTGGGCGGCGTTCAAGGAGAGAGATTTGTATTTTCCGATTGATGGATGGATGGATTGGAGGCAAATGCATGGACAATGACCCTGGGTTAGAGATGGTCAAGTTTGGGAAGCATGAGAAGGGATTCTATGAGAGAGGGAACAGACGGTCGGCCAGTTTTTGTATTTTGTATTACGCCCTGCCACATAAGGGGTCGCAATTTTGATGTACAAGTAGGTGGGCGGGTGTCAATACGACCTCGTTTTTTCCATGGGGGGTTACAAGAGTAAGGGAAAAAAATCTGAATCTGAATCTGAATTTGAATCATGCTGTGTTTCACTTGTATCTTGTTGAACAAGAATGATTTGACTGGCCAGCTCGGGTGCCCTTTGGTGGACGATGAAGGCGGCGGTAAATGATATGTGCTTCGTTCAAGGCACGTCAAGGTACTTCATTGTTCCAAAGCATCCACAGTAGGTCAAGATTCTCAATTGTCCCAAGTATGTAGGTCAAATCGCCACGAATTTCCCCAGCGAGTTCGAGCAACGAGAGAGGTAGGCAGGCTGGGGTGTCTCTTTCCTACGCTTCTCAGGTCCTGTCCAGTCCATGGCCTTTCCATGGCGAGATGCCATCAATCTATAGGTACTTTCTCCTTTCTCCATCGACTTTCATATTTTACGCGAGCTAGCGGTATCTCCGTACCCTTGAGTTGAGCCCCTGATTGAAAGGGAAGGGAAAGGGTAGGATGCGCTGCCTCCCAACGCGTGCGTCATCGAGGACTGAGGTGATTCTTCGCTGGATGGATCAGAGACCACTAAGGTAGGTAGTAGACCAGGTTCATCCTCTTCCTCTTTCCCTCTTTTCCCGGTGAAAGAACTTTTTTCTCCTCACAGCTACAAGTATTTAGCGTCGTGAACAGGGTAAGTAATGAAGGAAGGAAGGATGGGGTTTCCAAGGTTCGTTCGTATCCTGGGTTGAGTGAGTCAGACAGGTAGGTGCTAGGTGCTAGGTAGCTAGGTTAGCTTCTAAGAGATCAATGTCACGATGCGTTGTACAAGTTGTTCATTTTAAACTTGGATGGTTGATGGTTGATGGTTGATGCGACAACTAACTTGAAGGCCGGATGTGGGAGGGGTTTTGTGTTTCGCATGATGGGGGTGAGATGAGGAGGTTGTTGGGATGGTCGTTTTTGGGGGTGAGGTTGGTCATGGCACGGCTATGGGCTGGGGTGCCCTTCGTGCTGGGTTTTGCGAGGCAGGTTTGCCTGCGAAGCTTTTCTTTCGCCCGATCTAAAAATTTTAGTTTTTTTTTCTACGCTGGAGATTGGGGTTTTATGGAAGTCTATCTTGCTGAAAACGTTTGGACGACGTGCGTAGTTACTTAGTACTAGTAAGTAGTGCATGAGGATTAGTCCCTGACGTCAATTGGAAAAGAGTCGCCATGTCAGATGTTCGAGGTTTGGAGGCGCGATTGATTGGTTGGCAGGCACGCGAAACACGGTCATTCTTTTTTTTTTTTGGTAAACAAGCCGCCTACGCGTAAGCGCTCAAGTCTTTGGAAGCTCCCCCTCAACACCACGGCTTGGCTTGGCCTGTACACCCACCCCCCAACGAAGCTTACGATCTCCAATACACCACCCGCAGCCAATCGATTTGTGCATACAGACTGCTCTTCACGCAATCCCACGCTTCAGCTACGCAATCAACCTCCAACACTTCCTTTTTCCTTTTTTTGCTTCTTGCAGCGGCTTGTTCAATCCCACGGCCGTGGCTGGATAAGGCTGGTGGTTTTTGATACTCTCCTCTCCTCCACCTCGCCCTCGCCCTCGCCCTCGCCCTCGCCACTCTTGCACAATTGGATTGACCCCGCGAAGAGAGAGATCTTCTACCTTTCTTGCTACTGGTAGCTTCTCTGAATACCGTTTTGAATCTGGTTCTTCTTACAACGCCAACCCTCGCAAGTCTCGACCTCGCCCTCGCCCTCGCCCTCGCCCTCGCCCTCGCCCTTGCTTCTGCCAAGTCCATTGTCAATTGCTCCTCCTCTTCAGCTGGCCAGTGGCCACTCATCTGCTCATCGGCATCTGCATTCGCTGCATCATCCGTCTGCACAGTGCACACCCGTCTGCACACTGCACGCAGGCACTTGATCCTCCCCCGCTATCTAAGGTATCAAGCTATCAAGCACCACTCGGCCACATTCAGCGCTAATACCGACGTCCTTCCCTGTTCTGTCCTGTTCTGCGCCCGGCTCCGTCTGCGAGAGGCCTGACCAGTGACCAGTGACCACTGACCACTGACCACTCAGCGTTACGAGTTACACTTACCCTGCAAGACTTGCAGACATCCGCCCACAGTCCTCCAGCTATCTCTGTTCCCATTCTGCCAACTCTTGCCCCCCGAAACCGAAACTTCTCATCTCTCCCTCCTCGCCCGTACAACCACCTCCCAAAAGAATCTCACGATTGCTTCCAACGCCGTCCATTTCCGGTCATATCACATATTTCCAGCAAAATCTATTGTTGGAAACCTCCCCGCCGCCTCTTGGACCAGTCACGAGTCACGACTCGCTCAACGTTGCCCTTGCTTGGTGTTAAAGGCGGAAGTCCACCTTAATCTCGCTCCACAATCCGATCCGATCCAGCCAACGCACACTCAGGCACCCGCTACAGTACAGCCGCCATCCCTCCACAGCCTTTTCGTCCGACTTCAAGGGGAAATATACTCATGAGCCCGACATCCGCAGACTTCCAACATTCGACATCGACATTCGCCCATCGAGACGACACCTCTTTGCTTTGCACCACCACCCCACCCAAGAACGCGTTGGATCAATTATATATTTGACCGCACTCGACCTTCTCGCGTCGTCGGCCTCTCACCATGTCGTCGACGCGTTATTCGCAGCAACCGCTGCAAATATACCAAGACCCCGTCGACTCGTTCGACCATGCCCCGATGCCGTTCTCGAAAAACCCCTCGAACCAACGTAAAATTTCACCACTGGGACCTCTCAAAAATGCGTCGTCCAGGAGGAATATTGTATTTAACCCACCGCAGGCCGGACAGAGCAAGAAGTCGCCCTTGAAAGCACCACAGCACACCTCGAGCTCCCCGTCAAGAGCACCATTCGGCAATAAACTCAATACGATTGCCATGCCACCACCAGGAGGGCCATTGTACAGCACCGATTCGATGGAGAAGAAGCCCTTGATGACAAGATTCAAGACCGGAGCTCCGCAAAAGACCCTGTACAACACCTTTACGGCGAACGATAAGGAAAACTACCAACAGCCATTTTATGGAAGTATAGGATCGCAACATGGGCTCCCACAAAACAACTTTTCGCTCGAGGGATTATATACCAGCAAGCCTCCTCCAAAGCGACTACTAGATGCTGCGCCAATACACGAGGGAAGATCGTTCAAGAAGGCAAGAATGGAGGATTTTTCCGTGGCAGAGGATACAATGGAACCGGCAGAACTCCCGTCGCCAGATTCGTTCCCACCCATTCATGACGATGGGACGAAGCCTCCACATAGTTACGCAATGTTGATTGGCATGTCAATCTTGAGAGCACCCAATCGACGTTTGACGCTGGCACAAATTTACAAATGGATCTCCGATAATTATTCTTTCTACGGAGCATCTGATGCTGGATGGCAAAATAGTATTCGTCACAACCTCAGTCTTAACAAGGCTTTTATCAAGAAGGAACGACCAAAGGATGATCCGGGAAAGGGAAACTATTGGGCAATCCAAGCCGGAATGGAATATCAATTCATCAAGGATAAACCACACCGAAAGCCGGCTGGACCAAGTGAGAGTGGCCCGATCATGTCAACCCACCCAATGCCAACTCCTCAATCCTTACCTGAATATCCTCACTCGGCGGTTTTCAAGCCACTCGCTTCTGCACCTCAAGATTTGCCACCCTCCAAACCAGCATATTCACTTCCAGAGGGACAAAAGCCTATTAATAAGGAATTTTCTTCTGATGCCACCATTCCGGATAATCTGGCCGAGGAAGAGGGAAATCAAGAAAAGACACCTTCATCACCACTAATGCGATCATCGCCCCCACCCATGCACTCCTCGCCTCCAGTAACCCGGCATGTATCAAGAAGAAACGACACACCCCCACCCGTTCCGCGATTCCCATCTTCTTCTGCAAATCGATCACATAAACGCAAATTTGCATCTATGGATGACAGTGGTTACTTTTCGTCTCTGGACTCGTCCGCACTTCGCGGAAATCGACTCGTGACATCGGAGGCTGATCGGCCAAGAATCAAGAGAGGTCGCGCCGAAGAAGAGATTGCTCGCCTTCGTGGCTCATCTTATGATAGTCCTACCAAGAAGATTCGGTTTGCTGCTCCTTCATCATCGCCATTCCGGCACAGAGATGCACCAAGATATACTTCTCAAATGCTTCCACCATTGACCCCAGCGGTGAAGCTCCGAGCGCCCATGCGTCCACCACCTTCTATTTCGCCAAACACCAATCTCAGAATGCACCGTGACAAAGTTCGAGAGATGGTGGGTTCGCCACTTAGAGGTGTCACATCTTTGGATGATGGTCTACCATGGAGTCCGGCATTCAACCTAGATGATTCAACTTATATGTTCCACGATTTCACCACTAGTAACGATTTTGACATCTTCAGTGATAACTTCCTTTCAGTTCCCGGAAATGGATCACCAGAAAAGAGATCTGCAAAGCGACCTCGATTGGAGCGTGCAAGATCAGCCAACATTCTCTCCGATATCTCGAACCACAAGACCGCTACTTCAACCCCGTCTCTCAAGCTCACGCCGGCTCTTGCTAAGACGGTTTTCGGCTCGCCAATCAAGGGTCTTGGTATGTTGGACTCGCCTAGCAAATTACTCAACCTCTCTTCCCCAACCAAGATTCCTTCACCTAACTTCAATCTTGACGCTTTTGATCTTCCTCACGACGAGTTTTTTGGCAACGAGTTCTTGGCTGATGAGGATTTGAATGATTTTGCTGGGGTCGATATCATGCAAGGTTTCCAAAAGATTGGTGCTGGTGGACAGTCTTCGAAGAGTACGCCAAAGGCTAACTCGAGACCTGGATTCAGCCGGAGCTTTACTTCTCGCTTTTGAATGAGCAGATATACACGTATGACGCCTTGAATACACATTTGGGGAAAACACAATGCATTGGGATAGACGCATCGGAATTTTCCTTTTTTAGTCTTGTTTTTTCGTTTGTTCTTTTCTTTGATACCACGAATGGATAGGGTTGGTGATGAATGTTACGAATGTTATGATCTTGAACGGGGAATCAATTTCTTTCTTTTTTGGGAAGCCGCCTTTGGTAACCTGGGTAGTAAGATTTGATCACGATGTTCTGGAGGAGAAGAAGAAGAATGGAAAATGGAGTGAGAGAAACGACAGTGAAGGAATGAGCCAGGCACATGTGCTAATGAGGAAGCGGAATAAAGATGAATTAGGAACATGCTAAGAATAGGGGATGAATGGGGTCTCGGGACCGAAAATTTGTGTTGATGATAATGAGGGTTCTTTTCCTTGAAGTAAATATGGGAGGGCAGATTTGTAGGATTTTTTTTCTTTCAGCGGGGCTTTTTTTTCACTTTGGCTCTCTTTTTCTATCGGATTGTCTTCTCTCATTTGGTACTTGGGTTGCGGTTTGGGTTTGGGAGTTGATTTGGGAATTTGGGAATTTGGGAATTGGGATTACTTGATTGACTTGATGCGTAATTGCGAAGAATTGCAATTATTACGGAAGGATGAATGGGAATAGCAATCAATGATAGTAGTAGTTTTTCTCTTACTTGCTTGCTTGCCTGCTTGATGGCGCTTTGCATGATTGTTTAATGTGATGTGATGTGATGTGACTTGATGTGATGTGATGTAATATTACTTGACTCAACTGACATGATTTTTAGGTGAGGATTGATTGATTTTCTTGTTTGTGATTCATCGTGTTATGAGAGGCATAGATAGATTGATTGATAGATTGATTGATAGATTGATAGATTGATAGGTGGGCGGGCAATCCTCAAAGTAGTTGAAATTCGGTACTTAGGTTACTTTGGTGCTTAGGTTACTTTGGTGCTTGGGTTACTTTGGTACTTGGGTTACTTAGTAGTCGACGACTTACTTGACAAATTTGTTTGAATTACTCGCACCTCTAGTTTTAGGCCTGCTGTTGCTTGTAAAGGAGGTTGATGGTTGGGTTACTCGCCTAAGGTTGATAGTTGGGTTACTGGCTGTTTGAGGGCGATACGATGTTTGATGGCTTACCCGATAAGTAATCTATTTATTTAGCTTAGCTAGCTTGGTTAGCTTAGCTTAGTTAGCTTAGCTTAGCTTGGTTAGCTTAGCTTAGCTTAGCTTAGCTTGGTTTAGTTTAGTTTAGTTTAGTTAGTTTAGCTTAGTTGTAAAACTCACCTCTCTCTCTCGGCGCTAACTTTTTGGTTGTGAGTTGTGAGTTGTGAGTTGTGAGTTGTGAGTTGCTTCTTAAGGCGGACTTTGGTGGTTGGTTTTACTTGTTTACTTACTTTTTTGGGGGATTAGTTGGTAGTTAGTAGTTGGTCGTTAGTAGTTGGTTGATGGTTGGTGGTTGGTGGTTGGTAGTTAGTAGTTGGTGGTTAGTGGTTAGTGGTTGGTGGTTAGTGGTTAATAGTTAATAGTTGATAGAGGTTACTTGAGGATTTCATAGCTTGTTTTTAGCTTTTAAATAGTAGGTTATATTTCGTGATATTTATTGATATTTGGTGATATTTGGTGGGTTAGTAGAGATATATACTAAAAGCTAGAATCGACTAAATCGCAAATCGTAAATCGCAAATCGTAAATTACAAAATTTAAGAGATATAGTAAATCTTAAACTATATTACTCTATTCTCTTACTCTCTTACTCTCTTACTCTCTTACTCTCTTACTCTCTTACTCTCTTACTCTCTTATACTCTCTCTTATCCTATTCTTCTATATATTATATATACTAAGAGAGTGTAGAAGAGAGTAGGAGAAGAATATGAGTATAAAGGAGAGAGTAGAAGGTAAGAAGATAAGTAAACATTCTAGAGGAAGGTTTTTCCTAGCGTAGGTAAGAGGAGTTTAGAGTAAACATTCTTTCTACTCTTTCTCTCTTCTCTCTTCCTCTCTTCTCTCTTCCTCTCTTCCTCTCTTCTCTCTTTCTCTCTCCTCTCTCCTTTCTCTCTTTCTTATTCTTGTGATAGTATGCTATCCTGGATAGCTGGGAGTACCTGCCATATGTAAGGTTTTGGCTGCTGTTGTCTTATATTGTCTGTTTTAGGAAGGTTACGTAGGTTCAGGCTTTTATATTAGCTAACGTATGACGTTAGTTGGTTTTAGACTCTTTTGTCTAAACCTCTTATATATAGTAGTCTACACTTCTAGAGTTAGAAAAGGCTAGTTTATTCTTTTCTTCTATATTAGAGCCTAGTATTTATATACGTTATTCTGCTAAACGCACTCCTATATACCTCTTTTATAGTAGTATAGATTTAATACTATTATATAAAAAGGATAAACTCTTCCTTACCAGTAACGGCCTTAATAATATCTCCTTCGAGCTTGTCGTCGCTTTTTATTTCGAAATCGATTTAGCCTAGATTTAGACTATTACAACGCTATCCTTAAATAGCCAGGTAATCAGAGACTACCTAGACAGCTAGTAACACCAGGGTTTAGTGTCTATACAGACAGCTAGTAAAAATCGTATTATAGACACGTCAAGAGATTAGAATATACTAAGTGTTCCCGAGAATCCTAATAACTCTCTTAGTGCAGGGACTACTACACTCGATTCAGATAGTTGACATACCATAGTCATCCAGAAGACTCCCGACTCGACCCCTTTACCCACCCCCCCCCCCCCCCCAGGCGTTAAACGACCTTCCAGAGCCACCCCCCCTTTTCGAAAGACACCTCTCATTCGATTCCTCTCCGATCCTTACCCGTACACCTAAGAACAAAAAGTCACGAAACGACAAGGGCTTAGCCCCCCGAAGAGACAACTAAGACTTTTCAAATATAGACGATATACAAGAGATAGAGGCACATAAAACAAAGGACAAACGATCGGTTAGACGAGATAGACAAAATTATAAGCGAACTTCAAAGTCAAAAAACAACCCACCTTCGAACCCTCCCCGATCCAACCCTCATTCGACCCTCCTTTGCTTTTAAGCCCGAATTCAGACCTCTTTCGCTTAAGGGACACCGCTGCCTCTAATACCTTCCCACCACTTCCTTCGAATCGGATACGAATCGGTCGAATTACGCTTTCTATCAGGACGAAACTCAGAAGCGAGCTCTTAGCTAAGTTATCGCTGTTAATCTCGACTAAACATTATCCGACTCGACTCTAAACGTTTTTCTCGAACATCTACTAGTAAATATTTAAAAGACTACGGTTATAGACCGAGTCCCCGCCGGTATAAAGGTTGTAAGAGATAGAAGTAGAATTAGAAGAAGATTACACTAAAGAAACGTTCGCTTTTCGAGTACAGCTATACTCAGAGGGAATCAGAACGGTTCTTCTATATATGGGACATACACCTTAGCTCTGAAACGCGTCTGCTACGTATAAGAGACGCTAGAATTATAACTTACTAAGATGCTCTTCGGTTTAAAAGAATACCCCTCTATCTAGCTCTAAACTCCCCACAATCCAATAGCAACTCTTTCTTCGAAATCAGAAGATGAATAAGTCCTTAAGTACCCCGATTCAGACCCGAATTACTAAAGGGAACGAGGCGGCCTACAGGCCTAAGCAACACAGTTCATACAACAGTACCGATAAATGTCGTACCCGAAAACTATCCCTCCTTTTATTATCCCTAGATACTTAGACAATTCAATAAACTTCGGCAACAACTTCGCCTTTAACCAGTCAAAACCTCACTGACTCTGATCAGAGTCTTACTTTCTTTTACTTCTAGCCGAACCCAGAAGTTTCACGTTTTTGAATTCAAATCGGATACGAATCGGTACACTCTCGAAAGGATAGTAACCTCTTAGCTAAGTTATCACTATCATCTACGACATTATCGACTTTTCGGTTCCGACTTTATTCTAAACTTTTTCAAACCTACACTCTTTTAGTAAATTCGAATCGGAGAATTCGAATCGGATACGAATCGGTACGCTCTCGAAGTGAGCTCTTAACTGAGTTATCACTGTCACCTACAACATTACCTCTTAATATTCGCTTCCAACTCTACTCTGAATTCACCTTCGACTTTTAAACTTTTTCTAATTTTTGAACTTTCTCCGACCTACTAGATAGATTAGACCATACTCTTTTAGCGAACGCGAAGACTTACTTTCAATATAGAAGGATTAAAAACGAAGTCTCTCTTTTATAAGCATCTACGAAGTCGATTTAGAACCGTCTCGCTTACGACAATTATAATAAATAAAGCATCTACGAACTTAGGTTAGCTACGATTTAGACTCTAACCTTCTTGCTTATAATAAAATCAACAAATACGATAAATGTTACAACACTTATACTATCCCGATTCGACTCTAAACGAGAAGAGATAGATAGACTCAGAGACGAGTCTTTTTTAAGAGAGAGGGATATAATAGCCTATTACCTAGGCTATCCTAGATAGCTAGGAGTACCTGCTATATATAAGGTTTCGGCAGTTATTATCTTATATTATCTATTTTAGAAAGGTTACGTATATCCGGGCTTTTAGACGTACTTTATAAGGTTTAGGCTTTTATATTAGCTGATATATATTATTGTTTAGTTTTAGAACCTCTTATATATAGTAGCCTACTCCTAGAGTTAGAGAGAGATAGTTTTTCCTTTTCTTCTATATTAGAGCCTAGTATTTATATACGTTATTCTGCTAAACGTACTCCTATATACCTCTTCTATAGTTATATATATTTCGTGCTATTATAAAGAGTTAGGTAATAGAAAGTAAGAATTTAATAATAAGAAGGTAATATTACTACTATATATATAATACTTATTCTATCTTCTTATCTTCTAAATAGTTACTATAGTTAAGAACTTAAAATAAAAAATATTATATTTATACTTATAAAAAGTAATACTTTATAATTTATAATTTATAATTTACGATTTAGTTATTTTCGACTTTTAGTATATATAAGATACTATAGTTAGTTAATATTTAGTAGTTTACTTTAATTAACTTAATACGTAATTACGAAGAATTATAATTATTATAGATAGATATATAGATAGGAATAGTAATTAATAATAGTTGTATATTTTCTCTTACTTACTTATTTACTTACTTACTAGCGCTTTATATAATCATTTACTATAATATAATATAATAGAATATAATAGAAATTAATAAAATATGATTTTTAGATAAGAAGTAGTTAATTTTTTAGCTATATATTTAATTTTTATATATATATTATAAAAGATATATTAACTTCTAACTAGTTTTTATAGTTTTAGTTTTAAAATTCGGTGCTTACGTTATTTAGTAGTTAATAGCTTACTTAGTAAGTTTGTTTAACTTACTTACTAAAAGTTAAGTATTAAGTTATATAGTTGTTTAATAGCTTACTAGTTATAGCTTATATGTTAGTTAATAGCTTACTTGTTCTCTAATAGCTTATCTAATAACTTCTTTAGTTAGCTTACTTATAAAACTCACTTTTAGACCTCTTCTCTTACTACGCTAACTTTTAAAATTAGCTTCTTAACTAGAAAGTTAAAGGTTTACTTGTTTATTTTCTTGATAGATTAGTTACTTGAGGGTTTTATAGCTTTTCGCGAGTCTCGCTCGTTTTTCGTCTTTAAATAGTAAGATTTAGTAGTTTACTAAAGATTTAAGAGAGTACTTAATAATTTATAGCTTAATTGTAATTTCCTTTTTGGCCTCTAATTTTAAGGCTTGGTTTACTTCTGGCTTACTTCTGGCTTACTCGTGGCTAACTCGTAGGTAACTCTTAGTAACCCAAAAAGCAGTAAAAAAAGGGTTGCGACTCGGGTTCAATTTTCAAAGGTTGTGACGAAGAGTGATAAATGAGTGAGAAGACACATGTTTGTCGTGTAGATGTTTTGCTAAAGGGAATTGGCTGCGGGACTGAGAACTGGGGTGTTTCTTCTTTTTCACTGAGATGTTTTGGAGGGGTGTTTGCGGGTGGGTTGGGGCGCAATTTGGGTGTCGGGTTTTGGGGGGTGTAAGTGAGAGGGAAAAGAGAAGCGGGAGACGGCTGGGGAAACGTGGATGGGGTGAGGGCTCGAGTCTCAATTTTATAGCATATGTGAGTTGTGTTGTATCTGATCCCTGTACTATAATCTAAATCCAACGTAGCTTAAGTCTAAAGAGTGACGAGTTTTTAACATATGTTCTTAGGTTTTATAAGAATATGCTCTTTAGAGGTAGGTTGGAATATATCTTAGGAGAGATAGATAGAGTTCTTAAGATAATAAGACTTTTAAGAATACTAGGTAGAGTTTAGTTAGTAGTAAGCTCGGGTTATTTAAAGTATTGTTTAAGTATTTAAGTAATTTAAAGCTTTTCTTATACGAGGGCGTGCTACTTTGACTCTGTCTTTGGTAGGAATTGAAGTAACAAGACCGTGATTTTTTTCAGTTATTGTTTTATAAGTTGCTACTAAAAAATAGTTATTAAATTAAAGATATTCATATAGTATATATATTATTATTCTATAGCTTACTACTTAGAGCGTTTTTAAAGTCTAAAAGTCTAAAAATGACTAAATCGCAAATCGCAAAAGTTAAGTATTTCTAGTATAGCTAGGGTTAAACTCCTGTCAAAGGTATATTTTAAATTACAAATTATCCTTTATCTTCTTCTAGCTCTACTCTCTTAGCTCCTATCTCTCTCTTTCTCTTAAGTAGTAATTGATAAAGAAGAAGAAAAGAGGGAGGTGAAGAAGAGGGGAGGGCAAGTAAACATTTCAGGGCCCAGGGGAAAGTTTTTCCTAGCGTAGGTAAGAGGAGTTTAAGCAAACATATCCCACCTCGCCTTCTTTCCCTTCTTTCCTAGTACACTTCTTTCCCCTTCACGCTTTTCTCTCTTATTTGTTAACAGTAAGAACACGATATAATACGACGGTGAGGATACGTTAGTAGGTGCGTTGCCAATAACGCATTACCACTTACCTATTATAATAGCCACGTACGTGATGCCCGTTGTCCTTGCTCTCTAATTAGCCTGCTATAAAGAACCTACTTGTCGATAGCTTTAGAGCTATAGAAAAAAAAGACCGAGAGAGAGAGAGAATTTAATATTAAAGACATTCTATTTTCTACTTTTTAAAAGTGACAATTTGCGATTTAATCCTTTTTGGACTTTTGTAGATTCATGAGGTCGTAATACTCCTACTGAAACCTTCAAGGGTCAATATTTCATGAATTCAAAGGAAGTGTGAAGTAGACAAAGCTTTGGTGGGGTAGGTTGCTACCATTGTTTGGTGGAGTGCAGATGTGGTGGAGTGCAGATGTGATGGAGTGAATTGATGTTAACTCACTATCAAAGTTTCATGAAATTACAGTTTCTGACAACCCAACGCTCCAGCCTCATGGAGACTCCGCTGAGATGGGCTGATATGTTCTTGTCTACATCTAAATCTTGAACAGCAACGCACTGTTCTCAAAGGCGGCGCTGAAAGAATGTGCAAGTCCCAAATAAGAATGCTCAACCCATGAAAGCCATAGCTCATTCTTTCAAGGCTCCCAAGCGACGTTCCAACATCAAGACAACGCCCAAACTTCGCCAAAAACTATCACTAGCCAGCCACACCCCCACCAGTCCTCTCCAATCCCAAATCAGAAAGGGCTCACCCCACAAAAAGTCGTCAAATTCGTGGATCCGGTCACAAGAAATTTCAGACGTCCAAAGAGTTGGATAGGGAACTTCACTCCAACAAATCAGAATAAAAGGCCTTGTGGTGTAATGGTAGCATATCGACTCCCTGCGTTCGCAGAGGGAACGATGACGGGGGTTCGATTCCCTCCGAGGCCACTGTTTTTTTCTTACTTTTCCTAATTTCTCTTCTACTTTTTCTTCTTCTTTTCACGGAGATGAGGCTTTTGAGGGGTTAAGCGAGGGGCTGGTGGGAATGTTGAGTTTTTGACAAGGACGATCCTTCGAACTGCTACGTTGTTGTGGTGGAGCATTGAGAAGGATTAAAAGATAAAGACTGGGTTTTTCGTCTCTTTCGTTTTGGTGTTGGGTCTTGCTCTTAAGCTTTCGCGCGTTAGGAGTGCGCTTTTTTTGCTTTGGCTCTTTGGCTTTTCCCTCAAGATCCTCTTTACTGCACTACGTATGAAAGAAGCCCCTAAATCTCTTCATGAAAAGCCATCCTGCTCTTGCAGACGATGTGGGAGATAAAACCAAACAAGGTGCAATTCTTTACTCTCAAGTTTCTTCATTATCCGTTTCCTTCACTTTGACAATATTCACTACCTTGCTAGTGACCTTCTGTTCACACCCGCTTGGATAACCACTGTTGAAACCACTTCAATCCATTGCCATTCATGCAAGCGCCAAATCCATCAAAGCGGTACTCAAAACATATGGAAGTTCTTTCAACTCTGAAAAAACGCTGCGCCTTTCCAACAGCCTTAAAACAATTGGTAGCTGGTTTTTGAGGGCTCCTCAACGTTGCGCGGCGTACAGATAAAGAGTTTGTTCAAGATTAGTTCGCTTATGATGTCACCGCTGGATGTCAACTGCGATAACTGAGTTTCAAAGAGTATATAAAGAGCGCTTTCGATTGTTCAATATGAGAGCTCCAGTTTAGCAACTTAAAAGCAACTTAGCTTTGGGTTTCAAAAGTCAAAGTATAGTGTGGTGCTTTGTCTATTTATAACAAAAGATGAATGGCCTGGTTTTCCTTCATATTAATCCATTTGCCTCCCTTCCTCGTAGTTGTAAGCTCGGCAAGCTACAACCATTCCAACGAACTCCAGCATTCTTGAGCCAATTGCTACCAAGCCAGCACCGTACCCAAAAGCTATTTCGCCCAAAAACTCCCCAAGTTCAAACTCGAAGAGAAAGGAGTGATGGCCAACAGCCCCGAGGACAGCAATCCAACACCCCTCAGCGCTTCCAGTCAAGACGGGCCTGTTGAAACAAGCCTACGAAAAAGCCTACTGGAGCTACTGGATTTGTGCAAAGCAATCCGAAAAACTCCCCAAACGGAAATTACCAAAAACACGATTGAAAGGATAACCAACCGTTTTCTTCATCAAAAATCCGACGAGTTCTTGTTCGATGAATGTACAGGTAATTGCTGTTTCGGGCTCTCATTCAAGAGAAGGTAGTAACTTACTTCAATAGAAACCGCGATCAGAAAGACTGGTGCCATTCCGCCGCTGAACCATGCTATCTGGACCTGTTTGGTTGATGTGACCTGGGCGGCACAGCGAGAAGTGAATCGTGGATTTACGGACCGACTTGCCAAGATTGAGAAACGACTCGGTGGGATCGAGAACCGGCTTGACGGTACTGGGAATCGAGTTGAGGGGATTGGAAATCGATTTACCGAGATTTTGAAGAGACTTGATGCTGTGGAACATGGGCTTCAAGAATTGTAAGCCTCTTTCTTAACAAGGATGTGAGCGAGAAAGATCTGGAGTGAGCCGGTTGCTGGGAAAAGTGAAACTTGTTGGGAAAGAGGTTCAGGTTGCAAGAGGGGAGCTTGAGAAGGACTTCAGAGATTCATCGGGAATCTTGGGCGTGGTTGGTTTGCTACTTTCCTCCTTGCTTTGGGTTGCTTGGACTGCTGAAGCACTGAGATAATGCCAAAAGTTTCTTCCGAAACCCGACTCTAGAAGTGACGTTAAAAGAGTGACTTTCGGTTGCCTCCATACTCTTGCATACTGGGTAGTCTTTCGAAACTTAGTGGAAAGGAATACATTCGAATAATGATAGAACCATGGCGCAATGCCGTCTCAACAATTCCTTGATTGAATCTCTTCGATTTCCTTCGCTGACACTTTCATTCTACGTATTCATGCAACTCATGGATCCCGTCATATTTACACAACTTCGCTTTGACAACCTCGGTTGGACCTTAATAAGATCTCTTTGCTGTTGATACAAGCGCCCAGCTTTATGAAAGGTATGTGCTTAAATTAGTAGAGGTTCTTTCTACACTGAAGGGACTCTGCGCCTTTTCAACCGCTGGTTGGCTTCCCAATTACAGCTCTACCTCAATGCTCAGAATATGGAGATGGTTTCTTATCTGTATGTCATGTGGCCTGACTAATTCCAAAATCTCAAAGTTATAGGCTAGGGGGCTGAAAGTAAGTCTGTTCTTTGTCTTTTAAGATAAACTAGGGTGTAAAAGGGTTGCTTTATCTGTTTGGATGCACGGAAAGTGAGACCAGAATTCCAGAGATAACAGTGACTGTATTCAACAGCCCTATGTTCTCTATATCTGTACCACTTCCTCCCAGTTTGATGGTGGGTAAGCTCAGCAAGCCACAACTATTCCCATAAACTCCGGCTTTTTCCACGTCCACATCCAAAACTCCCCGCAACGCTCTCTGGAAAAAGAAGGGGTTATGGCCACCAACCAACCTAAGAATCCTCCCGGCTCCCAGTACTCCTCCAAGCCAAGTGACGCGGAATTGACGAAAATGATGGCCCTTTGGAATGTGATCATCGAAGCCCGAAAACCCACTCCATCGGAAGAAGTGACAAATATCGTCAAATCGAGATCGAAGGGTCTTCTCCACCAAGAGCCTCTCCTATGCCCATTCAACTCGGATTCAGGTCAATAGATTCTCCCAGGCGCTCAAGGGTTAAAAACTAAGTTTATTAGGATCTTGGTTGGAAAAAGCCATTAAAGAGACTGGCGCCATTCCAACGACGGAGCATTCAGTTTGGACCTTTGGTTTTGATTTGCTATGGTCGGCACAGCGAGAAGTAAATCGCGGAGTTGACAAGCGACTCGACAACATCGAGAAGAGGCTTGGCGATATTTACAAGCGACTTGACGATATTAATGAGAGACTGAGTCTGTCCCCATGGTGAAGGAGTGAGAGAAGAAGATCAAGGCGGTGCTCTCAGATTGGAACGTTTCAGTGGAAAGCTTTTGAGGTTGTGGACCTCATAGATGCATCTAAGTTCTAGAGGATGTAGTCGGTTCGCTACTTGCCTCCATCCTTTGAACAACCCAGTATCAGTGAAAATACAAGAGTTATCTTATCTGCCCCAGAACCTGACACTAGAAGTGACGCGAGAAGAGTGGTTTTCGCTTGTTTAATGGAACACATTCGATGAATGATGGTGGCAACTTAACGTAACCCTTTCTCAGCACTTGCCATCAAATTCGCACTTTGAGACTAGAAGTCTTGTCTCGATCATATAGCCAATAAAGAAGAAACATCTATCAGCCACTAAAACTAGCTCGAACCATAAATGTGACCAAGATTTTCCTCTTTCTTGTTCCCAAGTATAATATGACAGACTTTTCCCAAAAAGCTCGCTTTTGTTTTCAATTTCTGTGAGATCAGCAATCCACACGCAAATTCTGATTTCACCGCCAACTCCTTTGAAGAAAATGTCCTCCCGACAGGGCGGGGGAATGAATCCCCTTGCTTTCGGATCTCACTCTGCCAATGACCCTGGCCGCCTTTCGAATTCCGCTCAACAACCCATCATAAACATACCACCTGGTTCTAGCCCTGTATTTTCAGGTCAACTTCCACAAGGCTTTGACAGAGGATCACATTATCAGTATGATTTCCGTGATGGTTTTGGTAATGATGAGCATGATCCTGCCCGTGCGTTTCCAGGTTCTCCTCTAGGCAGACCACAAGACCAGTATGACTCCAATGATTATTTTGACAATGATCACCCTGGTCCTGACTCTTCGTGTTCCCATCGACGAACCAGCGGAAAACCCACAAATGACAAGCATGACGACGAACCAGTAAGCAGAACAACCGGCAACGCAATTTCAGAAGGTAACTAAGGATCTTCATAGCCCACTATTTTCCGGCTTTCCTTGCATCTGTCTCTGAACATTCTAAATTAATGTAGCCTCTCAAGCTCGCACATGATTGCTAACAAGTAGGGTCACCAGGGCGTAAGATGGGACGACCCAAAGCATCCAAAGTACGCTTTTCGATGGAACACTCTGAGGATCGTTTGGAGTCGTTGGAGAAGGCAATAACAGAGCAAGGAAATATGTTGAAACGGGTGGAAGGAATCGTACTTGAAATAAAAAGCAATCTAAAGGCGCTTACTGATGTGGGTAACAAAAAGGCAGGCTCTCCTCAGAGTGTGGTTGTTGCTTCAGACTCGGAAGGAAAAACGGAAAGGTTCTTCAAGTGGGTGGCTGGAAAAAGAGAAACAGAACGAAGACGGAGATGATTTCCCATTGATTTTGATCATCGGAGCAGAAAATACTCTTTGAGTTGTGATGGCCTGAGAATAAAAGCACATCAACCAAAGGCGTGCAACTGCCCAGTACACTCTCTTAATTCCCACCTTTCTACACCTCACCTTACCTATAAATTTATCACTTGAAGAACTTCTATTTGGAAAGCCCTGAGAATCCAATTCAGAGGACAAGAAAAGTCCACTATAACATTGCGTCGCACCTCGCTTGAAAATACCAAAATCCCACCACCCGGCTCTTCCCTCGCGATAAGTTTTCAACAGATTGTGCATATGAAAAGAATCGGGAGTAAACTCTGGTTAAGGATACAGTCATGCCTGTTCTTCTTTTTCAGCCCTGCGTGCTGTCGCTATGATGCACGAGGTCAAGGTTGAGGTAAGAGCATCAAGAGGGAAGGAGGACCATGTTCTGCGGTGGTCGATTTCAGGTACAAGATCCAGTCAAGAGAGGCCCAGGCTCGACAAGACTACCACGACGAGGAAGGAACGATCTTGATCTCGCCACAGTAGAACCAGTAGGCAAGGCTGGGTCGAAGTCGCACTTTCCCGACCTTGGCAACGCGCTAGGTACCATTTGGTTCAAGAAGGGAAGGCACGACTTTACTGTCCAGCGTCTCCATAGACATGGTTTCTTGTCTTAGAAACTGAAACGAGCAGGTTCTTCCAAGTCAGCAACTCACTTGTTTTCGCCAAGGTTTCCAACCAAGAAAGCACCCCCCCTTACTCAAACAACCCCAAAACCAACCTCACCAGCATACTCCCTATTACTAGTTATGATCGAGTTGTAGGGGTTAAGGCAGGGAGGCGCGTGAACTGGCGGGAATATTTGTACACATTGTAGTATACTCTAGAACAATCGTCGATTAATATAATAATTCTTACAAATACCTACTACTCTCATATGCCAACACTCCCAAAGCACCTGCACTCGAATCACAAAATAACATCACATCAAGAAAGGGACAAAAAAGGTATTCCAAAAAAGGTATATATAAACAGAAAACCAAGCCCTAAGAAGACTATCTACAAAAAACGACGGAGGAAGTCCCTATCCCCACCACTTCAGCTCGCGCCATCTTCTCCACAACCGCCCTTGAAAAAAAATGTATACACAAAAATCCATCTCCAACAACAAATCAAGTCCCCAAACTTCGATTTATCTCACCACTAAATCCATCTCTTTTCTTTTCCTCCCTCACATGAGGGATGACCTAAAAATTCCAGACCCATGCAAAAAAACCCAAAAACCCAAAAACCCAAAACCCCCCATTTTATGACACGCCCTCTCTCTCTCCCTACCTTCCCTTGCTAAAAAGCAACTAACAAATTCAAAAACTGCTCTGAAGAAACACAGTTCAACAGACAGATATATGAAGCTCGATCGCAACAACGATTCATCAAAACGATGATGGAAATTCAAACAGCAACAACATGAAAACCAAATTTGCTGCAACCTCGAGCCCTACAAAGAAAAGAAAAATAATCCAGCTTTTTCATTTTGGCTTACACAAACACAAAAAAGCAAAAGCAAGGATCAAAAAAGGAGGTAACAGACGACGAGAGGGTATCCAGAGCGGTGATATATGTCCAAAAAGCTCCAACAAGAAAAAAGAAAAAAGAAAAAAGAAAAAAGAAATAGAAGAATGGACAAGAAGAAAGAACGCCGTGTTATAAATGCTTTCGTGATATGATGCTGAGTTGCTGAGGTACCGACGAGAAGAAGAAAAAAATTCCCGATTAAAAACATGATTTGTTTGAAAATAGAAGAACCACTTGCTTCCCGTTCTAGAAGAATCGAAGGTGTGTCGTAAAAATCGTTGGGCGAGTATCGATGGGGATGTCTCGCTTCGGCTAAGAGCTTCCAAATGCCCCAGGTAATGTGAAGCTACGTTTTCGCTTCTGGCCCGTCTCGTATTCAACGGGTCTCAGGTACGAGGAATCCTCATTACTCCTAGCATGTTGATGCTGTGACTGATGTTGCGATTGCGAATGCGATTGTTGCGCTGATTGTTGCTGTTGCTGGTGTTCTCCCGAGCCCTGTCCCTGCTGGGATTGCGACCCCTGAGTTTGACCCCCTGATTCCCCGTTATTGTTATGTCCCGACCCACCGAAATCGCGCTCTCCATGTTGCCCTCTAACTGGGCTGAGACTCGAATTGTATGCGCTTGAGAAATCTTGTGGTGGTGCCATGGGCGCGCTTAACTGTGGGATATTGAACTCGCGATTGTTGCTTGATCCTGAATCAACACCCGGTGTTCTCGGTAGTGAGAAATCTACCGGTGCGGTCAGGGGCGCACTCGCGTACCCGCCTGTAAATGCGCTTCCAAATGAACCACCACGAGTTGTAGCTGGGCTATGCGGTGAGTTGAGGTGTGCTGGGAGGGCTCTGTATTGGTTTCGGAGATCTAAACCTGGAGGGAAGGCCGAAGACGACGCGCGCAGGCGGGATAACGTTGAGGGGTTCGACTGCTGCATCGAATTTGGGGGACCATGCGACGACGAGAAGTTCATCTGAGGAGGTGAACTCTGGATATTTGAGCCTGTGAAGGATGTTATTAGCACGTGGGATTTCCTCAAGGGTAATTAATTGACTGAGTTGGGACAAACCTGAAAATCCATTCGCGTCATATTGATGCGCATTGACGCTGTTATTGCCAATTTGATCTGGTTGATAAACAGACTGCTGGCGCCCACTTAGCTGAGGACTTGGATGCCCAGTAGGATAACTATTGTAATCGAGTTGTTCCCCTTTCCACGACATACTCGACCTCAATGGCGACTGAATTGACTCGGATCTTGTTCGCGACATGGTTTCTCTAAGCTGCAGAGGCTGCAGAGGACGTATCGGCGGCCGGGAATGGGACAGAGCTTGGTAGCTATTCTGGCGATCAAACGGATTCGAACTGCGTGGGCCTGCGCTCATTGGACTCGACAAATGGCTTCCAGAATAACCATATCGATCACCCGAATTCATGGAAATTGGTGAAAGGACATCGGGTGTATTCATCGAATTTCCTTGGAATCCTACATGCCCGAACGCCGGACTCAAGCCCGTAGGGGAAAGATGTTCTTCGTGTTCATGTCTTCTCATGGTATCAACCATGAGGGGTCGCATCATTTGGTCGGCATAACCTGGGACGAAGTCGACTGGCGAGTGCAATGGAGTTCCAATGCCGTGGACGGCGCCGTAAGGGGAGTGTAGCGCCTGCACATTGTCGAAATCGTCTGGAACTGCTCTCATCTTCATCATGCGCTCTCGATCATCCGCTGTTAGTCGCTTTATCTTGGCTCGCCTATTTGTGGTCAGCCATTGATGCTCCATATTTCGACGTCCCATGAGACAACAAGTGCACATACCGATTTTGAAACCACACCTGCACCTGCCGCGGACTGAGACCCGGAATCTCTCTTGAAAGTCGCTCCCGATGTGCTGCATCTGGGTGCGCTTGTTTTGCGAACTCGCTCATTAGAAATCGAGTCTGCTGGTGGGTGAGGCTATAGGCAAGGTCAATTTAGTTGCTTACTTTGGGGAAGGAAGACATGACATACCGGAATCGCTTCATCTTTCTTCTTTCTGCTCGTCGCTCTGCGGCTGTTTGAGGAGGGGCCCCTTCCTCTGCGTCCAACATCTCATCGTCATCGTCGTCATCATCGTCCTCGTCTTTGACTTCTCCGGCAGCATCGACTCCATCATTGTTCGCAAGTGCGGCTTGTTGGGTCGGTGCGCTTGATGCAGAGCTCAAAGGGTTGGATGCAAGTGATCCAAGAGAAAGTGATGTCGACTCGGTAGAAACAAGAGAGTTGTTGCGTGCTGGGTTAGTTGACTGCCCATTGTCACCAGGCGCTGAGTCTGGCCTTTCAAGTACTGGAGCTGGCGGCGCCTCCTGGCGTAATGGTCCCAAACTGTGTCGATGTTCGAGTGGAGGTCTCGTAGTGTTTTGCGAGGTTGCTTGGCTGTTCTCAGAACTATTTGATGCTGCTGTTTGATCAAATGAGGGTTGAAGTAACCCATTTTCTCCTGGGAGAGGGAACGTCGAGTACTGTTCTCGCCAGTCCGGCTGCGGTGGCAGTGGCTCAAAGTTCGACATGCGTGGAGACGCTGCGTTCCGGTATATTGCCTCGAGCTTGCTAGAAGACCAAGTGTTCCTTCCTGTATCACATTGCCGTGTGACAAGCATTGAGAGAATTGTTTGCTTCTGATGCGGGGCAACCTACTAGAGATTGGTTTCGTATATTGGATGGGAACGAAGCTCGTCGTGTGGTGTTTTGCTGGCGAGTTGCTACAGGCGGAGAAGATGGCGAAGTGATGTTACGATGCCGTGGAATGAAACGAGTGTAAAGGCCGCGGTCAACTAAATGTGATCCACGATACAAAATGTTGATGGAAGCTTCCCCAGATCAGAGTGCTGTTGGGGGTGTTTACTATTGAAAGCAAACAGGAGAGGAAGTTGGGGGAGAGTGTGCTGTGTGTTGTGTTGCAAAAAGTTTTCCTGCAGTGCCTGGGTACTTGGGGTAGTGGTGGTGAAAGGCCTGCCAGTTGGGTGAGATTGGATCTGGATGTCTAGCTGGTTTGGATGATAGATAAGGTTGTCAGATATTCTGCAATCTGCGTGGTGGAGCCGTCCAAAGGACTATTTGAGCTCTCGGCGTGCTTCAGAACGCGTATAGCTGCCAGAATGGTCAATACACCAGTGAAAGTGTACGGATCACGCGGGGGCGACGATGGATATGAAGCGGCTGGAAGCGTCAAGGATGGCTTTGTCCTTAACCGTCGTGACAAGCGTCCTGCGTGTCCCAAATGAAGGATAAATTACTGGCCGTTTTATGACGTTTCTTGACCAGTTTAGGAAATGTGAGGGTTCTGGGAAGTTGGATGGGGTTGGATATCCTACTTTCCACGTTCGATCGTCGAGCGGCGGGAGATATAGAGAAGATTGGAGGGCCTGACTGTGATGCTTGGACTATGATCACCACGACAAGGTAAATGAACCCGAGGAGCAGCGCGCTTTGCAGCCAGTTCTTGCCGGTATCCACAGTGCCGCTGAGGCAGATTTATTCCTGCCGATGACAGGCGTACCACAGACGGAGAATTGGAGAGGAGGTGGTTGAAGACTGGGGGAGCACGGTGGGTGCTGGGGTTTCTTCTAGTGAGACGGACGGCGAAGAGACGTGCAATATACATAGAACCAAAAGGGAACACTCGAACTCTTGGAGAGAAGTTAAGCAATGGTAGCGATGTTTAATGCATGAGAGGTCGCAAGGCTAGCCCAGAGAGATCTACTTAGCCAGAGCAGCTTGAGGAAGAATGAACACAGACGAGCCCGGCTCAATGGCTAGTGTCTAAGAAGCGTCCCTGGTTAACGGTGGTGGCTCCTGTGGGGATTGGCAAATGGGAGTGACGCTGCAGCAACAACATGGCTGTAAAGCACTCTATTGCGAACCCTGGGGAGAGCTGGCTAAGATGAGGGTGTGACTTGGGGGTGCTGGGGGGAGGTTGTCTGGGGTGGCAACAAGGGCTTTGGTGTGCCGGCGCAATCATCCGATACTCAGGTTGAAGCAAAAATACTGGGCTGGCTGTACGCTGGCGGAACTGGTGACAGTGACAGACGTGATAAATCAAGGAGCATGCTGGCCGTGGGAGCAACTGGCTCCATGGATGCGATGCTGGGCACGATGTTCGCGAGGTGCATCGATCTCAACCGCTAAGCCTGTTGGAGGGCGTACCGCGAGTGTGACGGGGAGGAGCGGAAGATCGTGGTGTGGGTGGCCCTCGCTTAACGGCCACAGCTTCTTCTTTGCAGGGACTCCACCAGGGGGGGTTGATTGGCAACTGGTGCTGCTGCTGGGGTCCTCTTGTGCGGGTCAACGCATAACGGTTGTGAGTTCTGGGGGAGGTTGGAAGAAGTAGCCAATGATGGGCTGGCCAACGTCACTTGCAGAAATGGGTGATGCCGGCTGCGGTTGACACCCGTGTGGATGGGGGTCATAATCTGAGGTGAGGTGAGAGTGAAGTGTTCTGTCGGCCATGGAAAGATTCGACCTTTGACCAGCAGCAGACGTTGGAGCATTGGAGATGGCGGTTGAGGCTGCGGCACGGCAAAAGCCCTCTCTTCCAGAAGATCCAGCTAGACGGATGCTAACGGTGCCAGGCACTAGCCTGCTTCATTGCCCCTGATGAACTTCTGCAGGCTCCAATGCCCGTCCTCTGCCAGCACGCCGAGATCGTGAACGGCTGCGACTCTGCGCTGCGAGCGAGCTCGGCTACAGGGAGAAAGCTGGGGCGGGCCTCGCAAGGAGAATAGGGGAGGAGAAACATGAGAAGGAAAAATTAAAAGAGAAGGGGAGGGATGCTGTTGGAACACTGGAACACTGGAACACTGACAAGTTGCAACTCGTTCACAGTTTCTATTCTCAACGTTTTCTCGTGTCAAGTTGTCATGTTGTCAACTAGCGGGGGGATTTTCGTAACCAAAAGTCCCTAGCCCTAGCAGCGCTCCGTCCTGTAACCCCTCGAGTGGAGAAGCTAGAAGCTAGAAGCTCTTTTTGGCTTCTAGGGCGTGGACGCCGCTAAGAAACTCCGAAAACGACAACGGGGTTTCAAGTTCGCAGGGTCCAGCACCCGACTCTTGAGCAGTGAGAACCTGAAAATTGACTGAGCAGTGAACAAAAGCGTCCCCAGCTGTCAACATTCAGTCCTCCGTGCAGTGCAGCAATGCAGGCCCGTGGGGGACAGAATAGAATCCCACAACGGCGGTTCTAAGACTTCGTAGATAGATGACGATTTCCAAAACTGCTATAGGCTGCCCAAGTCTGCTAAGTTGTCAACTGATGTTTGGTGCCGCTACCGTTTCAAAGCTCTCGGCCTAAGGTTACCATAATTAGAGTAAATCGACTCGAGGCGTGATCGCCATCCTCAGACGCCCCTCTATTGACATTCATGCAAAACGCGATGATGCTTTGCGAATCGTGAAGAAATCTGGTCGTCCGATGTGATCCTTCCCTCTTCGATCATAATGAACGACATAAGACCATGGGCTGGCGGTTCCGTCTGTGCGCCTCGCATCGATGAATCCCGACGCCACGAAGTGAGTCCCGGAGAGAAGAAGCTAAATCTGCCGCGTAAACGAATGGGGTCTAGTTATGTCGGATGATATAGCCGCTGTACAGAGGACTTGGAGGAAGAATGAAGGTGTTGTGTTGCAGACTGTCAATTGGAGGCGGAAGAAGCAGAGCACAACCGGCACGGCAACAGAGCAAGAGCGCAAAAGGAAAAGGAAAACCCTCACCGGCCCGAACGAGCCGTGGTTGTGAAGCAGTAAGTACACAGTACGACATCTCCCGAATCCAGCTCAAGGGCCGACCTGGGAAACCAAGTGAGGCCAGACTCTAGACCCGGCCTCATAAGTATACCCCCCGCCAAAAAACTTCAGATCATGGAAAGCCCCCTTCAAGCCGGTGGGAGCGTGGGAACGTGGGGCGAGCGGACAAGACCAAAACAGACATTCTCATCCTCCCCTCAAGGACTGGCCTGGCGCGCGCTTGATCCACTGTCCACTCTTCCCAAACCAGGCTTTTTGTGCGCCTAAATCGTCCCAACTTCATAGGATCTCATTTGCTGGTGAAACCCACCCAAGGCCTTGACTTTTCCGCTTGGATTGCTCGGGGATCTGCTGCCAGGATAGACGCGCGAGCGTTGACTTTGAAGCGAGGAGCGGATCGGTGGAATTCCTGGAAGCGGAGGATCAACACTGGTGGAAGTTTTGAGCACGATGGGGCCGATTCCGTCGTTCCTGGTCCACTGGTCATCTCTTCAGCGACGTCTCGAAGTCGCAAGTGCTCTGAACTCGGTCACCGCAAATGCTCTTTGGCCTCCGGACCCAATTTCGAGCTTCGCTAAGTACCAGGAACTCACGCCTTGCTTCTGTAGGGCTGAGACGTTTGGGAAATCGGGAAAGCGCATCCATGAATTAGTCTCGTCCACCTCAAAAATCCAGCGAAGGATGGAGTACAAATACGCCGACACACAGCGCCAAGAAGTAACAATTGCGAGCTAGAAGACGGTGGAAAAGTCTACGCGCGGTTTTCGGGGGGCCACGGCGGTGAGTTAGAATGAATGTTCCTGTCGTTGGGGAGAACGCTCGAGGACTGTGACCTTTCGACTCGAGGGCTGGTGTGATGTTCCATGTGCCTTTCCGTATCTCCACGTCCTACAGCCCCTACTTTTAGGAGATGCGGCACAGGGCGGGAGGGCTGGTACATTGTTTGGGACCTGTCGTGGCTCCATGGTCTTCGTAATGGGTGGTGGTGTTTTGGCAAGTCAATGGGACGACATGAAATCCGGTCATGGTTCGACGGATTGTCGAGACTCGAGAGGTCTGTAGGAAACCGCTTCCAAGGTCATCCGAACTGTACTATTACCGAGTCCAAGCACCAGTGTACCGCGGGACACTGCTAGTAAAAGTAACTCGTACTTCGTACTCGTACACCTGAACTGTGAATCGTGACTTCGTCCCATACCTGCATGTGGCGGCGTTTCTCACCGTCTCACGGAGATTCTGCAAGTACGGAGTACATGGGAACAGTTTTAGGAGATGACAGGAGGCGGGTCACTGAACAAATCTTATCTTCTGAGAGAGAGCCAATCCTGTGGGACAAAAGAGGAAAATCTCCTGGAGTAATTGGCGTCGACCCTTAAATTTGACTTCAAGCCTCATTGTTTGAATTTGCTTCAGACGCTCCGAGCGTAGGACTGCTCACTTTTCTGGTGGAAGTTACAATTGTTGTTCTTCCCAGCCTCTCGAGGTGAGCGATTGGTGGGTAAAGGCTGGAGATGGCCAGCTCTGTTGACAGGCGTAACTGGCTGGCCTGGCGACGCTGGCAGGAGAATGGGATGGGAGAAATCCAATATTTCCATCTGCTTTCCCAAGTTTGTGAACTCTAAGCTCCAGATTTCCGGATTCCGAGGGGCGGATTAACTCTCTGCAGGTGGCGGTGGAGTTGGAGGATCCGAAAGAATAGAGTTGGCAATGGAGATGGAGGGGCGGAAGATGGAGACGTGGACGAGGTGGACGAGGTGGACAAATGGGAGAGTTGCTGGGATGAAGGTATACCAAATCTCCCAAATCTCAGGTACGGAGTTTCGGTTTCTTTTTCTTCACCAGAAAGAGCCACGGCCAGTCTCTAGGTTGGAGCTTGTACGGGCTAGCGAGCGTACAATAGCAACACTACACATGAAACGGCCAGCAAAGATATTTCGACATCTCCCTTATTAGGTAGCAACCAGGTACCACTTGTAATACCGAGCTCTCTCATCTAGGTTATTCCAAAACAAGCCATCCTCTGAAGCTTGCAATCTCTGATATTGTTTTTAAATATGCGACGGAGGACGGCTCCCCAAGTTTCCCGTTTGAAGCCCTAATCAACACGTGCTCGCCCCCGCGATTTTTCCAAACCACGATGTTCCAGAAATGCAAGAACAATGATTTGACTTGGTATTTTTGGACGACGGGTCTGAGGATCCTCGTCCCTCAGCTTAACGAGTACACCCACCTCCATCCGAGAACCATTGAACCAACACAAGCGGAGCCAAGGCCGACGTCTGAATGGCTTCACTTTTTTGGTTTCACGGCGGGATCTCCTTATTTTCCGGTTTCAATGACAATCGTTCATATATTTGTGGTGTGTGGGCTGGTAGCATGTTGTTTGGCAGTTTGTGGTTCAGAACCATGGCCATGCAGAGGATTTTCGCGTGTTAATGTTGCTGATTTCTGATATCGCCGTACCTAGCTAAGGTAGCCCTATGGCCTTCATTTCAAGGCAGCAAGTTTCAACAATTGTTCTCACACAACCGTTCTCCTTTCCAGCATCATCAGCATGCAGTCTAACTGTCTCATGTCAGCACGCCATGCCTTTCCCCCAGACCACACCCTTATTGCTCTTTGCTTATTGCCAGGTTTTCCTCATAGAGTCAGGCTGTCCATATCAGCAATGAATCCTCGATGCGAAATTCTAAAAAGGACAAATCGCGCTTCGAGCGATGAAACCACGGCATTACTTACGTAGGGACGGTTCATCTTGCGGTCCTCGCGCTGCCCCTTCAATCTCGCCCCTTCCACTGCCAAGCCAGGCATTCTCCAATACCCTCGCCACGGAAATCATCTGGAATACCCGGCCAAGTTATCTTCGTTGCCATCTTACAACTTCCCCTGGCCCCTGGGGCTGAATGCTCAATGGTTACTCAGCACCTCAAGACATCACTTGCAGCACATCGCTTGCGAGAAAGGGGGGGCTGCCGAGAGGCGTGAGAAAAACCCACAGCAAGTGTACCTGAGTCGAAATTCGAGTGCCGCCGTCTAGTGAGGTTGGTTGAGAACGGATATTCACCAGTCTCCTGATACCCATACCTCAGTTGGGTTGGAATAAGCCATGGTGGGGTAACCCACGGAATACGAAGGGTTACTTCAAGTAACTTTTCGCTCAACCCATGTACGAAGTACTTTGATACTAGCGCTCCTCTTTGTGGCTGCTTGTTTTTTGGCCCTTGCAGGCCTCATTATCCGGAGATTGAGGGGACATGCTGGTTCTCCCCTTTGCCGCTGTTTACTAATCGTCGACGCGATGGGATTTGCGGAATCACTGGATGAGAGTTTTCAAACGGCTGCATCTCTCACCTGCATCTCTTGTCTCTTTGCAGCTTCGGCTGCTTCCCATGCCGGTTCGCAACAAGACAGCACAGAAGCATGCATGTACCTGCCTCATTGTTTATCCTTTGGGCGTCGATCATTGCGATGGGGGTAAGAAAAGCTGCCAGGGTCTCATCAGCCACGACCTCGCAAATTCGCATCCGACTCGCTTGAAGTTTGGTTGACTTTGCTGGCTCGTAGCAGAGGCTATTTCTGCATCTGCTTCCACGCCCATCAGCATGCATCTCATCTCACCGTTGGTCCGCTGCATTGTCGCTTCTCCGCAAAATTTCGCGAAAAAATTTCTTCGCTACTACTGTAGCGGGTGAGTCGAGATCCCTTCACAGGCTTCACACCGCGAGCTTCGCCAAGAATCGATGGGCGTTGGGGCGCTGACTTCCGATACGACAACCAAGAATCGAGAGGCGGACAACGAGATTCCGAAGTTTTCTCCGTACAATACGGAGAAGAACTCCCTGCACAGCGGCGCGCCCTGCCAGGGTTTTGAGATTTCTCAATCTTGTTGTGCTTGTTGGCAGTGGTGCTGAGAAGTGTTTTGCAGCCAACTGAGGTAAATTGGATATAATTTACCTTTGTGGCTTTCCAGCCTGTACCTGGTTCTATTTTGTCTGAGCTTTCCAAAATCTGCACGGTATTGGGTGATTTATCTCCGATAAGCCTTTAAGACACGGGACGGTTTCTCGATCCTGAAACTCAGATTCAACGTCATGCTATTGAAGATCTCCCGTCCACATGGAGCTTCCAGCCTTGTACCCCGTCACGGGCAAAAGTATTTGTTTTCACACATTCAAGGAAGACCTCTTCAGCCTCCATAATTAGTAACTTTGCCAACAAGGAAAGCTCCTAAGGGCTTGCCTTGAACTTCATCATGTCATGGTGTCAAAAGAAGGTTCCGTCTGGCAATAGACTTTGGGAGCATGAAACAGGTACCCAAAGGGATCCTAATGCAGTTGCAGAGCGTCGGTCACGCCGTAACATTTCCTGCCCTATTTCCCCTCAGTTCGTTCGTTCTCTTTTGGCGTGAACCAGGAAGAAGTCTACAAAAGCCTTTCATCTTATTTCACCAGCTATTCTCTTATTCCGAGTACATCAAAGTCCTGAACACCGGCAGACGTCGACGTCGTTGCGGTTTATTGAATATCATGAGTGGATCGTTGGACGGAGTCTAGGTCGGCGATATTTCTCATGCGGATTGATGTCAGAGATCCTTCAAAACTCGAGCCCATGGCATTCCTCGTCCAAATGGCACAATGCAATGTTGGGAACCGAGGACCACTATTTGTGAGCAGCATAAACTTTGTCAACTACACCCTCGAACAACCAGCTTGAAACTATTAATAGTTTCGTTTCTATACCAAAGAATTGTCCCATTGTCCCTTGGCTAGCTGAAGAATAGCACGCGAGAACGAAGATTGGAAGTCGGTCTCCAAACTTCCAAAACAAACTATTCCTTTAGTAATTCTTCTTCCCCATGAACAAGCGCAGAAACCCCGAACCTCAAAACGAGAAGTCTTATTTGTGTTTTGAAATACCGAGGGTTTTCAGCTTTTCCAAGACTTGTCCTAAATCAGCCAGATCTCTGGGATTGACGGCTAAGAAGCCAGTCACCATCAGCCTCGTTTCAACCACCATTAATCTAACCCCAACTTGTTTTTCCCCACATGAGCATCACACTGCCTCATCGCAAACCCAAAAAGGTTCACCCGAAGTCCATTTAGACTGCAGTCTTCGCATAACAATCCAGCCTCAATGTCGTCTAAATACGGTTAGACCTCTGTCATACTTCATACCAGAATTCCTTTTTGAGACCCGGGTGGTTATATCGGGCCTTTAGAGTATGCGGCTCGCGTTCCCTTTGGGGGTGACACAGTCTAATTTAGTGACTAGCTGCGCTATCTTGCTTGATCACGACATGTCAGGTGTGGATGTCACATGAGCAAGTAGTCCCCCTTTTTTTCACTTCGAGAGCACCACCAGGGGCTGCAGGAATTCGTGACTGTATTCTCGAAGTACTTGCACTTCCACAATTGTCCCAACTCCTTTAGAACAATAAACATAATAAAATCTTAATCATTTAAGCCTTTTAGGATAATGGACTAGATTTATAGAGTCTCGGATAAACAATGGAAGGAGTAGTAGAGAGTTGATCAACTATTCGCCAGTCACGAATTCCTACATCCCCTGGTGGCACTGGGTTTCGGCAGAGTCATTTGAACGAGTTCTCGCTACGGAAGTTCTGTAAGACATTCCTAGTTCATGAACGTGGCGCATCACGAAGAAATATATTAGGTCGTGCAAGTCTTCAGCAGCCGGATTTCAAGGAATTGCCGGCTAGTACGCTTCGCGAGTTAAAGGTGTATATTTTCCACGCGAACAAAACCACCTGTTTTGCCACGGACAGTAATGAGGTCAATTTATCGCACGGGTAGATAGATAGCCCACTATCAAAATACCTACACCCGGGACCATGTTCCTTAATTTCTTCGTACCAAACTACCACTCTACATCTCCGTGAGATAGATGAGCAGTTCGCAGTGGAATCTCACTCTCTTATACCGTTTTGTTTCATTAGAACCATATACTGGCGTGGTAAAATGGTGTATGGTAGATTGAAAAGATGCTTACATCTGTCCCGGATTTCTGGACTTGGGAAACAATGGGTGCATCTACGCTCTTACCGTAATGTAATTGGGTTTGGATAGATGTTCATCTACTATACCATCCCGTTTACCGTGTTTCTCTTCATTGCCGTTCTCTGACGAGGTAAGGTTCCTGTTCCCCCACACCCCTTTTCTCAACTCTCCGCTCATCCATCTGTCCATGTTTACCGTTATCACCCTGACGAATATCCAACAAGCGCCAAAAGAAATTCTTCACGGCGGACGGCCCGGTACAGACTTTTGGTCTGAGTGGGGCAGAGAGGTCCCGATCCTTCTGGAACTCAACAGTTCACTTCTCACCGTGGTGACTCGTCAGGATGGTCCATCGTACGCCTCGTCTTCGAGCGCGGCCGCAGAATGCAAGACTTTTTTCATGTCAATGTGTGTCTCTCCATCCAAACCCCTGAATCCCTTCTCATCTATCACCATCGAGAGCTTCCCCGGACCCCGCTTTCTGTTTGATTTCCAAGCCGTGTCGCGTGTTTTGTTCCTTGCTTCTACTCTTACTACCCTGTACGCCTTTTGGTGGCTTGACATCATGGTGTTGAGGAGCTTGCCTCGTGTGAAGGTGCATGTTTGTTGGCTTACGAGTGGCTGGCTGGCTTGGGGGTGAGGGTGATCACTTTTGATGCTTGTCCTCTCTAATTCTTGTAGAACCCGTTGTTATCGCGGCAGATGAGAGTTGTAGCCTTGAAGCCTGAGTTTGAGGGAGTGGGAGGGCTGGTTGACTCACCGTCGTGGGATGTTCAGGAACTGGATTCTGTTTTCTCTTGGGGGCAATATCGTAAAGTCACATTCACAGACTAAACTTTCGCCCATGATGATCAGGAATAAATCTTGAACACAGCAGCATGTATTATTTCTTCATCCACTTCCACTTCGGTATCTCAATGAAAGTTTTTACATCCCACCCTACTGCTTCACGCCATCATCCCTCGAAGGAGCGACCGCTAACCATTTTTGTATGATTTTTTGATAGTAAGGTGAACACAACATGTATGCAATGTGAGTGTGTTAGTGCCATGTGCGCTTTTAACCCATCATTCCACTCGAGATTTGCGTTTGAAGCCTCCTTATCTATTGAAATATGCGGAACCTTTGCTGTTTACCTATCATATCGAGGAGCCAAGACGTTAGTAAATAAGGCACGAGAGGAATCCTGGCTTCTTCACCTCTTTTTCTTGGTGAGGTGACTATAGGGGCAAATCCGGTGGGGAAAGATGGGGGAAGGATACTTCCTGTGAAATGGGATAAGCAATGTAATCGTGAGCAGTACCTTTCGGTCTTCGATCCTCGCTTGCCAAGTGTTGGAGATGCCGAAGAAGTGAGGGAAGAGGGAATGTGGTAGGGTGGTTTCTATCATGTATTGATGCGGTGCAGTGAGGAGGAGCAAATCCCGCGTTGAGCTTCGTACATGTGGTTGTCAGTCAGATATGCAAAAACACGGGCGAGGCGAGGTCCCTCTCCTGATTCGGCTCCTCTGAAATGAAGAGTGGGTAGGAGGCGGGGAGTGAAAAGGGGATGGGGATAGGAGGTAAGGGTAGACGAAGACATGCTTGCTTGATTTTTCCCCGTTGGACTTCGGCATCTGGATATTGGTGGTCTGGACTTGGTGTTTGCACCTCAGTATCACCACTTCTTCTTGTCTTCATGCTTGTCATTCAGTTCGTCTCAAGACTTCCTCATTATTGACATACATCAAAAATTATGTGTAAGTCGAAACTTGGCTGCCGAAGGATCACTTCTGGCTGGGACTTTCCTTTCCTCTCGTGAAGCCGAAAGGGGTGAGTGTCTTGGAAGTTCTTGTACATCATCAGTAACATAACCTCTTTCTTACCTGGCCCGGTATATACCTAACCCCTCCCTGCGGAGGAGCCAGGATAGTTGAAGCTAGGGGATGAGCTACCAGCACGCGCGTGTGGTAGTGCGGTAAGGAAGAGTGAAAGGTAGGGGCACCGCTGTGAGGGTAGGGGCAAAGTAAAGAATTCCGGATGGAAGGAAGCAATGTGTTGATCAGGTCCACATGCTATGACCATTGCGTTCTAGCGAGCTGGCTGGACTGGTGGGTGCGGTTTTTGGTGAGAAGGTTGGGGAATGTGGGGTAGCACCACACACTTGTGCTTTTCTGTCATGTTCACTTTCACACGATGGGTGGGGTTCACTCAGGGGTTGTGGAAGCTTTTGATACTAGTGATGGGGTGAAATTTTTGTTGGGGTGGTGAGGCGTGAATGTGTGAGAGCGGCAAGTGAGTGAGGTGTGACATTCTGGATTTTTACCCAACATCTTTTCTTTCTTGTCACGTACTCGGGTAGAAAATGATGGGATGGGTACGTGGAAGGAGGGGATTTGGAGGGGGCTGAATGGAGACTGATGTTCCAAGTCACAGGCGAATGTTGTTGCTGCGGTTGGAAAACGGTTGTGTGGGAGGAATTTTCTACTTTTTTTTTTGCGCTTTTCAATGCACCGAAGAGAAGGTGTGAAGAGAATGGAAGAGGGCCGACCATCAATTGATGTTAAACGAGATTAATGGAATGCATCTGTCATACTCAGTTTGGGCTTTGGGGATTAGTTTGGGAGGTGGTACTGCGGTAGGGAGTGTGGCTGGTTCTTATTGCTGATCTTTTGGGGGCGAAAGCGAGTGTTGAACTACACCTGAGAGTGCACTTCAATCGGTGGCATCTGTAGGGGAAACAAATTTGAATGGACTAAGTTGTAGGGAAGTGATGTTGGATGGGAGGGAAATTTGTTCTCATTGGGCCTGTAAAGCAGCAAGTTTATAGTGCTGACTCGCCGTGCTCCGAAACAAACATATGGTTTGATTGGAGACCACGAGCTTCACGATAAGCTCTTGGGGCTTAACTATGTTGGAGAGCTAGGCAATAGTTGTAAATTTGGAACGAGAGAAGCAGTGATTCGTTTAGCGAAATATTGGTGACTATTTACTTCCAAGGGGCTCAAAAAGAAGGTGGCTTTATATCAAGAAGACTTTAAAAAGAGCGAAAGCACCACTCATCCGTCATGAAGCTGCATGAAAGAGTCTCCGTCTTAGCTCTGGGTGCACCTAAGCAAAATTACAAATACTGAGCAGCCTCGAACAGTCGAATTAATTACACGAACAGTTTACAGTTCAAGAAACTTGAATCTAAATGAATTTTGTTGTTCCAATCTTCTTAAATCAATTATTCCCTGATTTCTGGTAAAATATTTTCATACGCAGAACGATGACTTCACCTTTTACATCACCTTAGGTCTACGGGCTTAGGTAAAAATCAAGTAAGTAACCGCAATTCTGAATGTCAAAAAAGGCTCAACCAGTACACTATTTAATAAAACATTAACTGGATGGTGCTACTCCAAGTTCTGCAGGTGCATCCTCAATCTTTATTCTCATATCTCCTTTGTCTCCACATCGGAACAGACCACCTCACATCACAGAGCAGGAATAACCACGAGGGATAGGCATCATAGGCCCAAAGGTTTCAAACTATTCAAACGCTTCAAACATTGCTCCAGAAATTGTTAGTCTAAACGATAGTTATTACGATATTCCCGACGATATTATTCCAAGTGCTAGACTTTTTCTTTCAACTCCTCAAAGTTTTCCCAGGTCACAAAACATAGAATGTTTCCGTCTTTGAGATCGTTTTCAACCTTCAAGATTCTACGATTTAGGATTCCAAGCCAGAATTCCTCTTTTTCCGCATAAGCTACTTAATTCTATCTTGAAGGTCACATCCGCTTGGACTCCCGGGGGCGGGGAGAGGGGAGCTCGGTTCGCTTACCGTATCGGGGTGTCCATTGGACGTGGTCAGTTTTAGTTGAGCTTTCTACTTGAGCTTCTAGGATGTGCTGTCTAGTAGGTGAGACGGCAGTGGACATACTCTCCGATGTGCCGGAGCTTTGGGGGTGGCTGAGATTCGTCTTGGTTGGAGCTGTTGGGAGAGAGCTCAGGGGAGGGTTCTCTATTTTGACTATCGGAAGCTGCCATTGGAAGAAAGCGGAGGGTCGAGTTGCTTATTTTTTGCTTTCCCCGATGAAGTGGTGCGAGGGAGTCGAAAACTGGTGTTTGTGGAAACAAGGATGTTGATATAAGAGAAATTTGTCCTCCTTGACCAGAAGTTCTATTCCTACCTTTGTGTTTTAGGTTGAGAAAGAGGGCTTGTGGATTGGAGAGTAAGTTCACGAAACTCCAATTGCATTCTTTGTTCTGTAGAATGTTTGGATTTGACTCTCAGGAAGCTTCTAAGACTTTCACAGACTGCCCCAGACTGTTACGGATGTTTCCCAGAATGGCACTATTTTCCTTGCACACTAAACTTGACAGTCTTTCGCTCTAACCCAATGAAACTTTCACAAAAAAGCCTTTTCCTCATCTTCCTCGTCCTCGGTTGGTCCCACTGCCGCTCCCATCTTGCCCTCATTCTTGTTCTGAGAAGACTTCTCTCGAGTATCGTTCTCTTCAACATTGACAAGCATCGTATCCCCAGAAACACTAGTAGCGATTTCCCCCGCACGCCTCAAATTTTCTCCTGCTCCTATCAAAAGATGCCCTTGCATCCTACTTGCCCGCTCCAATTGCAAGATACGCTTCTCGAGTCCTGAAAGTCTGGTTGAGTCTAGTGAATTTAGTTGCCAGCAACCATAATAAGAGAATCGAGGACAATTTATTTACCTTGATTTTCCTTTCCACTTGTTTGGCATGCCTGGGAACTCGCTTCCTTATCGTTTTGGAGACTTCGCTCTTTCGCAGAACTTGGTGAAGAGGAATCGGGCTTATCTTGTCTAAAAGACATAGCTCTCTCAGATTTGGGTTGGGAAGCCATGGTGTATCAGCCGGCGAGAAGCTTGGTGTTGAATTCAAAGTGGGGTTTTCTGGTTTTGTTCAAAGTGTTGAGAGGAGCAAGCGTTTTTGGAAGGTTGGTAGGTGACTTGAATGCAACGGCTGAGATGGGGGTCTTATACACGTTGTTGCCGGGGTGACTTGTGGGTACTTCTTCTTTATGAGATTCACTATCAGACACATCCTAAAATATGACTTGTTCCATGAGAGAAGGATATCGCGAATTGCAAATCCAAGAATGGTCGAGATCATGCCCTCCGCGGCTCTACCACCTAGTTTCTACTTCATTATTCACCAAAGTTCGTTCAATTAATTTAAACATTTCCAAGTTTCACTGAACTTAAAACCTTTGTATCTGCCCAACACACACATCACTCTTATGGAAGACCCTTTGCTGCCAAAAAACCAAACTTTAGCGAACATCCATACATATATAATTAATTCCTTTCTAATATGAGAGAGGGGAATATGTATGGAGTAGGTTTAATAGAAAATTCACTACCCCTTGACCTTTTGTGCACTCAGTTTCTCGATGAGTTTAAGGCTGTCAGTACTGGCTGATTCAGGAACTTTTGTTTCTCGCTTGCTTGGCCTCTCTCTTTCGTACTTATTTCGCGGTTGATTCCACTTGAGTCTACTGGTAGGTAACCTACTAATAGCCAGTTCTGTGGAACAAGAGCTATTCACTGGTTATCTGGAAATGGCTAGTGTTTCTACCAGTTTCCACCACTATTTGTTGTTTCTTTTAGCATACTGTCTGCAAATCATCGCGACTACTTTGACTCAATGTTGTCCAATGTGCTGTCTCTTCATTCTCGTCTCACCAGTGAGTCGTCACTTAATACTATCCTAGTTGATAACTACAGGATCTTTCATGAACGACTTCGTAGCTTCGGGAGAACGCCCAAGGTTGAGCTGGGGCAGCTTTGGAGCGACTGCGAGTTGAAATGAAAACCTCAGTTCGAGACACTTCACTTACAGGGTTTGTTTCCAGAAGAAAAAAAATTGGACTCGGGCTTTTAGAAAACCGATATGCTGAGGCGGCGCTTTGGTTTGGAGGTTCTAAAAAGCTATAGCCTACAAGAAACCTACTTCAAATGTAGTTTTCGATTCCTGATGATCGAGGTGAGTTTGGTGCTACAAGCCCGAGTCCTCCCTTCGGTAACAAGTATACCCTGGTATAATTCATCACACATCTAATAATCATAAAAGCCCTTCCCACTCTTCTTCCCTAACCATCCCGCATCCACCATCTTCCCTAATAACACACTAGGTCTATACTTACTATCCCCGGTCTCCTCATACAACACCTTCATAATCGCCAAACAAGTATCAATACCAATAAAATCCGCCAATTGCAAAGGACCCATAGGAACATTCGTCCCATTCTTCATGATAGCATCGATATCATCCCGTTTTCCAACTCCCGTTTCCAGACAAATGATCGCTTCATTGATATAAGGCATCAAAATCCTATTCGCCAAGAAGCCTGGGGAATCTGCGGATTGGGAGGGGATTTTCCCCATGGCTTTACAGAAGGCTACTGCGGTGTCGACTGTTTCTTGACTGGTCTGCAGACCGGTGATGATCTCGACGCCTTTTTGAATGGGGACGGGGTTCATGAAGTGGGTGGAGATTACGCGGGAGGATGCAGATGTGTCGGTGGGGTCTTTGGTTGTGGAGGCTGCAATTTTTGTTATGGAGATGGAGGAGGTATTTGTGGCGAGGATGGTATGGGGTTGGCAGATTTGCGCAAGGGAGGAGAATATTTGGAATTTTAGGGAGGGAATTTCGGGGACGGCTTCGATTACGAAGTCTACTGAGGAGAGGGAGTCCATTGATGTCGATGGTGCGAGGAGGGAGCGGATTTTGTCGGATTGGGATTGGGTGATTCGTTCTTTTGCTACATCTTTGGCCAGGAGTTTATCTGTGGAAGGGAGTTAGTGAGGGGTGCGATTGGAGGGTATGGAGGGGCTTACCTGCGAACTTTAGACCTTTATCGATTGAAGCTTGGGATGTGTCGACTAGAGTTACTGGAACTCCTGCTCTTTGCGCAGCTACTAAAGCTATTCCCAGTCCCTATTATGATATTGAGGAATTGCTTCTAGCCTTCTTGTATGGGAATTGTAAATACCATTTGCCCTGCTCCAATAACACCCAGGCTGTTGACCTCCCGCGCTGAGACTGCTGTTGAGCTGAAGCATCTCGCTTGTCTACCACACTGAAGTGCCTGCCGTCTGAGTATAGGAGTAATCATTGTGTTGATTTCTTAAAGTCCAACGGGTTGAGTTGTAGTTTAAGTTGAAGTGACGTTGTGGAATCAGAATCTCGGGCATTTGTTTCCATCACCTCGGCTTAAGGAATGCCATGCCATGCGGGAGCACACCGGAGCAGCTTGTGAGATGGCGCTAACTCTTAAAACAACAGGGGTATTTTCGCGTTGACAATCGCGTCGGACCCAAAAGCGGGTAAAGTGGAAATCTCGAGACAATCAACCAACAATACCCAGTATGGAGTTTAACGGCAAGAAAGATGTTGTTGATCCCGAAGTTCGAGCCTATGTCTCGAGTCTTGTCACTGCTGTAAGTACCCTGAGTTTTTACCCCCCCGAAAAAGACTGATAGACGCGCATTAGTTGGGAGGAAGTGGTGCAGATGAAGAAGGACGATACGTACTCGGAGACGACGCTCTTGCCTGCCTTCGCGATTTGAAAAGATGGCTGAAGCTATACGACGAGAAAGCGAATCGATTGGACGTAGCAAGATGTTTGGCAGACTCGAATCTGGTAGGAGGGGATCTCCTCCAAATTCTTGCTTCCTGGCCGGAAAACGAGACGGAAAATCGAATGAAATTGAAGATTGCATTGGCATGTCTGGAATTACTGGTGCCCCTCACATGGCCTCTCGAAAAGAATGGAAAGGAGATGACGGTCAATCATCATCGGCACATACCCTACCTGGAAATTGCGCAGTTGGGATACAAACGATCGATTATAAATTTTGATGGAGCGAGGATATTACACACGGCTGTGAGATGTGCAATACCATCAATGGCAGAGGATATGAAGGACCGCAGTACCAGGGACGAAGGGATCATCAAACTTTTGCTATATTTTATTCGAAATATCGCCATGATTGCCCCACCACCGAATGCGAAATACGAGGGGGACGAGGCCGAAATTTCGAGATCAGCGACAATCGATGCTTTCGACTACCAGGATATCTTTCAATTACTTTTGACGCTTTCCTCTTCCATGGGCGAGGATTTCAATACCCAGGACGTGGTTGTTATGGACGTAATATTCCATTTAATCAAGGGTGTGGAGGTTGAGAAATTATTTATGGACGAGAAGAAGATCGATAATAGTAAGATGGATGAATTGGTACGACTACGACAGAAAGAAGCTGCGATGCACAGAAGTTACCAAGCACATGCACCTACGAGACACAATCGATTTGGAGCCATGGCCTGGATTCAGAGAGGAGATGCAAAAATGACAACCATTTCAGGACAGGCTGCTATAACGGATTCAGCAAGAGGTTTGGCCAAAATGGACAGCACGAAGAAGTTTAAGCCTCCACAACGTAAACCAAAGGGAGAGACGGGACCATTGGATTTCGATACACCTGTCAGTTTGAATGTCCAAGCAACGAAACATTTACGATCCTTTGTGGAGGAATTCTTGGACTCGGGATTCAATCCACTTTTCAACCATATCCGGAAGGCTATTGACCGTGAAGCTGACCGAATACTGGAAACTCACCCACGACAATTTTTCTACCTGGTTTCTTGGTTTCTAGAAGCAGAACGAGTGAGAAGGAGATGCAAGAAATCGTCCCAACCTTCGAAAAATGCACCACCCGAAGAAATAGACAGCTTCGCCATAGTCGCAAGCGTGTTGAGCCAGGAGATGTTTGTCACTTTGAACAGAACTATGGATTTTACATATGAGAATAAGTCCTGGACTGATCTCAGTGCAGCCATGAAATGTTTTACTCAAATTCTTTTGACTGTCCAGGAAATGTCAGAGTCGCCTCTCGAAGAAGACCAGGAAATTGCGGAGAATATCCTGAATCGCATATTCTACGAAGAAACTACCCACGATAGAGTCGCCAATATTGCTCGGACTTACAAAGACCAAGGGTTTGGTTATTTGGATTCGTGTACGGAGCTTACACACAACTACTTGCGAATTCTGGAGCAGTACTCGAAGCAAAATGTCGATTTACAAGTCAGATCACGCAGACGAGTACGAAAGAAGAAGAAGGCTGCAAGAGCTGCTGGGGAAGGTGGCGCCGATGATGATGGTTTAGATGATTCCGATGCAGAAGATGAATCAAGGGCGGAAAAGGTATCTCGAGAGCGGAAATTCGACTTCAAGCGTTTCGCCAACAGATTCGTATCCCAGGGATGTGTTGATACATTTGTCAAGTTTACAGCTTACTACAATGATCTCAAGCCCGAACAGCTGAAACGAGCCCATCGATACTTTTACCGAGTCGCATTCAAGCAGGAGATGAGTGTCATGCTGTTCAGAGTCGACATCATTGCACTTTTCCATAAAATGGTGAAAGGCCCAGAAGGACTAGACCCGCAATCAGCCTTTTTTAAGGAGTGGCAGGAATTCGTGAAGCAAATTTTGAAGAAATGCTTCAAGAAGATTCAGCAGCGCCCAGAGTTAGTAGTTGAAATGCTCTTTTCAAAAATCAATGCTACTGCACATTACCTAGAATATGGTTATGAAAAGCAGACAGTCACAACCAAGCCCCGTGCTGCTGCTGAACTAGAAGTCAAGCCAGGAAAAGAATGGGAAGAGCAAGTCGCTATTGTCATTGGCGCATTGTTGGATAAGAATGACGGGGAGCATATTCAATGGGTTAAATCACAACTGTTTTCCGCCGAAAGCGAGAGACGGAGTTGGGAGGGAGCGCAAATTACATCAGCGGCTGCTATTCCTTCGATTGAAGACGACCCATTTGCAGAGCCTGGCGAAACACCAGCGCAACCACCACCACTTGATGCACCCCAACCACCTTCAATTTGTAAGTTCATATTGTCTCTGCGTGTCATATCAATATTAACTACGAGCAGTGGTCAAACCAGATAAAGACGAACGAAAAGTCGCAATGTTCAAGAATGGCCAACTCCGACTCCTCATGACTTTAGTTGGCTTCACCTGTACTGGCGTAGAAGACGACCCCGAAGGCACCTGGCTTATTCCATCCTTTCTTACTGCAGATAAACTAAAGGAATCTCTCGACTTGATCAAGAAATCTGAGTTCAGTCCGCCTGTATTCGACGATGGCGAAGAAGCCGGTGATTTCATCCGACGAAAGTCCGCAGCTGCAAGTGCCAGGAAGAGAGCTGTTTTCGACGACGAAGACGGAATTGACGACGATGAAGATGAGGAAGAATTCGATTTCGCACCTGGTGGCCCAACGGCGATGAAACCATCCGATGCTCTAAAAGAACTGAAGAAGAAACGAAGATTGAGGAGGAAGGGGAGTGAAGACGAAGATAGAGGTCTCACAGACGAACAAGCTGCCGCACGCGCCGAAGCACGACGACAAAAGGATCTCGAGAAGAACCGGAAGATAAAGAGTGATCTCTTCGTTCACGATAGCGACGACGAAGACGATGTGGAACGAGATAAGCTATTTTTCGAGCAGGAACGTGCGAGAGAGAAGGCGAAGGATGATCTTATGAGGGGTTTGATTTCGGTAGGGGCTGCTAAGGAACCTTCTGCGCTCGCTACTAGGAAAAAGAGGGATTCGAGTGCAATTTCTGTTGATAGCGATGAGGAAGAGGGAACGTCGGTTGTGAGGAAGAGAAGACGATCGAAGGATGTTGAGGAGGAGAGTGAGGATGGTGATGCTCCGGTGGTTTCTGGGAGATCGTCTACTACTGCTAAGGATGATATTCTTGCGGATTCCGACGAGGAAGCTACGGATACTCCGATGTCGAGTCCGCATACCAAACCTAAAGCGAAAACAACGAAGAAGCGGAAGGTGGATTTGAGTGATGATGATGAGGTGGAAGAGGCTTCAACTACTCCTGGGGCTAAGGAGAGCACTGCTATGGTGCTTGATGACGAGGAGGAGGATGAAGAGATACCCGTTGTGAAACCTGCTAGGCAGAGGATGAGGTCCGGCTTTGTTATGGATAGTAGTGATGAGGAGTAATGATGAATTTCAAGTTAATTAGTAGGGGGTTTGGCTGGAGTATTGGATTTTATGGCAGGATTTTATGGCAGGCATGGGAGGGAACATCCTGGTTTATGAACAGCGTTTGGTTTGGGAAAAGTGTTTGTTAATAGGATAAGTAGGGATGTGTGTAAGTGAAATGATTCGAGCACGTCGCTCTTCCGTGAAATAATGCGGAGAAATCCATTTTTTTTAATTGAGCCCTTGCCCTAACTTTGACTTCAGTTTCTCTCAAGTGACATAGATTGGTGGCGTCGCCGGGGTAGGTCATGCAAGCGAAAATAACGCGTCAATGATTGGTCCACTCTGACATGCATACCCCACATGAAAAGAAACCTGAAAGCAGCACCCCGCAATTTCTAGCATGCTCTACGGGGACGGATGGAGAGGCGGATTTTGGTACCAGAGTCACGGTCGTAAAACTTTAATAAAACCACGACCAGGACTAGAAAAGCTAGAAGCTTTGAGATGAGAGTCAATTAGTATCTGATAGGTTTTCTTATTTTTTTCTTTTATTTCTGCGATTTTATTCTAGAACTTGAGAAGTTGTAAGGTGGCAGGCGCTAGGCTGGACCAAAATCCGCCTCTCCATCCGTCCCCGTAGAGGCATGCTCGTCTCAACCACAACCTTATACCACTCCAATTACTCCCCCGACCTTCCCACTAAATCCTCTCCTCGAACTGGGAGGTCTAAACAGATTGAACAACATAGCGCTCTCTCTGTTGCAATTCCCCTCACACACTCGCTTTTATAGAAAAATGGCAGACTCCCAAATCAACCACTCAGACGCGCGAGAGTATTGGCAGAGTATACCAGCTGATGTCAATGGTATGCTGGGGGGTTTTCCCTACATCTCAAAGGTAGATTTACAGGGGAGCAGGGGCTTCCTTGTTAAACTGGGGGTGTGTGGGAAGGGGAGGGGGAAGATTGAACGGGTGGTGGATTGTGGTGCTGGGTAGGTTATTTTTTTTACTGCTATTTTGGTTTTTGGTTTCCTGCTTTTGATTTGGTTTTCTTTGATTTTTGATCTTCTGTTTTAATTTTGTAGTGAGGGGAAGAGAGGGAAGAGAGGGGAGAGAGCGAGACAAGGGGATACGATAGGGGGTTGAGGGTGTCTTTTTGGGTCTACTCGATTCAGGGTATGATTTTTGGCTTTTGGCGTTTGGCTATTGAAGCTTTGTTTTGATTTCTTGTGGTGCTCGAGTTTTTGATATTTTGGTTTTGGCCGGTTGAGATATTGCGATTATATTCTTCAACCTTGTTAGAAGCAAAGAGGCTCGTTTCAAGCAAGATTTTTCATTTCTGCTTTCCGAGAAAGGGGAGGCGAGAAGGGGGCTCTTGCTGTCTTCATTAACTGAGCGACTCATGTTATAATTTTGTCGCTCTTTCGTCTATCTCGTTCAATCTTCCTACAGCGTTTTCTCTCCTTTATCCACGCACAGATAGCGAACTCAACTGACATCTCTCCCAAGAATCGGACGCATAACCACCGGTCTCCTCCTGAACATCGCCGATTCGGTAGACATCGTAGAGCCCATCACCAAATTCACCTCCGCCCTCCTCGGCACGCCCGGGATAGGTGAAATCTACAACACCGGCCTAGAATCCTGGTCTCCCTCCGCTTCCCCGGGTTACGATCTAATTTGGAACCAATGGTGTGTTGGACATCTCACTGATAGTCAACTTGTTGAGTATTTAAAGAAATGTGGGGGTGCGTTGAAGGAGGGAGGGTTTGTGATTGTCAAGGAGAATTTGGTTACGGATAGTAGAGGGAAGGATGTCTTTGATGAGTTGGATAGTAGTGTTACTAGGTATGTGAGAATGATAGTTGAGGGGGGAAGAGAGGAATAGGGCTAATTGAGGGATAGGACGGACAAGAAGTTTCGAAAGTTGTTTGAGGAGGCGGGGATGAAGATCAAGAGGACGGAGATTCAGAATGGGTTGCCGAGTGAGTTGTATCCTGTTAGGATTTATGCTTTGCAACCTGCCGCAACTTCGACTGCTGCTACGATTGCGACGGAGAGCTGATGGAATTTTCGCCTTGGGTGAGGCTATTGAGAAAATTAAGTTTGTCGATTATAATTGCAAGACTCACTTGTGAGATAAAATTTCTGGGGCATGAGCGATTTGACAAGCTCCAAATATCGACATTGAGATTCACACGGCTTTGTCGAAACTGCATTTCGATACAACGATACAGGAATTGATTTTTAGATGACGAGAGACCTGCAGGGTGTATCAATTCTGCTGGAGCTCTATGGATAGACCAAAAGAAACTGGAAATTGGGTTTACCAGACTGGAAGCGAAAATATAGGAACGTCCCCACTCAATATTGAAGCTCTGTCTTTCAACCCCTCTTTCTTCTCTATCGCACAATCTATCCTCTCTAGTGATCTTTTGTATTCCCCTCTACCCTTTATCTTAAATCTTCCCGGAATCCACCCAAAGATAACTAGTCTCCCCCGCCACAACTCCCCCCAAACTCTTCATTACAGCCTCACTCTCCACATTCCCAACCTTGACATCGGCATGCACCCATGCTCTTCCCTTAATCCCCAAATCCTCGTACTCTCCCTGCCCAAGTCTCTTCAACAACTCGTTCGCCACAACAGTTGAGAAGCCCTTCCCTCTGTATTCGGGTAAAACGTATAAAGTAGCCATACTCCCATCAATACCTAGATATACCCAGGCTGCCAGCTTGCCCTCAGGGTTAAGAATTGAAACATTTGCTTGTGACTTCAAAGTTGCTGCTTGACGGGGGATTGAGGAGGTGGATATTACAAGGTCGACTTGCGATTCTGGAACTCGAGACATTTGGAATCCAGGCGGTAGAACCTTTTTCGTCTTCTCAGTCCCGGTTTGACGCGTAGATAGATGCCATAAATTCCAGCGAGTAATATAAGGTATCGCCTCTCCGAATTCCTCAAATAATGCTGTGGTGATGAGAGAATGCACACAGCCGAATTTCAATAATTGCTCGAAGGGCCATCCTGGAGCTTCTGGGATCTCGGTATTCTTGAGGAAGTGAACTGCTGCGCGAATGTGGGCATTTAGGAGTATTGTTTGTTGAGGGGTGAGAGGTGTTGAGGTGATCAGGGAGTTGAAGATCCAGATTTGGGATTCTTTGTGGCGGGAACGGTCGGCGAAGAGGAATGTCCAGGGTTCGGAGGAAGTTGGTTGTGAGGAATTTGATGGAAAGGAGGCTGCGAAGAGGCAGTGTCTGGAGGGGAGGTTGTGAGGTGCTTGGAGGCGGTTGAAGAGGGGATTGCTTAGTGGAAGGTGTGGGTGGAGGAGAGGAGGGAATATTGAGAGGGCTTGGTCCTGGGGGTAAGAAAAAAAGGCTGGTGTTGTCATTATGAAACAGGTAGAGTTTCTTCTAAAATGTTCTTCTTTCAAGTGCTTTCGACCGAATTGGCAGTGATGAAGGACGAAAATCTGGATATTGAGGTGTTGATGAGCAACTCGCTGATCTCGATACAGAAAAAATCGAGACTCATTTGACAAAGCGCGAGTGACAAAAGTTTATGATGTCTTCGAAAGAATTGTATGAAATGAATATACCAAACTTCTGTATATATCACTTGAGATTGTTCCTCCAAGAGTCATTGGGCAAAAGTGGAGGAGGACAAAACTGCACCATTGGCGCATTTCGGCCACCATGATGAGGGCATCGTCGCAATGTGTTTCGACAACTTCAAGAGATCAAGAGAGAAGGAACAACATCCTCACGATACGACCCAATGTGGACTAGCTTCGACTATAAATCCCCCGTGGATCAAGATTTTCTTCCTTGCCAACTTCGACCTCGAGTAAACCTCGAAACTCGTCAGGTCGGGTTGTGAGTAACAACGATGGCTGTCCGCAACCTGTTGACATCTGAACCATTTGAAAGCCTTCTGGCTAAACCAGAGTAGGTAGGTAGGTAGGTTGACCTTTGGAGACAGAGAGCTTCTTAGGTCCCAAACCCGACCCTCCATTTCCCCTCTTTCTGGGCTAGCTTAGAACCAACAGAGTCGCATCAAACTGTCTCACCGAGAAGAATTCCCAGTATATAATTGGTTGATGTAACTCTTTATTTCTATTATTGGAACTGCTGCAGAACACTCACCGAAATAGCTTTCCAGCGCCGACTAAGAAACATCTCACAAGAACTCCATTTCTCGGGGTCCATTTTAGGTCGAGTGGTCCGCGTGAAATATATTTTGAGGAGTAAAAGTGTCGCTTCTGCTCTGGTTTTTTCGTCTCCGATTTTAAGCGCGCGTCGAACAGTCAGATCCAGGATGACGATCGTCTACAACCAACCCGATGGTCCTGAGCCAGGACCCGAGAGCTCTAGCGATGAAGGCTCGCAATCACCGCCAAATGTTTTACTCAAGACCCCAGATCTCTTTTCCCAACTGCATCTAGTTCGCGATAGCGAAAACCCGAGTTCCTACGGGTACCATTTAGAGCCATCATTGCCACCGGCATACTCACTTTCTGATGATGCATATCTGAGAGGGAGCCTAGACGAGAATGACCGCACGCTGGTTCTCATGGGAGCGGCGATAGAGGGACTGGACGGAGAAGAACACGAGACCAGGAAACAGTTGGCAAGCTGTACGATGAAAAAGATCGTCCCCACTGGCGGAAAGCAAAATGAAAAACTGCTGGAAACGCAGCTTCGGATTTTCCCTCATTTCGAAGGTGTGGAACGTGCTGTGACTGCAGATGGGGTCGGTGTTGAGGTTTTCTGGACATCCATCCATCTTAACGCGAAATGGTCGATGCCAGTTCCATTACCCAAAGCAAAGGTCGATATACAAGCCGATCCACAAACTCCGATTTTGGGAAGTCCCGCTCTGAGGAAAGAAGCGAAGAAAGTTCCCCAAGTGGTTGAAAAGAACGACCAAGATCCGGCATTTTATAGTGTGGTGCCCCAGAATTCATCTCGCAAGCTCCAGAGACGACCCACGCTGTATCACGAGAGATCCTTTGAATGGGCTCAAGCTTCCCCCGGGGCGTCATTCATACTTTCTTCCTCCCCTCAAAACTCGCCACTGGCCGAATTTATCCTCGAGATTTCTGAGCAGAAGAAGGCGCTTGGTGTCAAAGGAAAGTTGCTGTTCAGAGAGTACTGCGGTAAGGAGTGGGAGGGTGTGGTATTATCTTCCTTGGGAGCTTTGGTTTACATGCAGGATATGATGGGGTGGGATAATTTGATATAGGAGGGAAGACTTATCACATAGATGATGAGTTTTAGAGAACTGGCTTGCAACAAATTCGAGAACTTGACGAATGTTTATTGCCTTTGGAATACATGCAGATGTCTTGCTTTCTTGGGGTTTGTTCCTTGTCTGAGGTGGGAGTGGCGTAATAACAGAAACGTTGTCTCGTCGTCGGTATATCACTTCCTTCCCTCTTATTATAAAATCGTCAAATTAACTTACAGCGCAGGTCATCGCAAAAACTGCAAACCCCAGGCTCCAATGCTTTATTGTTGCCCAGAAAGCGCAAATGAGATCTTTCCATAGTCCCTCAGATACACGCTCCCTCGAAATTGAAAAAGGAGTAGATCTGAAAGCCGAAGATTAGTCGAGAGCTCAAGCAGGAAAGTGGAACCCCATACACACCCAGACCCCCCAGCTTTCCGTCGTCGCTCTTCGTATACATGCCCAAGGAGGAAGTAGCAAGCCGATTGGTATTCGGGATGGTAGCTTCCCGGGAGCAACGGGACGTGTGCATGTGGGTCTTTAAGAAGCGAGTTAGCACTGGGAAGTTGAGAGGTTTTGAACTTGCTGTCACTTACCCTTCCCCGTTCTTGATTCTCTTGGCCCGCTGCTGCTTAGACGGTTTGCGAGCCCTATGGCGAGAGAGATGCTGGCTTCTGGCGATAATGACATTTTACTGCTTCGCTTGTTGTATGGCTTCGTGTGTTTTGGTGGATGTCTAAGATATCGGTAATACGCGTGGGAGTTTTGATATTTGATTGTATGTTGTTGTTGCTCGTGTTCTTGATGTATGGAAACGAAATGGATTTTCCCCCTTGCAGCTTTTTGGGACTTGCGCTTTTTGGGATGTGGTTTGAGTTGAGGAGCATAGTCGATACCAGTGGCCTTGTGGATTCCCCTACGACCTTCTACTTCCGCAAGTCGCCGGGGATAGACTTACTCCGTGCTGGATCTCTACGAGGTCGTGTTATGTTTCCACGAGGCGCGTTCGGTTGTTTGTTTTAAGGTACAGTGCGACTATTCGTGTTCGAAATTCGTCTATATAATGAATGCTCTTATTTAGGTTGACTTTCCAGGTGCCGAGTAAAGTATTTGTTAGGCAAATGCGAGCACTCAAAAGAGACAACGTCCTTCCAAACATGAACCCACTTTCATAAGAGACGTTGTCAGTACTCGATGGTTTGAGAAGAAATGTTGAGAGTTCAGGAGGTGTGATACAACAGTCGACGAGTTTGGAGAGGATAGCTGTGTTTAATAGGGGTTTTCGAACTACCAAACGAACATTTTTGCTGTTTCCCAAAAGTTCCTTGTATGTACATCCACCAGGCGAGAAACTAAACCAGGTGGATTTATTTACTGAAACTCAAGCTGCCCCATGTTTTAATGAAGCCATGTTGTCGGTTTTCTGAAGAATGATACCTCATCCCATTCGTTCTGCGACCAATCTGGTAACGGTTCTTTCAAAATAAGGGTCACGTAAAGAGTCATTGATTGTTACATCTAATGGTTTAGTACTATAAAAGATTTTCCTTGTTGCCTTAATGCCACTTATTTAGCCCTATGAGATTCGCACGCTTGCTGCATGTGTCGCCTCTTCAATTCCTAGCCTCCGAGTAACATTGGGTTTTGTTTCTTGTTGTGTACCTTTATGTTTTATATTTAAGTTCTATTGGGGGGGGGGGGGGGGTAAAAAAAAAAAAAAAAAAAAAAACCAAAAAAAAAAAAAAAAAAAAAAAATTGAAAAAAAAAAAAAAAAAAAAAAAAAAAGAAGATCAAGCAGAAATCTTTTGGCGAGAGACACAAGTTAGCTACCAAGGATTTTGCTAAAGTTTGAGAGAGTAATTACATAGCTTGCGAGAGATGAAAAGAAGGAGAGCCACGTAATGTGTTTTTTTCTTCAAAATTTACAAGGTATTATCCAAAATCTACTACCTTCTTATTTTTGAACCCCGTATTTCGTTCCCAATTTTATTCTGGTAAATAAACAAACAAGTCATCTCGACTACCTTGATCTCCCAAACCCGTTATGACTTGGTTAGACTCTCTTAGGATAGGACCCTAACTCAATTATGCAGACTGTATATCATCCCTTTCCCACCGATCAAGATTCGAGTTCTGAGAATTGAATCTTGCAGCTTGAATATCAGAATCCGAGAGCTTGATTCCAAAATCTCCACGATACAGCTTTCCAGCAACACCCACCTGACCCTTGCTGCTCTCTCACGACTGGCGGCTTTTGTTTGTGATTTGAACAGAACCGGTAATAACCTTGCAGCAAGAGGCCGGAGACATGCGATACTAGCGCAAATTAGAGCTGTGTAGTTTTCTATCGTTGACCAGACTACCAAGTCTACATTATTCCCTAAAACCATGTCAGCTTTTGGGGAAGACATGAAGCAAGCGCCAAGTACTTACGAGTCGAGTCGACAGTATTCCCGAACATTATGATGTACTTTAAACGAACCATACTCGTGATACATGCCCTTGAAAACGTTAGCTTCACCCTTCTCATATATTTCTTTATTGATAAGGATGCCTCTCACATTTCAGCTAAAATTCAAGAGCTAATGCAGGGGCTTGCAGCCACCAACAGCACGACATGCGGCAGATGAAGCAATGTTTCGTCAGCCCCCATTATCGGGGTTCTCGGCAACGGGGTGGGAGATTTTGTCTTCGCAGCCTTCTTTATCACTTCAAAGCTCCCGCGGCAATTGTACTATTCCATTCTTGTATTTTAATCGAATTATTGTAACCTTTCTCGCGGTGGACAATAGGCCGACCTTAGGACAACCTGCAACGCGCACTTTCCGCATCTTCCTGTTTTTTTTTCTTACATTTTCGGGATTTTTCTACAACGAGCTATTCCAGCTTGTGGGTTTTCGTAGGGTCGCTAAGCTAATTACTGCCAATTGTCTTATCCACCAGGAGCCTCTTTACAGTGAACCGCTCCCCTACAACACAACATAACATGTATTTCTAGAGCGTAAGGAGTCATATTTCTTTTTTATAGAAGTTAACTATATGTCTTTTCCAGTCTGCCTTAGGTGCCTGTGTGGCTAGTACGTAGATTCTTGTGCGACTCACTGAAACTTTGTGCTGAGTCCATTGATGATACAGTAGTGATGAGGCTGAGATTGCGTGGCCTCCTATAAGGATCCTTACAAACTGAGGCAAACTTTCCACCCCGTTTTCTCGCTCATCATGCTACCCACTTTTGTTCCAATACTGGGGGAGGTATTGGATGAGATGGATCGCTTAACCTTAAATCATGACTGCTGTTGGCTCATAGGAAGTGGCACTACATCCTACTTTGTTTTTCAATCTTAACGACCGGTTTATAAAGGAAAAACAACTCGCAAAACCTTCTGGGGATCTTTGAATTTCTATATTTCTTGCATTGCCATCATGTGTCGTTCACTGTTTCAATCGGCGGTTCTCTAATTTACCGTCCTCAGAACGTTGCGTTTGATATTTACACACGTCAGTTGGTTTTTGACTTTAACCTCCCTGTTTTGCTTGTACAATCTGTAAATGTTTTGATCACATCACTTAAGAAAGATGAAGTTTCCATATTTTCGAAGAATGAGATTTGCTGGTATTTCCTCTATAGGGACCGACAAACGTAGGCTAACGATCATTAACTCTCAGGAAATAGAACGCAACGGCTTCAACGATATCCTAGAAGACCCAGTCGTAAAAAACCTCACCACAGCATTCACCCAAAGAACAGCCAACGCCACCTTGTCAAACTTCACTCTATCGAACCCCCCCTCAACCACAGTAGGGACCAGTATATTCTTCTTCGAAAACCCTAAATCATTCTATTTTTCAAAGTTACCACGGCAAATATTTATCCGCATCTTGTTATTCACTCTCGCGTATTACTGGCAAATTCTCCTAGAGCGTGCCTTCCCAACCCGTCCACGCCGCAAGGAGATTATCTATTCGAAAGAAAAGGAGATAACAGCGACAGCGGACCAGGAAGAGCAGATTGTCAAGCGTTGAATCGACCAGGGAAAAGTCCAAAGATCTTCAATTCTTTAGTAGAACACGTTTTTGAAGTAGATCTTAAATACTACAATTGGGAATCTTTGGTTCGGTGCGCTTAACATACTCGTATGCTCTTGGCTCCATTTTGATCAAAGCATTGAAAATTTCAAGCTGGTATGTTTTAACAAGATACCTTTAATGCTTCCCAAGACTAATCAGGGATTCTAGGAGTTACTCCTCGATTTCGTTGGCGTCGTTTTTACCTTCGGCACTCTTGGGTTCATTGATTAGTTTCATTGTAATACCAGTCTCTAAGCGTAATGTATTTGTGGAAGGACTGAAAGCGATCGAGGACTTTGTTTCTTATATCTTTTTGCTTGTGATCGTTCCGATGATTTTAAAGGTAGTATAGGTACAAGCTTTTATGAGAAACATGACTATAACTATGATAACTCCTCAGATAGAAGAACCGGCTGGGATTACAAGTGGCCGTCTGACGATCGATGAGCAGTAATATACGGATGAGTGGTTTCAATAAGGTAGCTAGCTCTTCTCAGAACCTCGGAGTCAGTTGTACTTTAAAGAGCGAAAACTGAAGAAGAAAAGAAAAAACGGTTGGTATAGTCGTTGAGAAGGTATATTAAACTACTATTCGATAACTTAAAAGAGTTTTATATATAATAGAGGATGAAAAGAATAATCATAACTAGCGACTTTAGGTATACTTTGAATCTTACTCCTATTATTAGGAAGAAGAGGGTTTCGAGAGATAAGAGATAGAATTCAGGTTTCTCCTAATAATTTGTAGATAGCCTACTAAATGGATATATAACAAAATATACACGTCGGTCCAAAAGGGGGAATAGAGGGGTAAGGTCACGTGGGTAGTTGGGATTTTAGCAGCTTAGCTATAAAAAGAGTTAGATAGTTAGAGAGTGCGAATATCAAGAAGTAAATCAACTTTGAGACTTCTTCGATGTCCAAAGCTATACCATTGTTTCGTCGACGTACGTGAAGTAAACTTAATTATAGATACTCTTTAAATTCAGCCTTTAAGCTAGAAGCAAAATCAACCTTTCATAGGTTAGACTTAGGCGTCGTTGTTTATAAGTAAACAATAAGGCTCCTACTATAACAAAGTAGGCCTCTATAGAGATAGAAAGAGTATCGACAGTCTTATATATAGAATAAAACTATAGTATAGTAATTAAAATAGATATAACTTTATTATATAAATAGTAGTACTAGATTAGTTCTAAAAAAAACTTAGTATTTTTCTAAGCTCTTCTAGACATATATACCATACTAGTTCCTATGTAGGAGGAAATTCTAACACTTTCTCCGTCCTCGTAGAGCCCTCTCTCTCTAACCTAGGCAAGTTTAGAATCTCCAAAACACTGAAACGTGAGCATCATCTGAAAATCTGAGCTGACAGAACTAATGCGCCTACTTCAAATACCAACGGGAATATTTTGTTTTATTTTTGAATTTTATGGTTGGGCTTTTATGCGTCGCGACTTTATTTAGCACCCTGAAGTCAGATCACTTATTGGAATTGGGAGGCTAGCCCGAAGGTACTCACCCCTACCCCATCAGCTTTTAGTTCATGGGTGGTGTTTTGCTAAATCCCCTGACCCTTTTGACTAAATCGCCTGACTCTAACCTGATTGGGCACTCTAATTACGCGCGTATAATACTAATTCTCTATTCTAAGGGGTAGTGACCTAGTTTTTGAGGTTAGGGTTAGTAGCTAGAGGTTTAGGTTAGTTAGACTCAGGCGGGTATGGGTGGTGTTCGCGACCGGAAAATGTTCTAATTTGGTTAGATGAGGCGATTTAGTTAAAAGGGTCAGCAAAACTCTGTTTTAACACCACGAATGAACCGCTACGACCACAAACACACCACACTCAGTATGGCCCCATCACTGACTGGCCCTCTAGTACTCAAACGTACAGAAAAACCTATCCAATGCAATTTCCATTGCCCTCCGAACCTTGAGCTCGGCCGAACGGTTCCCTCCTTTCCCGCGCCCCTGTACGAGATTGAGATAAACCATCTACCTACCTACCTTGCGACATCACAATTCTCGTACGGAGCACTCTGGCGACGAGGGATAATGGAATTAAAAGGGGGATTTACTTTACAGAGGTCTGGGTATAAATCTGCCATCTTGTTGTTCTCTCTGGCAGGATGAGCCCGTACGGAGGAAGGCAGCCCTGAGGCCCTTTTTGGGGTGGAAGGGTTGACATGATGTGCCATTGCTCCGTTGAAAAAGAAGATCCTATAATGGTCCCAGAACATAAGGGTGCTTTCTCTGGGCGGGCCATTGATTGGAGCCACGGTTTATCACCATTGCTCTATGGGGCATGCCAGAATCAATTTCTTGATTCCCTTGGCTTGTTCAGTAGAGCAATTGTGTTGGAAATCGTATTTTATACCAGAGCTACTCGCCGGTTGGGGGTCCTTTCATCTTTCTTATCAAGTCGAGGGGAGCCGATATCGGGCTTACTTTTGAATTCTACCAAGGGCGAAATCAGTGGTTTATACGGAGTCGTATGTTTCACTCCAACCCGGCTATTTGTTAGAACTACGAAACAAGTGTTTTGCCCTTTTAGTACATCGAGGACAGGGAGATAGATTGGGAAGACACAATGCTTCAATTCCATTCAAATCATCACCGGTCTTCTTACTTTAGATTCCTCCTAAGGGAATTGTCCGGTGTTGCAAAGTGAAAGAAAGTAGATTTCTCACGTGGGAAAAGTTGGACAAATGATAAAACAATTCCATTTCCACAAGCATTTGTACTCTGTACATCTGTTTGAGGGCTAAGATCTCCAGCTTGTAATTTTGATTCTCCGCACTCCCATTATTCCCATCTCTCAAACTTGCAAGGTGGTACTCATAATCAAATTGTATCCCGAGTCGTCACCCCTTTTCGTTCCACTCAGCATATCTGCTAAACCCCAGTGGTCAGCTCAGCATCTCCAAGAAGCGATTTGATTCTCATATTCCACAGTTCTAGGGTCTTCCTCCACTGTAACTGCGAAATTGTAGTTGTAGCTCGAGGTGAGTCCCCGATCGTCTCCTTTATTATTGCAACCTTCGTATCTGGAGAGGGAAAAGAAAATCAGTGTGCAATCTTACCATTTGGATAGCGAGATGATTTAGCAGCGCCATGAGCTGATGCGGTTCTCGTAATCTCCGCTGTAATCCGGGTCTCCTGACGTGACCGCAAGGTTGTACAGATATGAGAGAGTAACCCCGGGATCATCTCCTTTATTGTCGCATCCCACGTAACTTGCCATGGGTTAGAACGTGATGAAGAAGAACTGATGAAGTAATGAACTGTGACTTACTTGTAGAACTGACAAGCTCCACCGGTATTGGTTGAGAAGGAGGAGACTTTGTTATTGTAGGTGTCGGAAATCGAAGTGCTATCCTTCCCATTGTAGTCAAAGTAAGATACTTATAACTTGTCAGTCTCATACCCATACCATGAATTCTGAGAACTTACCGCACTTTCCAGGAGCCGAACCAAACACAAGACAGTCACCTCGGAACCCAGCATCAACGCACTGTACCACGAAAAGAAAGTCGGGGGTGGTGGCATTGCGATCAGGGTCCACTTCCTGTCGCTTGGAAAGCTCAGTGGGGAGAAGGTTAGGAACGCTGGCATCATTGAAGAGGCTACCCCCTTCTTTTGCCAGAACTTTTTCGGCAACCTCAATTACATCTTCGAATAGGTTGCTGCGTTTTTCGACCATTCGAGTTGGAGATGGTGCTGAGAAGGCAGGGGATGCTGCGAGAGCTGCGAGGATGATGGATTGGTACTTCATAATGAGTGTTGGGGGTTTTTGGAATGATCGACTTGTGGTTGGGTAAAAAGGATTGGATAAGATGTTTTTGTCTTGATGGCTCTTGTTGTAAGGAGTGAGTGGTAGCTGTTCAGCTCTTTATATGTTGTACTTCAAGTCAAGAAAGAGGGGTTAGATGGTTAAGCGAGATGAAAACTCAATTCAGATTAGGTCAAGGAGTCATAGAACTTACTTACGCCATAAAAATGTGAATTTACACAATACCCATGGTTCCGGGTTTTCATCAGAGTTCGAGGACTTGGAACTTCAAGAAGGTATATACAGACTGTTCTCACAATTCACTCTAAAAAGGATAAATGAGCACCAATTTTACGCTAACCTAAACTTACATGAAACCATCATTCTAGTGATAAAAGCTTATGATAACAGTAAAAAAATCCCTATAACTCTAAACAGGGGTAATATACTTTTACGGTGAATTGATCCCGTAGTCTGTACATGAACATTGACCGTTGTCGTTTAAAATCAATACTGCTGTGCAAGGAGCTGGGAAATAGCTGGGAGAACCTCTATTGTTTGTCTACTAATCCTCAGATAAAATTACCATGTAAAGGCCGCCTCTTCCGGCATATGGCATTTTCCAATTAAGGTTTTGTCATCCCAGTACGGAATTCTTGTTTCGATATTTACCAGTTTCTATTTCTATTCTGTGCGGGAACAATCAGATGAGGATGTAAGAATCCGTTGCACTGGAGTCCCAATTTTCAAGAAAATACCTTGTACGCTGGTCCATGAAGATGGGTAACTAAAAAACTCAACTTTTTAGAGAGATAAGATGCGGAATTGTTGAACTGAACATTTCCATAGTTATCTACAGCAAGCTTCTGCATCCCTTCAAACCCATAACTGTATTTGGTCACAATGAGAATTTTTGGATAACGGAGGTTTTACTCTGAAGAGCCGAGAAATAAAGAACCTTATTCTTTCAAGTCTCCTTGACCTCTTAACTTTACTTTTCGCTACAATCCCCCCCCCGGAACTAAATGTAAAGTGCACAGACATTTAGTATGGCACAGCGGCCGTGCGATTACATCTACTTAAGGGGGGGGGATAGTAGTTCGAGGGGCAGTGTTATACTTCCCGAGAGTAAGGACGAGAAAATCTCACGTGCATTGACCCTGCCCAAGGATAAAGCATGGAAATATCTAGGGGGTCCAAGTACTAAGTATAATATACTCTCAAAAAGAAGAGATGACGTCAAGATTAAAACTCAATTAAATTGAAATAGTCAACAGTTCATCTGATCTTCTAGATCCGAGTCTAGGATTGTGGTCGTGGCTGGATTTCCAAGGAGTACCTCTCGTTTCTCGTTTCTCGTATTCATGCATTTATTAAAGCTACATCGAGCCGATCACCAGCTTAGACGTTTTAGCTACCTCACACGGAATATTGTTATAACCTTTTACTATTCCACAACCATCCCCCCACTAAAGTGTCATAGCTGAACCCACCCGTCCACTTCTAGAATAATCGCTGGAATGTAATACGTCGGTTCTAGTAATACGTTGATTTTTTTTAATATCTAAAAGTCTTAAAATCGACTTTTATAACTCTTCTCTATTATTATTATTAATATTCTTATTAAAAGTATTCTAATTAGTTTCTAATATAAGTTTATATAATAAATTTAAGTTCTAGCTTAAAATAAAAAAACTAAGTTTAAGATTTTAATAAAAAGCCTTTCTAACTACTTCGTCCTAGGCCTTTTAAACGTTATCTAGAGAGAGCAATTGCCACATTTCCGATGCTTTATACTACCGAAAACCCTCTGTAAATTCTATAAAGTAACCCCTTATTTAACGTTTAAAAGGCCTAGGACGAAGTACTACTCTAATTCTAGAAATAATCTATATAGTTATTATTTCTTTTGAGAAAGAATTTAACATGTAATTATTAAGATATTAGTCTTTATAGTAAGTATTAGTAAAGTATTATTCTTTTTCTATATATTCTTTAATATAGAGAGTTTAGATATAAATTAATATATTACGTTCTCTTACTTATAAGACACGTGTCTTCTAGATAAGAGTAGAGTTAAATAATTAATAGTAAATAAGTAATACTTATTATTAATCTAATCTTTTACTATTCTATATCTAATATTTATTATTTTATATCTATCTCTCTAGTAGTAAAGTATTTTAGCTAAACTTACTCGTCTCTATTAAGATTATAGTAAACGTATATTTTATTTAATTATAGTCTCTTAGGTATATAGATCGTCGTCGTCGCTTAACCTCGTTATTAGTACTAAACTTTATAAAATTAAGAGTAATTAATACTTCTATTCTCTAAATAATCGTAAATACCTAGAATATCTTTTAAATTACCTGAAAAATAACTACTCTATCTCTTAAATAATACCTTTTAAAAATAAGAGTATTCTATTTAGAAAAAGAGAGATATTTAAGTTAGTTATTATTCACTATCTAGCCTCTCTTTTTTATATACTATCTTATTAGTTATTAGCTTTATTAGCTTTAAAGAAGTAATCTCGATTAATAGCTTTACTATAGTTATAGAGAATATCGAACGCTATTCTTAGCTTAATAATCGGTATATATATATAAGAGACATACGTATAGAGAAGAATACTCGAATATAGAAAGAGTAAGTCTTCTCTTTATAATCTAATACTAGACGTAGTAGCTCTAACTTTATAATATACTAGAATAAATTACGATTAGTTAGTAAAAAGTAAACCTTCTCTCGTGTCTCTTTAATAGTTTTCTACTCTTAGCTAACCTTTAGTTCCTTCTCTAGAGTATAATTAGTAATAGTCTTATCTTCTTACTCTCGTTATCTCTTTATTATATAACGTAGCTTAGAAGTCGCGCTATAATAGACTACCTTTTTAATATACTTATAGTAGAAGGAGAATAATTAAAGAAACTAAAAGAAATTAGATACTATATATTAAAGGTTATAATCTTAAAATACTAGCTTTAATTTACTAAAAAAAAGATAGTATACTATAGTAAAAATAGTGAATAATAACTAACTTAAATATCTCTCTTTTCTAACTAGAATACTCTTATTTTTAAGAGTTATTATTTAAGAGATAGAGTAGTTACTTTTTAAGTAATTTAAAGGATATTCTAGGTATTTACGAGTCTTTAGAGAATAAAAGTGTTAATTACTATAAAATTAAAGCTATTTATAGATATTAAGTTCTTATAATACTAAAACCCTTTACTATTCTATAGCTAGTATTTATTATATTATATCTAATCTTTATAGAAGCTTTTTAATTATATAGTAAATAAGTATTTATAAAATATATAAATTATAATCTTTTTAAGCTTTTAATAATTACTCTTAATATAATATTCAATATATAATATATATTGTATTTCTAGTTTATATTTCTAGTTATATTTATTATAATACTTACTTATCTACTAAGAGTATACTTCTACGTCTAGCTACTCCGCGCTCTGGATTCGACTCTATAGTTGAGCCTCAAGAATCGACAATGGCCATCGTATAGGCTACATGGGAGGGTGAAAGTGCCTTTTGTTAAATTGCCCATGGTCGTGGGTGGCAGTACACAAAACAAAGACAAGTAGTGGTTTCAATCTTTCCAATGTTAGTTCCAATCTATATACCATCTAGAGTGAAACATTTGTTTTCCATGCCCAAACAGCGACTCTAAATGCCAGTATACAAGGCATACTCATCTTGATCAACTTAAATGTCACGCCAACCTTGACAATGTTGGCGGCGTTGTTACCCTGATTTACGAACGGAAATGGTTCGGATGGCACCGGAGTTTGGCCCAGAAAAGTGCACAGTGGTTCCCATCCATCCCGAGGAAGAAACTCTAGTAGAATTTCCGGTGCAACTAAGGTTCGACTATGCTTGACATGGACTGGCATATATCTCGCTAAAGCCTCGCGGTGAGTTGGAGAAGTCCAATCGGCAAGTCCAAGTTGGAGCCATTCATAAAACGCACCCATTCCTTCCTAAAAGCCGTTTATTAGAAAGCCAGATTTTGATCAGGAAAGAAGACTAACAGGCTCAAGCCATTTTTAAGAAAGGCCAACTTCGCCAGCTGAGAATCGAGTAGATTGAAACATCGACGGATTTTACCCATGAATTGGGCTCCCGTTGGGTCAGTATGACTTTGGCGTTGGGCAAGGCAGCAACAAGTTCGGCAGCAGAGTTCACACAAGGTATATCAGTAACCGCCTAGTGTATTGTTAGGTTTGAGGATGCTTAAATGCAAAACCATAATTCATTCTATTCGTCCTGCTAAAGTCAACCGCGGTTGTAAGAGACAAACAAATATGGGAAACTCAACCAACTCAACCAATGACATATAATTACCAAGACTACGGAGTTAACCTTGGTTTGGAATTGATTAATAGAATGAGATAGCAATCAAAATATCTCCGGACACGTAGCAGTGGAAGGATGAAGAATCATCAATTTGCTACTGAAAGTGAGGGACTCAAGGAAACGAATGAGACACGTAAGCAAAACCATGAATTATAATATTTCTTTTCATTGCAACGGAAATATAAAAGAATGCCCTAGCAGGCCCCCATATCTCTTTAAACACCATGCTTGCTTTGCTTGCTCGCTTAATCTAGCCAGACCCCTTAGCAAAGAAAGCGAAGAAACCCTCCCCAAAGGAAAACAAGTCTGTAAGAAAGAACAAGAAAACGCCAGCCAAGTGTATCATAAAATCCCTCTCCCATCCATCCATCCACTCTTTAATAAGCCACCAAAGCCACCGCAAAGAAAACCACCCCTATGACAAAAGGGAAGCAAGAAAAAGCAAAACTCCATCCTCCCATTGTGCGTCTCGCCGGACGTTTCTTCGAGAATTATTATTTACACACACCCCCCCTATAAACCCCCTAGGGAAAAGATGAAGAAAAAAGCAAAGACTGACTACCAACGCGTGAGTGTGGTATTTCCTGGTATCTACCCAACGCCACTTCCCCCTAAAATCATTCTGAAGGAAAAACAACCCCCCCCCCCCGGCCCTTGGAAAAAAAAATATTCTCACCCCTCAACAGGCGTAGAAACCGTTGTCGCCGGTGGGTCCCCCGCCGTCTTTGGCCGCGGTGTTTCCGGCGAGACCTCCTCATTAGAGTTCAACTTATTCAAGCGTAACTTCTCGCCAAACATCGACACTAGCTTCTCCGAGTATTGATCAAGGAAGCCAGTCAAGACCGCTTCGTTTATCGTCTTGGATTTCTTGTTCCTTTCTCCGAGAGCCATGATCGTCACTCGCAATTCGTAATCGAGTTCCCTGAGGGATTCTTCCTTGACTGGTTCCGACGACTTCAACTTCCTTCGGTAGTTTTGAAGAGTACGACATATCGTTTCGGTCGTGTTGCCGAGCGAACCAAACTCACTGAAGTTCCCAGTCTTCCTGTCTTTCGAAGAGTCATTCAATGATGCCAAAGATGGTCGTCTCATATCTTTCGCCCTAAGACTGTGTGGGCTTCGTGATCGATTTCGCCCCTTGCTCCGACGAACATCTGCGTCGTCAGAGGAGGATACAAAATGACTCGAGCTTACCATAGGCACTGGCGGGACTCCCAGAGTGGGCGACTGCTGCGAAGAAAGGCCATATCTCGACGTTTTCCGCCGAAGAACTCTTGGGGGCGAACGACTTCCCGTTGGTGTTGGAGATTGACGTTGGAATTCTGCCAGTTCTGCCTTTGAAAGGACTCGTCTGAGTGGCGGGGCTCGGACGGGTGTATCTTTGGACTGAGGATCACCATCGGGGGCATTCATGATTTCTGTCCATTTCGGCTTTGATGAAAGATCCCATATCATGATACAACCATCAGAGCCAGTGCTTATTAGTGTTTTATTATCCGAGTCGGGTGTTTCGAGAAGGGCGATGTCTTTGACGGCCGCCGAGTGTCCATAATCTCTGTCTAAGAAAGCACCGGAAACCCCATCGTAGATTCTCACGGACTTGTCCGTCGAAGAAACCCCCGCAAGTATGGTCGGTTTTCCAGCCGAGGGGGTTCCCATAAAGAGAGCACTCATACTTACGGTATCCTTATTGTCACTATCCTGAGCGGCCCCGAAGGAGCTTACAAGACGGCCGCTGGTAAGTTCAAAAGTCCCAATGCTGCGATCCGTCATGGCGACGATCAAATTCCCCGATTGCTCCCCTGAACAAGCTGACATGGAAACTGGAGCGGCTTTGAGGGCGATGACTCTCTGAGTTATTGCGGCTACCTTGACCTCTTCTTCGCCTACCCTAACAATCTGTCGCACTTGTATGTCTCTGTTGGATGAGCATGAGATTAACCTTTTCCCATCATCGGTAAACAATACCCCGGTTACACTCGCAGTATGATCATTCATAGTTTGCACGTGAGACCACTCATTGCCTCCCAATCGGAAAAGTTGAACAGTCATATCCCGTCCGCAAGAAGCCATCAAGGTATCATCATCGCTCTCGTATAGAGCAATGTCCTGAACATCAGACTGGTGTGCCCGATTCGTGGAAACACAAGCTTGGGATGCTGTATCAATGATACGTATAAAGCCATATTTGTCCCCAGTGACTAGATATCTCCCCTCGTTCGTCGGTCGAACCACGAGACATTGATTTTCGTCGTCCCCAAGATCCATATGGACAGTCAATTTGCACTCCCCATTCAAATCCCAAAACATAATGGTGCCATCAGCAGACCATGTAAGAAACATGGCCTTTATAAAATTCGGTTGAGGCAATAGTCTGACCCCGTTAACTGAGGCACCATGGGCAGGAAGAGTGCGTCGTGTTTGCGAATGGTCCAAACCCAGCGTGTCTATTGCAATTAAGTTCTTCGAGTCGATAGTTACAAGACTTCGTGCTGCGTATCCCATAGCATTGAGATGGGGCCCATGGGATTTAACGACTTCTGTTTCAAGCGAGTCCGGGGATTCAGGAGGAGTGCTGGGGGTCAATAGCTGATCTAAGCTTAAAACTTTAGTCCTTCCCCCAAGGCCCCCGATCCGTACCAGTCGCTCTTCGGTATCCATAGCAACGCAAGTGATTGGAAAGCCAGTATTTGCAACCTTCATCAATTTTCGATCCTCGCAATCTTCTAGAAGACAAACATCTCCTTTTTCCGAGCAAACAATTGCCTTGCAGTCAGAAATGGCCGTTATACAGCTGAACTTGCTTTCTGAGAGGTCGCCGAGAATAACATTTCGCCCGGGTAATGTCCTTACTGATCCGGGTGGCACTACAACTTGTGGCTGGGGGGTCCCATCCAAGGCAAATTTTGGCTTTTTGGGTGGTGTACTTTGAGGTTCCTCGACCCTCCAGATTTTGATGTGTCTTGTCCCGATGGTGACCAATACATTGCCGAGCCATATCATTTGTTGAATCAGGGTTGTGCATCTGCCACTTGAATGTAGTTTTGCAAAGCCAGTTATTTGGTTGATTGAGCTGACGTATAGATACCCGTCCTGCTGGACCCCTAAGCTCGCAAGGTACTTTTGGTCGGGGCTAAAGGCTACAGCACGAACACCATAATCGTGCCCGCCTACCGATGTTAAAGGCATATCAGAAGAGCCATCTTGGAGTGAGAAAACAAGAATCCTGGGCGCATAGCCAGTCTATGGTACAGTTAGCTAGCGCAAGCGGCTACAAAGAATGGGAGTTCATACCTCTCCTACTGCCAAAAGCTTTCCATCTCGACTCAGGGAAATGCAGGTAGCAGCTTTGATACTATCCCTCGTTCTTCCCCCTACCCTCGACGTCCTTGGGGAGTCTGTATTATCAGGAGTTGAAGGATTAAATGGCGGACCAGCATCCCTGAAAGACCCTAGAGCTCGCGTACGGCCATCACCTCCTGCACTACCCATGGAAGCGATTGGCGTGTTATTGGAACTGGGGGTGGCAGTCCATGCCGCTGGTCTGGCCCGGAAGAAACGTTGGGCTATACTTGAGTCGTCATTGATATTAACAACAACAGCTGCAGCTCCTGCGGTATATGCGAATGTGGAAGACGACACCAAACTATCGAAAGCAGCAGGGGAGGCAACAGTGGTTCCAATTACTCTCGTGAGTGACAGCCCGGACTCGTATGGTTTTGGGTTTTTAAAGGTAAATCGTGGATTGCGTGGAAATGGACCGCCCGGGGGGTAGGCAGAGGATCGTGGGTTGGTTGGTGTGAACGACATAATCAGGCCATGGGTATGTCGTTGGAATTAATTGGAAAGAGGAGTCGAGAATGGGATATCTCCGTCATCAGGGAGGGTCCAATTGAGGCGGGAGGGAGTGAAATCGACGCGTTGTCGAAGTTGGCGGGGATGGAAGGATTGAAATAGGACATGGAGAGCTATTGTCTCTTTGTTAGCTGGTTCTTGGTGGTGGTAAGCCTGGATTGGGAATCTTTGCCACGGCCTCTTTGTGCGATCAACAAATGCGGAATTTTGCACTCACAGCGTCGGATCTAATTGATCAAAGGGCAAAATTTAAAAGTCAATGAAAGACATTCCCAAGAGGAGAGAATCGGCAGATGGGCCCAGAAGAAGAAAAAGGCGTCAGTACGGAACACCTCAAGATCGGTGGGGAAGAGAAGAAAAAGGAGGGTTGAGGGTTGAGGGTGGATGGAGATGTTGGAGGTGAAGCTGAAGCTGAAGCTTTCACGCGCCACCGATCTGGAGCCAGCGCTGGATGGGACGGAACGACAACCGTGCACCCGGCAACACCGTCACACTAGACCCCAAACTGTGGCTATCCTCACTTCAAGGTTAAGTAATAGTTACATTATATACAGAAGTTATGGCGATTGTCTTCCAAATTGCTGTTAGAGAGTATGCCATTGACTAATCAACAGCTCCTCCCAACAGAGCACAAATATAAATAATGAACAATTAATATGTCAAATCCACATATGCTTCTCACTGCGCCGCGCCCCTCTATCCCATTCCATCCTATATTCATACACACCTTGATATACAAACAATGTTTTTTTTTAACAAATGGAGCGGCGGTGTTTATGCTCGTTTAATCGGTTAACCATCCAGCTGGGTTCCGGCAGATGTCGAGCTGCAAGGCTACCAGCCGCAAACCTACGAGTTGTGAAGGATTCGAGACTCCTACAGCCCTATCCAGGATCCCTCACTCCCCATCTGGCCTCCGAGTGGTAATCAGCTCTGGCATCTCATCCATTTCCTTCAGTTGGTTCTTCTTCAGGGGCTTGTTGAACTTGTCTCCAAAATTCCCACCCTTTCTCCTGGGAAGCTCCAGTAAGGCTGGTATAATTTTCTCCTCCTTCGTCTTCAGCCATTCCGGCTTTCCTCTACCAATACCAGCATCCCTCCATCTTCTTGGAGGCTTCACGCCCAATTCCGCATACCTGCTCCAGACCTTCTCTCCTCTCCTAAACCATCGTAGTTCTCGGTCTGTCTGAACATCGGGGGTCGGTACCCATTTCGATTTCAGAATCCTGCGAATGCCTTCCGCCGAAACCTCGAAATTCTGAGCAAGCACTTCTGTGGTATATTTCTCCGGCATCTGAGCGTGCAATGCTCGTATTCCGGCCATAGCATCTGGGGAAAGACGTTTTAATGGAGCCCATCCGTCTGGAAACTTCTCCTTCAGCGCCGCCTTTTGTATCTGCCATTCTTCCTTTTGGGGTGGCACCCAGTCACCCACTGGCTTTCCATCAAGTTTAACGTCTGTATTTCTTTCGCGTGTAGGTCCCGAGGAAGCTTTGGTAGGTACGGGTGCTCGAGGAGAACTATAATGTAGCGCAAAGCTTGTGTTTGCAACCTTTGTCCGTCTGAAAGTTGGAGTAATCTCTTCCTCGGTGTGTTTATCTTCGCGTTTCTTTTCGCGGGGCCTGCTGGGAGGAGGCTTGCGTGGCTTGATTGCACTCTCGTCGAAATCTGGTATTTCGGATATGATTTGTGGTGTCGATTTTGACTCCTCCGCAATGGCGTCGATTGCTTCTAGTGAGAAGTCTGCGAAAGCATTCGATGAGAGAATTAGGCTATCGTTATTACTCTTAGAGCTCGTGCTAGATTCTGGGAAAGACTCGGGATGGTCGATGGGCGAGGCGGACGTCGAATCGGTAGATTTGAATCTACATTGATTTGGAGGACCTCTATGGCCAGACAGGTTTCGAATCGCCGCCTGCGGTCTTTGTGGTGTAAAACGAGAGACTGAAGGTGTACTAGAAATATCGACTTGGGCCACAGCTCGTACAAACGACCGCAAGTTGTTGACACTACAGCGGCACGTCATGTTGAAGGACGAGACCGAAGTGCTGGGAAAGGAGTTGTTCAAAAAAACAAAACCCAAAGTAAATAATTCCGCGTGCTGACTAAGATTTCCCCACCTGGGCTGGGGTGCTTTTCAGACAACGTCCTCTCCTCTCCAATCTCACCAGCACTACCTACGCACTTGGATCGAGGATGCGTTTGACATTTAATATTCAAAGTCTTGCTACAGGTTGATGGCACAACACCTCATTCACCACCTCAATCACGAATCCATTTTTTTGCATGGGGACCCATTAGACTCATCCGTCAGTATTTAATTTGGTATCTTATTTGTACTAAATTACTCCGTACCCTTTCTCTCTACCAGATCATTGATGCATACGCTCTCTAAATCTAGAGCGCCTAATGTCGTAGGGCCAGGTCCAAAAGGCGTTTCTTCCCGCGTGCATCTCATCCTGTCGAGTCTGTTAGTGCGGCCACTCTGAACCCTAAGCTGGAGCTCTTACCTATTTATCTGTTCAAATGGGTTCATGCTAAGACCCCGTACTGGTGGCAACGGGTGCGCTGGTAGTACTCGATGTACCCGTTTGCTTCGCGACTGTTGCCTGCACGATTTGACCCGCGGTATTGAAGACCTGGGTTTCAATAATGTTAGTAAAGCATTCTTCATGGCGTAGTGTCAAAGGAGGGACCTACGATGTTGACCAACGCGCTCAGTGGCGAGTAGGAGTACGTCTTCTGGACGTTGCCACTCGAGAGGGTTTGCTGCTCCCCGGTGAAAGTCATGTTGTTTAAGTAGTTTCCAACAATCGTGCTCGCTCCTCCCACGTCTTGTACGATGTTTCCTAGATTATCCACGAGGAAAGAGAGAGTGGTTCCGCCTTGAGTGATAGAACCCAGCAAGCCATCCACTGCCCCAACCACATCATCCACGATGCTGGTGGCATTGTTCAGAAGGTTGACCAGTGTAGGAGTCAGGTCCAGTGATTGAAACACCCGATTCACAATGTCAACCAAGTGTCCGAGACGAACGATGAGTTCTAATTGGGCTTCTACGTCTGTAATGGTGAGGTTGACCTCTATTCAAAACGTCAGTACTGTACGTTGTTGTTTCGCGGATTTCGAAGCTTACTCGTGACAGAAAGTGATACTCCAGCGTTGATCGTGACGAGACTAGCAACGGCAGCATTCAAGTTTATGTCTGCTTGAAGATTGTCCACATCAAGTTCTATCCGGCCAACCGAAATATTAGGGACATTTAAGAGAACATCCGGAGGTGTAGAACCGCTCGAGTCGTCGCTGCTAGTTGTTCGTGTTGTGGAGGAGTTTGAGGCGCGGGTTGCTGAAGCTCGAGAAGATGTGGGAGCGGCACTTGTAGGTGGAGGGGCGGCAGACGACGAGGGAGCTGCGGAAGTTGGTGACGCGACTTGTGAAGAGGTGAGTTGAAGAAAGCCAAAGGCGATGAACAAAAACAACATCAAACGAGAAGCCATGATTAACGAGCGTTTGTAAAGTAAAGTTAGATCTGGCGATGAGAGACCTACAATCAAGTCAAAGAGGAAGAGGAATGGACTGGCATAATAGCGCAATACCAAAGTACCAGACTCGAGACCGGACCAAAAATGGTTGGTGACTAGTGTCGCATTCTAGCGCGTGGTCCAAATGCAATTGCATTTGACCAGGGACGTTTTATGGTAAGAAAAACCTGAAAGTTGGAAAGAAAAGATGCAATTTCATGCAACCCAAGGGGATTTTCAGGGGGAATCTCAAGGGAATCTCAAGGGAATCGGCAAAATCCATCACACCCCACACCCTGCATGTAAATGCTGACGGAGGGAGCTTCCGCTGTCCCAATCAGAGAGAGGCATTACACGTATTTTCCAAACGACTACGACGCTACTGCTATCGGAGATCATTTCTTGATTTTGGAGATTTCAAGGGACTCTACTCAGGGGAGGGGTCTTAATTGACAGATATCGAGATGGGACTTCCATTCTCTTGTCCTTCCTCTTGTCCTTCCTCTCGTCCTCCCTCTTAGCCAGCATTCAAGCCAACTTCATCGACAATCTTTGGTCCTTTGACGCTCTAGCAACTATGGTTCAAGCTCTCCTCAACCGGATCGCCTCCTTGGTCTTGTTTGCCTCTCAAATCGTTCATTCACAATACACCGGCTACAATCTCACACAATCTGGCGATCCAGACTCAGTCATCTACGACACCGCCTCAACTCAAGCGAATTCTTCTACCACAGTCCCAGAACCCGATGTATATCTTAATGCCACTGTACACGTTGGTGAAATCAGCCTTGTAGTTACGAATATCACAGCAAAGATCAATCTACAAGCGGAGGTGCTGAGTTTACTCTCCTTCAATGCCGGAGTAGATGTGTCAATCGATCGAGTTCGACTCCTCATCCAAAACATCGACGCACATGTCACCCTCGAAGCACGATTATCCAACCTCCTATTGATGATCGGCGATGTCCTAGACTCCATCGACTTGAACCCTCTAGTCGCGACCATTGGACAAGACGTTGGCCAAATCGTCAACACCACTGTCGGTGCCGTATCAGGCTCTAGCTCGACCGCAAGTTCAACCGTCTCGCGGAGATCTTACGAGCTGGAACACAACATCCTTTACAGCATCAACGACTATTCAGGAAATACCCACACGAATCGAATTCTTTCGCAAAACGGAAGTCTTGTCGACCAATCTCTCGACAACAACGGGCACATCAATTCTCAAATTGAGGTCGGGAATTATTTACAAGACATGAAATTCAATGGGTACAACAAGACTGTCTCCACGCATGGAGCGACTACGGAGCTGGAATATGTATACGAGCCTTTCCCTGGTCTGAGTGTTGTCAGTGCTATTTTCACGAATGCGGCGGGGAATGTGGTGTATACTCAGGTGCTGAGTGAGAGTAGTGGAGGTGGTTCAAGCACGATTAGCAGCGATAGCGATGGGAATTTGAAATAAAGCAATCTGCCAATCAAGGGCGACTTTTCCATACAATGCGGAAACCGAAAAGTACTAGCCAATTCTTGAAACCTCCCCCTTTTTTTTCCGGGCGAGCTCTGACCTGGAGCTAGTTCCTCTGGAGCGTTCTAGGCATCACATTAGTCGACATGAAGTCATAGGATATTTAAATAAAACGCCCTCTGCAAAATCATTAATAACAAGAAGCTATTGATACCCACAATGATGCCATAAAGCAGAGCTCTCTCGTCTCGTCTCGTCTCTCACAGCGCACAACCCCCCTTGCATGCGTGCACCCCTGAAATTACATGCACTCTAGAGTCTAGACCTAACAAGTTGCCACCCTTGCAAACGGTTTCCTCAAACAGTGCTGCGTCGTACCTGAAAAAATCCGATTTATTGGGATTTCGACCCTGAAGCGTGACGCAGTTTGCTTTTTATATGCAACGGCACGGCTAGGACGGGTCAGAGTAGTACTTAGGAGATTTGATATCTCATGTATTATATATAAGGCTACCCCGGAAATATTGGGATGGAATCGGATTGATAGGTTGTGCCACCACACTACGAATGAGAGGTTATGCTGTTGTTGGTTAGAAGATTGCGATGGCATGATTTCTTTGTTTTTATCCAACATTGCGAAAAGGGGGTTTGAAGAGGGGGATCTTTGTCCATGGCTGGGGACTCTACACTCTCCTCGAGACTTCGAATCACCTCTTTATGCGATGAAATTTAGGAGTTACCAACCAGGGCGGCTGTTGATCTTCGTGGGGTGTTACTACTCCATTGCTGCAAAGAAGTGATGTCGGAATATTTCGTACTTTGCTCGCCCCAAAAGGGGTTCACACACCTCACTTTGGTCCTGGGACGGCTTTCCTCATCCGTGAGTAAAGGGCAGTTGTTGACGCTGCATTCATGCGGGGATGATTGCGGTGAGATTGGGTCGTATCCCATCTGCCGAGATGTGCATGCTTCTCAAACTAGTGTTTCTTCATGATTCGGCTTACGCATTTCGTCAATTTTGTTGGCCGGTAGTGGTCCTAGGTAAGCTGGTTCAAATTATTCTGAGTGTATTGACGAGTAACATGGGCAATCTTGGGGCTCACCAAGAGTTCAAGGTTTCCGATGCAACTCGTCACGCGAGAGTCTGCGTTGGAGCTGTTGTCGAGCGATACAGAAAAGAGATCAAAAGGGGTTTCTTTTTATTTCTTCGCCATAAAGGGTCTACCACTCTTCGTTCAGGAACTGGAAAATTGTTACAGGTTTTCTTTCATGTTCTCCCCAAGGGTCGTCGAGGTTTATCAGTTTGGGGGGAGTTCTTCGTTGTGGGTGATAGTCGTGCCTTCCTCGATTTCACTATGCGTCGCCATTTCGCGGTCTAGATTGTGTCCGCTCGCGGGAAAGTGTATTCAGGAAGCTACGATGGGTGGTAGGAAGTCATGTTGGAGAGCGTCTCTGATCGCTCCTTCCACGCTCAGTCTTCAGTCAGTGTTCCTTCCCATGAGACTCGACTTCAAGACGAATAGCGAGGCGACTCCACATCCAAAGCTCCTTCCGTGATGACATTTCCATCAACTGCTTTCTCTCGAGATTCTCATCCTCTCTTTTTGGTTCTTCAAAAATATTCCTCAGCCTATCACCCACATATTATATTTCCTCAAAACAACAATTCCATACAGTAAGAACAAGTTCCCAACCCCCACATTCGTTCAGTCGCAACTATGAGTTACATATCGGCCAAATCCTCCAGTTCGGAAGAGTACCTCCCCAGTGGATCAAGCCAAACCACTCCTTGGCCAGGTTTCAAGACCGAGTTCAACCCTCCGCCCCCGATATTTCGCGATGTCCTCGAAACGAAAAAGATAGTCGCCTTTGAACTTGAAAACGTCCTTTGCGACTACGAAGAAGGTTTTGCTGCAGCAAGACAAGAGATAGCGTTTCGGTTCCGGAGACATTGCTTGGAGAATTGCTATGCAGGGTTGGGCTTGGAACTCGACAGAGCTACCCTATCCGCCATACGGGAAACAAAACCATCCGTGGTCCTGGACGGAACACCGCGTTCTGAGGATTCATACAAACACGTCAAGGCGATGGCACAATATTTCCCAATACCTACAAGCAGGGACACCAGAAAAACAAGACAACTCCTCAAGCGACTCGGCATAATATTTTCGCTGACTTTAGAGCAGGAGACAAAATGCAAGAATAATGCACTGCTGCTCCTCAAGGCACTCAAGGACAGCGGTAAGACAGTTGTGGTTATTAGCGAAGGACCGTCTGATCGTGCAATCAAGATGCTGGAGAGGCTCTTGATGGCCCAGTACGTTGACAAAGTCATCACGGGTTCTGCTTTTGGCGTTTCAAAGAAAAGTGGACTTTTTACTGCTACTCTTAAAAAGTTGAAGGCAAAACCACAGGACATGATTTATGTTGGGGATGACCGGTAAGGACAAATCCCCTTGCTATTTCTGAGCCCCGGTCGTGGAGGGGCGTTTGTCTTCCCACCTTTCACAGTTTTTCAACTTCTGACATTCGAATTGTTGGAAACGTGCTGATTATCTAGCAGCCAGCGACAAACGCTTAGGAAATACGCAACCGGATTAAATTGTGTATGGTGCAAGAAAGACATGGACGTTGGACTTTGGGATGTGGGTGTGGAGTGGAGGAATGGATACTTTACAGCAAACTGTTTGGGGGCTCTCTTGCGCGCAGCCGAATCACTCGTCGTTCAACATGGCCCGTCAGTCAACACTCAACCGTCGACTAACAAAAAAGCAGTTCCTCTCAAAGTTGACAATGCTTCCTCGGATTCTGGGTTGGACGAGAAAAAGAAGAGGGGGTGTATCGTATCTTAGAGGGATGGAGAGTGACAGCATCAGCGTTTTAGAGTACTTGGAACAATTACAATTGCGAGCGAACCATCGGAGTTAGCTAGGTTAAAGTTGTTATTTTTTTAAAAAAAATCTTCGGATTCATCACCTAAGAGACCCTCCTTTGAGATGATTGGGTTAAAAAACTAGATAGAACGGACTGAGCCAAGCAGTGTCCTCTTCTTCAAAATTCTCTACTTTAGTCTTAGGGTTATGGTTACAGTGAGTTGCGAGTTAAGCTTGAATTTGCCTACTTTTTTTATATATATACTCTAAGCTTTTTGAAAAATTCCTTGATTTCCCCCCTTTTTAGGCACTCTTTCACCTATTTATTAATAATAACATATGTTAGTATACTCTAGATAATAGAAAACGAGAGCTCTATATGTCCTCTATTACTCTATAAACTTTATATAATAAAAATAGTTAATTTTATATCTGTCTTGGTTTTTATTAAGTCTTAGCGTACCTTATCGACCTTATAGGGGTGGTGAAATTTTTTTAAAAAAAGGGGTTTTTTTAAGAATTATCTATTTTTTAGTTTACTTTTGTTATACTTACTTTAAATTAATAAGTAATATAGAAAAGCGATAATTAGATATAGCGCTTCTTTCTAGCTAGGCCTCGTCTCTTTTAGAGTACTTTTATTTTCTGTCTTCTAAAGAAAAGAGGGAGAAAGCTTTGAAAAAAAAAAGCTCGGATTATAAAAAAGTAGGTAAATTCAAACTTAACTCGCAACTCACTGTAGACGACTCCTAATCTTTGCTACTGTTATTGTTCGATTGTTTAGCTAAATTCAGGTTTTCAACAAGCTCCCCCAGGTTCAACATCGGAAGGACCTTGAGGCGCATCTGCTTTGGTTTTGGGATCGTTGCGATCGAAGTTGATTGATGAACCAAAATCGAGTTTTAAGAGGGTATCTGATCCCGGTGTATCACTGGGACTTTGATCACTTGAGGTGGACCAGCTTCCGATTTGTCGACCAATTCCCTCTTCTTCGAAGAATCATTATCTTTGAGGTCTCCCTGTTTTTAGCTTACACTAGGGGGTTGATTCTCGGGTTTGAATGGTGGTATTAGAGTCTTGCATTTGTTGACTTCGTGTCCAAAAAGAAGTGCTTAGAGCGTTGATGTCTTGAATGCTCAATTTCACCATATCTGCACCGATATCTCGAGCGAAGTGTTCGATCACGGCCAAAAAGAAGCCTGGTGAAGTGCCCTTGTCTCCAGGCAGTTGGGGGTTACTTGAACTCTGAAATCCAATGAGGGAGAAACCAAATCTAACAACTTTTGATACATACAAGATAACTTCGTATTTGTTGTCCTGAAGAGTGGTTTTCTCTTCTGGGTGCCCATCTCGCAAAACAATTCTCGTCTCCAGCCTCGCCAGTTCTGATGAAGTCTTAACACAGTTGTTAAGAAACCAGTCCGGTAGGGGGGGGGGGGACTTCATCAATTTCATCGGTGTTTTTGTCTAAATCCATTGTGTGGCGAGTTCGGAAATTCTCTCTCAACTTGTCGCATTCGACTTTGTATGCAAAGTGCCGGATGTTCTTCTTTAAGTAACTGGAAAAGGTCTGTAATTCGACATCTAGAACGACATGTTGAATTATAGATGCAGATAATACAATATTCCCCGAGCCAGGGTGTCCTATTAGAAAGTCACTCATTATCCAAGCTGGGCTAGTTACAATTAAACTTACCCATAACCCACGAAACATTCGAGTTCAAACCCTTTTTCTTTTTCAAGTTGCGTTAGTTTCTCATCATTCAACCAGTTCTGATAAAGTATCTCCTCTTTAAGCCACATTGTCGCTCCTTCCTCTCTAATCTCCAGAGATTCCACATACACTCCTGAAAACAAATTCGGTGGAGATGCAAGGGAACATCTACAGCCAACTTATTAGAACAGACAACCTTAAAAGCTAACAAGACATATTACCACCATATTCCTTCTCCCTCCCCTCCGGTCTTTCTGTAAGATTACCGAACGATTTATCCTTCAACTCATCTACCTCATCCCATTTCTCCAAAACACACGTACTCAACCTCTCAAACTCCTTGCTCGCCTTCTTATCATTACCAGCATACAACTTCCTCTCCGCCTCAACATACCTCTCACAAGCTTCAATTCTCCCCAAAATATATCCCCAACACGTACATGAAAAGGCTTCCACTCTTCTCGGGAAACCATAACAATACTCCACCCACACGCCCAAATATATCCAAAACCCGAAAAAACACATCCAAAAACCACCTCCGCACAACCCCCAACCCTCCCTCCCATTTCCCCTCCAACATCCCAACCCCCTCAGAATCCGGTAATACCTCCACAACCCTCTCCACCAAACCCATAAACCACCCGAATAACGCTTCAAACCCCCCAACTCGCCCTAACAGCAACCCCAAAAACCCCCAAATCACCCGTCTCATCTCCCCTAACCTCTCTTCTTCCGCCTTCCCTATCATCCCAAAGGGAGTCTCTATTTCCACCCCCCCCCCCCCAAAAAAAAAACCTCTGCACCCCCTCTCTCCATTTTCCAGCATACTCATGAGTCCTAAAAACATTAAACCCTCTCACCAACCCCCGGAATTCCTTATAAGTCTTACATTCACAGTATACATCTCATTTCCCAATTGATAGCCCATCCACCACCTCCCTCAACTCAAAAGAGGTAAGTGAAGCTTGAACTCGTTGCCAAGTTATTGGTAAAATTTCGTCATGTGAAAGAATTCCAGGAGTAGAGGACGGGGGGCAGTGAAAGGTATTTATTATTTACCCAACAACATGCACAAGGAAGTGACTTATTCTTGAAGGAACCGTACCTAGCGAACGAGCCAGACATGGAGATATATTCATTCGTATTTGTAGATCTTCAGAAACGAATCGCACAAAGAGAGAGTCATACCTATATAAAGTCCCCCAAAGTTCAATTCCCAGTATATACGCACACCCACTGACATCCTTGCATCTCATACAAAGATAGACTCAGTCTTACAATCAAGCCCTCATATATACGAAAGCGGGGTATATAACCAAGTAAAGAGTCACCCCAAAAAATCTCCGTCTTGGGACAAAGTAAAGATTTGCAGAAGGTTATATTAGAATGAGTGTGGGTGTGGTTGAAATGAATTTAGTTAGACGTGCCTTACCTTCTTCCCGTAGTACAGACCGACTTGGACCGATCCCGAGGCTTAGAGGATACTCTATTATAAAATCTGGTAATCGCTCGGTCCACCCTCTCACCCAATCCGCTTCAAACTAAGAGGGAAGAAGGAGCGACTTGGACCTCTTGTCGCGCATGGTCAGGTCAAACTTACTCACGCTCGTTGGGGAAGGAACGACCTCTCAGCCACGAACGAAGTCTTGACTTACTTTGGGGGAGCGGGCGTCCCAGGGAGGACTCGCACTCAACAGGACCCGGGAAATAACACACCTTGAGAAAGGCACCATATCAAATAAAAGGCTACTCATCAATTCCACTACCCATCAACTACCACAAAAAGCTATTTCCAATCACCCATTCTCTAACTCATAAATACAAACCGAACCAAGAGCAGCAGCAGCAGCACGAATAATAATGCTCACTCCCCCCAGCAAGCTCCGTCCAATAACAAAACTAAAATTACCCCCAAAAAGACACCCTCGGAAAAGAAAGGAAGAACGCGACCCGTGAACCAGGTTCTCTCCACCCCCCCCCCCTCCCACCCAAAAAATACTCCTTATCCAAAAAAAATCCTCTTTTTTTTGTTCGGGCAAAAAACATATTCCAATTTCCTACTTTCTCGAAGCTTGGACAGTCTCGATAATCTTGTCCACGACACTTGGATCGGAAAGCTAAATTTTGTCAGCACATATATATATATATAGCAGTTCAACAAGGACGTGCAAGAACTCACAGTAGAAGTATCACCAAGTTGATCCTCCTCCCTAGCCAAAATCTTCCTCAGAATTCTTCTCATGATCTTCCCACTTCTCGTCTTAGGTAGATCAGGCACAACAAAGATAGCCTTCGGTGCAGCAAAAGGACCGATACTCTTTCGTACTTGGAGAATCAAATCCTTCTTGAGCTGGTCATTAACTTCGTTACCATCCTTGATAGCAACGAATGCATTGACGGCTTGACCGGTAAGCTCATCAGCGATACCGACAACAGCAGCTTCAGCAACGGCGTGGTGTTCGATCAGAGCGGCTTCGATTTCGGCTGTGGATAATCGATGGCCACTGACGTTGACAACGTCGTCGACTCTTCCTCGGATCCAGTAGTAACCTTCGTGATCACGGCCTGCTCCATCGCCCGTGAACTGAAGGAAGAGATTAGCGAGGCTCTCGTAAATTGAAGCAATCAACTTACGTAGTATCCCTTGTAAACATTCAGATATGTGTCCATATATCTCTTGTGGGCACCCCAGACTGTACGAGCCATACTTGGCCATGGTTGTTTGAATGCCAAAACACCCTCGACGTCATTGCCGTGAATTTCTTCGCCAGAAACTGGGTCGATAATCGCAGGTTCGATGCCGAAAAATGGAAGTGAAGCACTTCCTGGTTTGGTTGGAGTGACACCTGCAAGTGGAGTAATGACGTGTGATCCGGTCTCGGTTTGCCAGTATGTCTGAAAAACTCAAGTCAGTGAATTTCCAAATGCTTTGAGTTCCAAATGCTTTGAGTATTTGCCTTACATCAACGACGTGTGCTTCCTCCTTTCCTACAGTTTCAAAGTACCATTTCCATACTTCTGCAGCGATTGGTTCACCGACGGAACCCAAAACTCTGAGATGCTTCATCTGAGCTCTGACATGTTCATCTCCAGCTCTCTTGAGAAGTCTCAGGGCAGTTGGGGCAACATAAAATTGGGTGACCTCGTGTTTTTCAATCACATCCCAGTATCTCGAGAAATTTGGGTATGCTGGGGTTCCCTCGAAAACAACAGTGGCAACACCAAGTAGCAGAGGCGCATAAACGACATAAGTATGTCCAGTGATCCAGCCAACGTCACCACCGCAGAAGAACTTATCCGTGTCGTGGATATCAAAAACGTACTTGCCAGTCGCAGCTGCTCCGAGCAAGTAGCCAGCAGTCGAGTGCATTACACCCTTTGGTTTTCCTGTTGACCCAGAGGTATACAGAAGGAAAAGAGGGTCTTCGGAGTTCATTGGTTCTGGGGCAATGTAGGCAGGCCATTTCTCAACCTCCTCATGCCACCACCAATCCCTTCCTTTGGTCCATGGAACTTCGGATCCGGTACGTTTATAAACCAAGCAATGTGTGACATCTGGGCATTGCTTGAGCGCATCGTCGACGATTTTCTTGGTACCAATCAATTTTCCACCTCTCTTACCCTCGTCCGTGGTAATAACCACTTTAGATTTAGCATCAATCACGCGATCGCGTAGGGAGTCGGCAGAAAAGCCAGCAAACACGACCGAGTGTACGGCACCAATTCTCGCGCATGCAAGGAACGCAATGAGAGCCTCTGGAATCATGGGCATGTATATGGCAACCGTATCTCCCTTTCCAATGCCCATCTGCTTCAAGACATGTGCTGTTTTGCAGACTTCTCGCAGAAGCTCCCCGTATGATAGCGTTCGTCCTTCTCCAACCTCGTCTGCCTCGTATATGATTGCTGCCTTGTCGGGGTTTTTGATCGCATGACGGTCCACACAGTTGTACGAGGCATTTAGCTGCCCCTCGAGGAACCACGAGTTATCTCCATTGGCAAAGGTACCAGCATGGACTGTCTGGAAGTCCCGCTGCCAGGTGAGAAGCTCGCGTGCCAATCGACCCCAGAATTTGTCGGGCTCGGTTATGGATTCTTTGTAGAGGGTTTGGTATTCTTGGAGACCTGCCATCAAGGTATTGTTAGCTACTACTCCTTGTTTGTATAAATGGGGGCCCCGGAAAAAAGTCAACCTACCATCTAAATGGGGTTTGCTTGGATGTTCTAGCAGGGCTAATTAGTTTCTAGGACAAACCGGCTTTCTCATGCAGAATAACTCACTCGCAAACATCTTCTGCGGGGGGTCTGTAGTGCTACGTTAGTTGAGAGCCCCGAATGGATTGGTTACATGGACTTACGGAAAGTGTCGACTTCATGAGCCTCCCCTACCACGGGGTTTGTTGGTTTGACTGCGCCTTCAGACATGATTGCTGTTGTGGTGTTGTGTTCCTGCAAAATGGAAAAAGACAGAGGAGAGTGCTTTTAGAGGATGGGGTGCTGTGAAGTGAAGAGTGACTCCTCCTTCAGATGCCTAAATGTCTCGCTTCAAGTGTTGGTGACTGATGCTACCCCGCTGACTTTCAGTTGGGAGGTGGGGAATGTGAGCCTTCCGGGTTCGTGGGCGAAGCAACTATTGTCAGCTGTGGCGTACTGTACTGTACTATACTGAACGGTACTGGCACTGTGAGGAATAGCAATATCGCACACTTTACAGGCAGGATCGAATTGACAAAGGAAGAGAAGAAAAGGAGGGGAGGAGGCAGTGAGGGAGGGAGAGCTGCCACTTTTCTATGGAAAAGGCCGAACAAAGGTATTCTAGTCAATTCGGGGCAAAGGGAGAACGAGGGACCTACATCGCCTGCATATTAACTCGGCCATCCTCTTTCGGAGGTCAAGCTGCAGCCGCAGAGCACACAATTGCACAATTGCCCCGGCTATACTTCCAATTGCTGTGCCTTGACTGGCTGCGCTGCAGAAGATGCACTTGACAAAGTATCCTTCAACCCGAACCTAACCTTGGCTAGTATCGACGCCTTAATGTTTGCCTTGTCTTCAAGGTTACACTTGAGCTTCCCTTTACTGGCTTTTCCTCTTTTCTATCAATCACCACGACCATCACAGGAACTTCGAAATCTTCTACAAGCAGACTCTTCCGACCCAACCGACTTCCCTACTACTCTCCACAACCCCTCCTCAAGCGCCGGACTCGGGGTATATCTGGGGCATATTATTTGGCTCAGGCATATTCATCACGGCATGCAATAATAGTTCTCCCGTGTGGAGGCACCAACATCCCAATAAGCGGCTCCCCTTTTCCCGCTGACCTCGAAAACACCAAATACTATCCTACCAGCCTTCTGTCCTGCACATCCGGTCCACCTTCCGACAGCGAGTGGTCACATAGAAGTAAGAGCGCGATCGCAGCACTCTTGCTTTATACCTAGCCCTCAATTGGACCGTACCTCGGAGTTGGCTCCTCTTATTGAGGGGTGGGGTAGCTTGTCAACAAATGGAGGGTTCTGGTGGTTCGCGGGGTAAAGGCGAGGCTGATCGGCTCAAGCCGGTTATCACCCCATCACTGCGGAAGCTAGTGCTCTTGGAATACTTCCAAAATGATCCCATCTACCAGTATCACCACATGCAGTCCGGAGACCCGTTGATGGTACCGAAGGTCCGGTACCCCAATCAACTATTCCAGAGTATCACGGAGGAAACTGATATCTTCATCCGTTTGGAGAGGAACTCTTGACGCGAGTGTGATCAAGAGAGCTCTCCCTTATGCCACTTATTGAGAAATGGCATGTTTGAGCTCTAGTTCCTCACAAGTTGCTTGGTTTTCCATCTCGAGATCCAATCACAGTCAAAAATCATCATCGATCATGAGTTCGCGCCACAAACAGACAGCCACGCATGCGACAAAGAAAAGCCTTCAACCACTCGAGCAAATGATCTTCGGTTTTTACGCATTTTGGCGCAATCCGGCCTTCCAAATTCTCTGGTAGTTCGTTACCATTGGCGAGTCTCATGCACACCCCGCCCAAGGCTCACTAGTCTACGAGCAGACCACCCATCCAAGACAGTTCTAGAAAGACTAGGTCTAGCGTTTCACGGCATGTTTGTGTACCACCTTATAAATGTGTTACACAACAGCTTCAATAATACCTCGCGTGGATAATGTTCCCGATTCTGCACAATCCCTCGTTCTGTGTGTATGTTGCAGTTACACCGCAGACTCGGGGTCAAGTAAAAACGCTCACTCCAATCCCTTAGTATTGATATACAGACATTAATTCTTTTCTTAACCAAATTTTTCATGGACCTTCAACCACCAATATCATTTCCACCACCATATCCCATTTCCTTCCTCGTTTGCTGCAAATTCTCCTTTCCATTCGCATCATCCTTTACTCCGCCATATGAAGAACCATTCTCCGCGGTTCCTGAATTACCAACTACTTTACCGCCGAAGCCTTGTTCACTAATCGCTTGGCCGAATCGTATATTCTCAGCGGTTTTCTCTCCTCGTTCCTTCTTCGCGGCTTCTGAGGCATCGTCTGCTTCCGAAGTTTGTGGTGTATCTTGGGCTTTATTATGTTAGTCATTAATCTGACTGGTCTATTTAGGCCAGTCGAGAAATGTTCATGACGGATTTTGTTCGTGCGTCCCGAAATTGACTTTGAATCAAGAGACGAGGGCGCATTGATTTTTCAAGCGTGAAATCACAAGCCTTGAGAAGAAATACCCGGCGCGCAATAGCAAGGAGAGGGGACTAACTGTTGAACTGTCCACGATATTTGATATGTCCTGGAAGAGTGGTGGTTTGTTGTCCTTCGTACCTTGTAGCTGGTCAACACCCTTCATTTTTCCCACCCTCGAACTATCGCGGTTGCTTACTGTGTTTGTTCTCCGCCTGGCTCTGTGTCCATCATCTTGGTATTTGTTGCTTCCGTCATTTTAATTGTGTCTTTTTGATTGTGTTCTTAGGTTATTCTGGTTTGTGTTGCAGTTGAGAGAAGACTGAATTTGGGAAATTGTTTGCTCATCAAGGTGCTAGATTGTTGCACGAGCGAACTTTTCTTTAAATACAGTCTATGGTTTTAGTGAGGCATATGCATACAAGTAGGTCATAGTATGGGGTATGTGACGATGTGGCGAAATAATGGGGGTTCAAATACACTTACAGCTATGACGTATGGGTTTTCGACGTCAGCGCTTTAACATCCTCTGCTCGAGCAACTAAAACCTACGATGTTTCGCATAGTCTGGCATATGTAAATGTTTTCGTGCTTTTACTCGTGCTTTTATAAATCTGCGTTTTGTCGTATTATAGCGTTTCCTACATACGCGCCTTCGCAACGTACTTGAGTTTTTACTCATTTTGAGAACTCGTAAAGGAGAAGTGGAACGGGCTATTTAAAAAGGGAATCTACAAATCTACATATGGTCTTTCGCCCGGCCATATGCAAATTACGAATTCTTTCATCCTGATGATCTGGAAAACTATTATGCGACATTCATTGACTTTGTGTCAGTTTCCCACTGCCTTTCTTCTTCCTGCTTTCCACCACTTCATACAACAGAAAACCACTACTGGGGATTGTTAAAACTGGTGAGTACTGAGGTTGCTGCATCGCTGTCATTCCCTTTACTACTATGGATCATTCATTCTAGCTATCCTTTTTTTTATTCACTCGGGATTAAGGGTCTTTTTTCTTGTAGAAAGTTGGAATTTCTTATGTAGATAATAGTGTTTTTCGAACTTAAAGAGTTGAGAGGAATTTATTTCCCTTCAAGTAGTTCTTACTCTTTTGAATTATTAGCAATTAAAAAGACTTTGTTTTTTTAGTAACTCGTCTGCCGCACTTGCTGGTACAAATAGCTATATGTCGTAAAGAAGAATATAACCTATGGCGACTCAGGACTACAGACATACTTGAAAGCTAGACACCTAGACACCTATGCTATATATTAATATTAAAGTCACTAGTAATTATGAAATATCTCTCTATCCGTCTTAAAAGTATCGAAATTATACTCTACACTTCTAATTTCGTGTCTAAAAAGAAGGAAATATATTCTTTATATAAAGAGGATTTTAGAGAGTTAGTAACCGCTGAAAGAATTGAAATTTTTACTAGAAGGTTTTTAAGAGTCTATTTAGTTCGTATATATTAGTTCTTCTTAATATATATTATTATTATTCTTACGCTACGTAGGCTATAGGCCGAGCTCTAAGAGTAAGTAGTATATCTTCTATTCTAGTTTATATAGCCTTTTAGCTTGTTCTTCTTTACCTCTTAAGCTTTCTTATAAGTATAATTCTCCTTTTCTTTAGTTCTTACTATTATTTATTTAGAGTTTATCTCTTCGACTTAGTAATATAGTAGAAGAGTATAGTAGGTTAGTATATTTAACCTACTAAGGTGTATATTAGTAGTATAAGAGGTGTATTTACCTTTAGAATTATTATAGTTAAGGTCTTACCTTCTAGTATACCTCGGCTTTCTCCTTCTATTTCTCTCTTTCTTTTACCTCTTTCTTACTCTTCTCTCTCTCTTTAAGTAATTCTAGTACTAGCTTATACTTCTAGAGTCTCTCTAGCCTAAGTAGCTAAGTAGTTACTCTTAATACTAGTTTCCTATCTACTAGTACTCTCTTTAGCTCTTATAGATCTCTAATCCTCTTCTCTAGAGCTCTTATAAGCATGTCTCTTTCTTATAGAATATCTTAGTAAAATAAGACTAGGTGTTTTACTATCTTCTTACTACTTATATAAATATACTATAATATAACCTAGTTTAATACTCTTTTTATAAAGAGGAAGGTATTTAGTTCTATTACTTTTATTTATATTTAGATAAGTAGTAAGCTCTTTATCTTAGTAAGCCTCTTATAGACCTTTTATAGCTCTTACTTATCTAAGTCTACTTTATTTAACGCTTTTATATATTATATTAGGTTTCTCTCTTAAGTTCTTCTTCTTTAAGTCTCTAGGTAGTTCTTCTATTCTATAAGTATAGTATTATACTTAAATCTTACTCTTTCTACTTCTTACTCTTCTTCCTACTCCTACTTTACTATCTATAAGTATAGTATTACCTTCTCTACCTTTATTAGTCTACCTCTCTTTCTTCTCTTTAGCTATATTATTATATATCTATAGATATTCTAGATTAGTTCTTCTAGCTTAGACTTTTAGAACTTCCTCTTAAAAGTAGCTACTTATAAGTTAAGATATAAGTTAATTAGTATATAGTCTACTTTAACTTCTAGGCTTTAAACTAGAGTAGCTTTATATATCTCTATTACTACTTATAAGTATTCTAATTATTATATAGAGAAGCTCTTTACTATTCTCTTTATATTCCCTCCTTTTAGTATAGTATAGTACTACGCTAACGCCTTATATACTATTATACTTCTTATTACTACTACGTATATCTACCTTACTTAGTAGTAGTCTACTCTCTATATCTTTCTAATAAGCCTTATAAGTATAAAAGTCTATATTATAAGCTTCTTCTAGAGTCTTTCTTAGTATATCTTCTAGTTTAGTTTCTTATTAAGCTCTACTCTTAGGAACCTTATATACTTAACTAGTATAAGTCTTATCTCTTTAAACTAGACTATCTCTCTCTATAGTACTCTTATTCTTATAAAGTATATAAGTACTATCTTTTCTAAGCTAAAAGCTATCTCTTACTTATTTACTTACTTATTATATACTCTCTAGACTATCTTAAGTATTCTATAGTTTATTACTATACTTTTTAATATTATAAGTAGATTTATATTATCTATAAAGCTTACTACTATAAGCTTATTAATTCTTACTAGGTTCTTATATAGTATTAATATAAAGAGGATAAATAGTATTAGTAATAGTACTAATCTTTATAAAATACCTTATTTAAGGTTTCTTTTATCTACTAATTATCTATTAAAGAATAGTATAGCTCTTTATCTAAAAAGGAAGCTTCTTATCTATATTACTATCTATTATAGAACCTTCTTCTCCTTTAAGATATAAAGTAGCTATATATAGTCTACTTAGTTAAAAGCTTCTACTATATCTAGTTAAGCTAGAGATATATAGCTCTTATTTTCCTATACTATATATATACCCTCTATTACTATTCTAATTACTAGCTCTATATTTTAGTACTTTTAGTTACCTATCTATAGCCTTAGTAGTATTACTATTTCCTTTATAAGCTATATAAGCCTTTATACTATTACTTTTTTAAGGATCTTACTTATAGTTAAGAGTAGTATTATTAGCTAGTAGGCCTTTATTTTACTCTACTTCTTAGTTATTTTACCTAGTTTTCTTAGTACTACTACTTTTATATAATAGAAGTAAGATAGAAAGTATTATAAGTAGAAGCTTACTTCTACTATTATAGTAAGTACTTTATAAAGTAGTTTATTATAGGCTTTTAAGAAGCTATTTACTAGTATATTAAATCCTAGTACTTTCTATAGTACTAATCTTATAACTATCTTAATATACTTCTTAGTTATATATTAGCTTACTAAGTACTTTCTAGAGAAGCTCTTAGTATTCTAGTCTCTATTAAGAACGTTTAAGTAGTTAGTTATTAACTCTAAGAAGAACTTTTCTATAAAGATATAAGCCTTCTCTTAGTAGGTCTTATCTTTTCTTCTATTAAGTAATATAAGTATTAGTAGTACTAGTACTTCTAGTCTTATATATCTTTTAAAATATACTTATTTCTTAAGTGTCTAGAGTTTCCTTTTATCCTTTACTACCTCTACTAGTACCTCTCTCTAGCTCTTTATCTTTATCTTTTTACTTACTATTTAGAGTTCTTAAAAAGCGTTATTAAGCTACTATCTTAAGCTTCTTATTTAATATTCTTTCTAAGTCCTTTTATATTTCTTTATCTTTTTTAATACTTCTTTAATCTCTATATTCTACTAAGACTATACTCTCTCTCTATCTAGCTTTTAGAGTAGTATTAAAGCCTTTACTATTTTTTAAAAGTTTTTTATAAGTCTTTATACTACTCTCTTAAGTTCTTATATATTTTAGATTATAAGTATTTTTAAGTAAGAGGCTTCTACTTTAACTAGAATCTTATTTATTAGTCTCTAGCTAAATCTAGGCGCTTATAATACCTTTCTCTCTTCTCTTACTATTATTATAAGAAGTTAAGCTATATAGTCTAATCCTAGTAGGTCTAGAGACCTTTACTAAGCTACTACGTTCTTAGTAAAGAAGATAAGGTTAATTATAAAGTTATAAGAGCCTTCTCTTCTCTATATAGCTTTACTATAAAGTATATCTCTCTCTAGTACTTATAGTATAGCGAGTTTAAATATAAGGTCTATATTCTTATTATATCTTTTATATATAGTCTATAAAAAGTAGTAAGTATTTAGGTTATCTATTATAAGTACTCTTCTTAGTCTTACTTATTAGAGTATATTCTTAATTAATATCTACTTTATTTATAGATTATAGACTAAGTAAACTATCGTCTTATCTACTCTCTCCTCTATTATTATACTTACCTAGTTCTTATTTATAGTATATGTCTAGCTTACTTTTAAGTATCTTTTATATATAAAGAGTACTACTACTCTATTTAACTAGATTATATTATATCTTAAGCTTAAGAAGTAGCTAGAGAAGTCTCTTATACTATTTTATACTAGTTCTTAGATTATTAATATATTATATTTCTCTTTATAATTTAAAGCTATATTAAGAGCTTTTAGTATCTTTCTTATATTCTAGTATAGTACTATTATACTTATAGTAGTCTTATAAGTAGAGTTTAAGTTACTTCTATTTCTTTTCTAGTTAAATCCTTTATTATACTAAAAGAGCTTCTTAGCCTTTCTAGAAACTAGGTTAGATTACTACTATTTATATATTCTATTTTATTTATATTTATTAGCTTTTTTAGTATAGATCTCTATCTTTACCTCTTCTTTAAGCTTTATAAGCTCTCTTTCTAGCTAAAGGTAAATAGATAAGATATTCTTATCTTACTCTTTTTTAAGAGTCTTTATAAGTTTATAATTATAGTTATTTTATTAAGATATTATTCTCTTACCTTCTTATAATATTACTTCTTTATATAATACTTCTTTATAAATACTAGGTATTCTCTTTTATAATTCCTATACTTTACTAGGTATTCTTTTAGATCCTTCTTACTAGAGTACTCTTTCTTACTCTCTTTATACCTCTTATATATATACTAAGTATACTTCTTATCTTATTTATAAAAGTATACTATATACCTCTACTTTTAGTATTTATAATACCTCTATACTACTACTTCTAAGATATATCTTTTATATAAGAAGTATTATACCTCTTATAATATCTCTCTTATATATAGCTTCCTTACTTCTTCTATTATTACTACTTTAAAGATATAGTTCTTTTAAACTAGTCTCTTCTATCTCTAATACTCTCTATGTCTATTTCCTTATAATTTTTAGTATTCTTATACTAGAAGCTTAAGAAATACTTTATAATATACTCCTCTTTCTATTCTTAAGTATATTTACTAAGGCTTTTTTTATAAGTATTATAAGCGTTTTTACTACTACTACTATTTCTTATTTAAATACCTTCTTTACCTAGCTATTATCTTATATATATCTTATCTACTTCTCTTTCTTAATAATATCCTTACTTTAGAGCTTTTAAGCTACTATTACTTCTACTTTATATTTATCTATATTTATAGCTCTAATTACTTCTTTTAGTAATAGCTTATTCTTCTCTTTATCTATCTCTATTACTTAGACTATAATCTCTTTAGTATATTTAGCTAGTACTACGTATTCTCTTTATAGTATAGTTACTACCTCTCTCTATAGTTCTCTAGTTCTAGCTCTCTCTACTTATATTAGACTATACTTCTTTATTTCTTTTATTCTCTTAACTATAATAGTAAGCTTCTCTTATAGAATTCTATATATAATTATATTATTCTCTCTCTTCTTAGTTCTCTTATACTTAAGTACTTTTCCTACTACTTTAATAATTACTTTAATACCTCTCTTCTCTATTACTAAGTTAAGTATTATTTAGATTAAGCTCTTTTCTATTATATCTATATAGTCTAATACTTCTTTCTATTCTCTTATACTCTACTCTTCTTAGTTTATTATACTATCTTTATTAGTTACTAGTACTCTATATAACGGTATGCCGTCCTATATAGCCGAGATTACATAGTATATGCCGTGTTTTAGTAGTTATTGTTTTATATTATCTAATTTAAGAAGGTTACGTATGTCTATATATCTGTCTAGACTTTTAGACGTACTTTATAGAGTTCGGGCTTTTATATTAGCCGACGTATGTCGTCGTTCGGTTTCGTACCTCTTTTTGTATTATTTAAAACCTCTTATATATAGTAGCCTACTCTCCTAGAGTTAGAAAGGCTAGTTATTATTTTCTTCTATATTAGTATCTAGTATCTATATACGTTATTCTACTATACGCACTCCTATATACCTCTACTATAGTTATATATATTTTATACTATTATATAAAAATAATAACTCTTCTTTACTAGTAATAGCTTTAATAATATCTCTTTTTAAGCTTATCGCTGCTTCTTATTTAGAAGTCGATTTATACTCGATTTAAAATATTACGACGACATCCTTATATAGCCGAGTAATTAGAGACTACCTAGATAGCTAGTAATAGTAGAGTTTATTATCTATATAGATAGCTAGTGTAAATCGTATTTTAGTATATATTAAGGGATTAGAATACGCTAAGTATTTCCTAAGAGTTCTAATAACCCTAAGTTCAGTGAATAAGTCGACTTATAATAGTTATCTAGAAGGCTTCTAAACCTAACCTTACCCCCCCCCCCCCCCCCCCCCCCCAACCCCCCCCCACCCCCCCCCCCACCCCCCCCCCCCCCCCCACCCCCCCCCCACCCCCCCCCCACATCAACACAACCACCA
>LLCB01000086.1:0-194355 GCA_001414345.1 Hymenoscyphus infarciens
ATTTAAATAGCTTTAATATATAATTTAAAAGATAGTAGCGTAGTTATAGTAATATTTAGTATTAGAAGAGTAGAAAAAGGCCGATTTTCTAAAATGTCGAAGAGAGTTACTAATAGCTAGTATATAATAGTAGGTTCTAGAGTATATAGTATATAAGAGTAAGAATCTTAAATTCTATCTTTTTAACGACTATAACTTCTATACTAATCGAGTATATATAATTTTAGTATAATTAAATAGCCTTAATAAGTAATTCTATTAACTTTAAAGTAGAGTTAAGTATAAAAGGTGGTGGTAGAGTACGTTGAATTATAATATATTTAGGCGTAAAAAGTCGATTTTCCAAAATGTCCGAGAGGGTCGCTAACAGCCACCATACCCTTATCGATAGCTTATCTTTCCGAACCTCATCATGACCTCTACGGGGAAGAAAAACCGTGCGCTTTTGAGGCATAGGCCACCCCACCTAAAACCACCTCTTTTTATCTCAAATTCATGACTTTTTATTACTTTATCTATAAATTAGATAGTAAATTAATATCTAATAATGTGTTATTTATCCCTTACGCTCTCTATACTTATAAAACCGATGTATAAACCCCTTATATATATGATTTACTATCTTCTAGCTTAATATTATATTAAAAACTTCTAAGTAGTTATAACTCTCCTCCTATATGTTCGTTCTCTTTAAATAGAACATTCTCTTAATAGTATAAGCTATCGTCTTAATAAGAGATAGAGGGCTTAATTCTAGGCATTTTAAATAAGCTAAATCGGTAGAATGTAGGTTGGAATATAGAATATAAAAGGGGGGGAAAAGGGGTGGTTTTAGGTGGGGTGGCCTGTGCCTCAAAAGCGCACGGTTTTTCTTCCCCGTAGAGATGACGTTGACGATAAAGTTTCTTAATCAAAAGAATCATAAATTGCTCTCCTTTCTCGTTCAAAATGACAACTCTACGAGTAGCATTCGGCTTACTCACCGCTGCAATTTCTATTCACAAACACCGCCCTTCCCTCCTTCCCCAACACGGAGGATTCCAACTATCGTGCTCCTAAAATGGAATTCCGGCAGCAGCGGCAACAACGCCAAGTGGGAGGTACGGCGGTTAAGTATTATAACCCCTCTATCCCTGTTCCAAACTTCAACCACCCGATAAAAAAAATATAAGAATTAAGACTCTAAGAAATAGAAATCTAAGGATTATTCTAGTTTTTAAACTAAGTTTTTTAGATAGGGTTTATAGAGGAAACAGAGAAATAAACGCTAGTATAGCGTTAGAGACAGGGGTCTAGGGGTTGCAATACTTAACCGCTGTACCTCCGTAGTCTCGTCTCCATCAGTCTAGCTTTCTGCCACTAGTCCACTACTGATGGAGACATCCGGAAAATCCGGTTCAATGAGCACGCGACAGAAGCTTGTTTTCTCGTCGGACTTTACATGATAGCGAGGCGGGCGGGGTAGTGGGTCTTTTGTGCAGTGCGGTGGTGAGTTGTGCATGTTAGTTGATTATTACCTATGAAGTTATCCCAATGTCACCTCGGGCTTTGTTTTTCGCACTCTAGAATTAGTCGTGCGTTGGAGTTTTTTCTGTGCAAACCGGTATTATTGAGTGGAAGAGAATTTGTTGAGTTTCAACGTAACTTGTCTTCTCGCTATTCTTTTCTTTTTTCTCTTCGTCACCGCAACTGTGCTGTCTTGCGACATTGTCATCTTTCCCTTCACTGTTTACAAGAAACACGCCCTCCTCGAAGATGTCCCCCGCCTCAAACATCGAATTTGTAGTAGGCCATCCCACTGGTGAAGATCAATTTTTCACTAGAAAACAACTCTTCCTGTTAAGGCAACCGAGTTTGGCTAACGCATCTCAGCAACCTTTTTATTAACCATCCCACGAATCCTCTATACAGAAATTAGGCTCCCTTCCCGCATCAACTTTCACTCCCTCAAACCCGCAATTCCAGTCGTCGCCAGGTGAATCGAAAGTTCCAGTAATCTTTAGGCCTCGATTGCTCGAAAATCGAATCTCGAAGGCCATGTCATCAGAAACAGCTTTTGTTTCTCGACTCTGTGTATCGACCCCTCTCCAACGGTAAAACCATTTTGAATTGGATCGGCTCGGCCACTTGATGTTCCCTAACCGGAACTCTTCCGGGATATCATCTTTTTCCGCCATCTCGTCGTTATCGTCGAATTGCTCATCCATGGGCGTCTCATCTTTGCGCCCCCCCTCAAGTTCAGCCGTACTGTCTTCTTCAAATTCAACATGGGTCCGCTTCTCAGAGGGACTACTTCTCTCTGTCACCGACTGGGGCGGACCAATTTCGCAGTCAAGCTCCTCTTGCCTTTCAAACCCCATAACTCCGCTCAAAATCCCGAAATCAAACTCCGCAAATAACTGAGCATTCTCACAGGTGCCTTGACTGTATATCTCCAACTTGAAAACCTTGTTATTGGACAACTTCTGGAGTAAAGGACTGGTAATTTCATATGTACCCAAAACATGCCATTCATCTCCCTCGCCAGTTTCGCGCAGGACTCTCAGCTTTCTCTTTCTCTTTCCTAGCCTGTTCAATCTCGGCTTTTTGGGCTGGCGATCCGCTCATCTCTTCCATGAGCAAGTTCCATGCCAGATTGCTTGAAAGATCCGATTTGGATCGGGCAATCAGCACCCGATAGGGGTAGCGTGGATCCTTTACGTACCGATCCGGTACTCTTACCTCTTCGTAGTGAAGTCTTCGACCACTTGCATGTTGGAGGAGGGCAGAATCTTTCCGAATAGCTACTATGATGGTCCTTGCTTTGTCGACTCTGCTGTCTTGCTCATTGAAAGTCTGTGATAAGACATATCGAGGATCCCTATCGGCCAGCTCGCTGGGAGAGACATCCCAATGATTCCTCAAAAGTTCAGTCATTGGCTCATCCTTGCCCTCCTCTAATTTCTCCGATAAAAGATGTCTTTTGGAAGATATCCCCTTTATATCCTCCAATCCGCGAAAAAGGCATTGGGCTTTGAGAAACTCGAGGGAACTCCCGCAAGATAGACGGTCTGGGGGTTGGTAGAGTACTTTATTCAGGCAAACACCTCCTCCGAAATAACTGACACTTGTTGCCACTGGCAAGCCAAGCTGTGCATTGAGAGCCGCTGTGAAGTGATTAGATTGGATAACATCTCAAAAATGCGAAAAGCATCAAGTGCCAACAAACTTACCATCAGTTTCCCGTTTTTTTCACAATTTTCCACACAATTGGATCGGTGTTATGATCACAGTAATCTTCGTGATCGCCCAGTGGGACAAGCCTCAAATCATAGAACGGGCATTGGTATGGATCCTTCTCTATGGAGTTATGCCGCCGCTTCTTAGACATGAATCAATGACCTCAAATATGCGGTTTGGATGAGAGTTGACTTTGAAACGACGATTATTATTGTGTTCTTTACAAGAGCTGGGCTTTGGTGGACAGGTCGGGCGAAGTCTAGGTGAACTATTTAGCTTCGTTTGCTATCACCACCTCTACCTATATCACGATATCTCCGACAGGTTTTTTAGGGGAAGCCTATCACCATTTTTATTAACAAAAATGCTTATCATCTCTAAAGCACGATCGTACAAGGAATTCTAGAGCCAGAGTGATCGAAGAATGACCGGGTTTTCCTACTCACCGTTCCCTCGGATACACCGCTTTTTCACGACACCTTGGAAGCGAAACACGTTACTTCTTCTCTCGAGGATTATGTCGATAGTCATGTGTACAACCGCACGTCTTTACAAAGCAGGATATCATTTAATCACCAAGTTCAGAAGGCCGAAAAAGTGGACGGTGTTAGTTTTTAATTGTTCTAAACTTATTATTATAACTAGTTATATAACATACCTGCTACTAAAAGTTAGGACAAATTTTCAAAATTATATTATTTACTACAAATCTTTTAGAGAAGCCTAGATACACGTTTTAGTAAGTTCAGAATATCGAAATATTACTGCTTTCTCTATCTCTGTCTAGTTTTGAGAATAATACTCTTAGTAGAAAGTCTACTATAATCGTTACTATTTACTATATCAGTTACTTTAGAAAGAGGTTTTAATAACAAATACCAAACAATGGAGAGAGTAGTATATAGCTAGTACAATAGTAACGCTGTTATTTGAGAATTATATACTCTTTGTAATATTTAACATCTCTCTTTCCTCCTACCTAAGAAAGCCGGACTCTAAGCCCTCCCCTAGCTAGAAGACTAGTTATTAGCTACGATTCGTATTTTATACTTATTAGAATACTTAGAGTATAGGAGTTAGAGTTGATTCTATGCCCTTTCCCAATTATTACTTAGCTCTCTAACGTATAAAACCTAGAAGTTATTATTCTAATAATCGAGTAGAGAGAGTTTGAATTTCATATAGAATTCCTCTTATAATAGGTACTAAGTTGAATTTAGTATCTCTTCTATTAAAACAGCTTCTACATCTACAGAACAAAGAGAGCCATTTTTGGTTGAAATTCTTACTCTTCCCGCCTATAAATGCTTTAAGTTTGATATAAACCTGTAAAGCATTCTAACAACAGCAAAGGAGAGGACAACACTAAGAGCAAAGTGTAAGGAGCGATGTCGCGAGTACTTTCTAGGTGAAAGATCAGCTATAAATTCCTCATAGCAATGTAGGCAGAGTTTAGTCTCCTTGGACTTATCTTTAATAGACAAAAGAGATACCTTTAATACTAAATCTAGAGTTATATTAAGGCTTGATAAATATAGAGAAGGCCGGTTGAAAGGACCTAAGGAATTATATAAAGTGAAAGTCCTAAGATTATATATTAAAAGAAGTAGCTGGATATTAGACAAGTTATAAGTAGAAGAGGTTATACCAGGCGAACGAAGGGTGTGGGTCTTAGAGTAGACGATTAGTTAATTCCGGGTGCTCTTATAAGTTCTTCTCAAGACTATTTCTCTTTGTCTAAATACGTCTAGGGTCGTGATCGGAATGGGTATAGCATTGATAACAGGCAAACAAACAAAATCAAGGGCTCGAGAAGAAAGTCCTAATACTCGATAGTGGTTGGTCAGAAGGGTTTGGGATATGCCGCTCCTAATTACCAAGGGTGTCGATTCAACAACACCAGAATTCCGCAACAGGAAATTTATGACGATAGGCAAGCAAATCTACCACCATATGAAAGCAAAATATATTTTCAATATTGTTTTCACTTTAACAAGTAAAATATACAGTTGCGAAAGCGTCCCATTAGCGATATGTTCGTATCAACAAACTTTGCTCTAATAAGGAAGGACTGCTACGAAGTATGTACATCCATCACTCAACCCTCCTTCTGATACTCAGCACTCTCCAACTTCTCCCCCGTGTGCTTGTCACCCAACCCACCCTGTACAGCAACACTAGCTCTAATCTCCCTGAAAGTCGTAGTAGGTTTCCAAGCCCGACTCTTGCTCGCCACCGTGACTTCGGCATAAAGCTCATCAACCTGCTCAAGTGTAAGACCCTTCGTCTCATAGATCATAAAGTACACGAAAGCGATACAAATGAAGCAACATCCAAACCAGATGAAGAAGATTTTGCTCTGAAGATTTGCGTTTCCGGGTCCCCATTTGACGAGGTAGGGGGTGGAGTAGGCGATGGCCCAGTTGAGAAGCCAGTTGGTGGCGGTGGTCATGGAGAGGCACTTGGCGCGGACCTTGAGGGGAAAGATTTCTCCTGTTACGACCCAGGCGATGGGTCCCCAGGTAGAAGCGAAGAAAAAGATGTAGATGCAAACGAACGCGATGGAAGCCTTTTGAGCGGCGACATTGAGTGCGTAGGTTTCACCGGTGGTTGGATCTTGACCAGTTGTGGTGGTACCAAGGACAGCGACGAGGAACTGGCACACACACATTCCGACGGCACCCCATAGTAGAAGAGGTCGTCGTCCGAACTTGTCAATGGCGTAGAGACCTGGGAAGGTGGATGCAACATTGATCGCGCTCGTGATCATACTAATGACGAAGCTGTTTTTGATGCCCGAGTTTTGGAAGTATTGAGTACCGTAATAGAAGATGAAATTGACACCTGTGAGTTGCTGAAGCCCTTGCAACAGACAGCCAGTAATAAGTCTCTTTAGGATTCCACCTCTGAAGCAATCGAGATAGGAAGATTTGCCAAGAGAGAGTTCGTATTCGTGATTGGCCTGAACTTCACTAAGTTCATCAACAATCGCTGGGTGATCCGGAGGAAGACGACGGAGCTTGGCAAGAGCCTTGTAAGCTTTGTCCAATTTCCCTTGTTTGATGAGGAAACGGGGAGTCTCGGGCAAAAGCGAAATTCCGATGACCAAGATCAAAGACCAAGCGAATTGAACCGCAATTGGGATGCGGTATGATCCAGTGTCTTGGCGATCTTTGGTGGAATTGTCCACGACAGCAGCGAGCAAGAGACCGATTGTAATAGCAAGTTGATAACTGCCGACGATGACACCTCGGATCCATTTTGGAGCAGTTTCGGATTGATAAAGTGGGACTAAAACTTGTTAGCTAGAGAGGCACTGGGGAATGTTTAGCAACTTACTCAAAGCTGAAACCAACCCAACACCATAACCAGCAAAGAATCTACCAGCCACAAACATGGGGATTTCGGTCGAGGCTGTCTGAAGAATAACTCCGAGATTGAAAACTAAACCTGCTGAAACGATCAAGGATAATCTTCGGCCGAGCCAGTCTGCCAATGGTGCAGCAGTAAGAGCACCGAAGAAGGTTCCAGCTGAGAGGATGGATACAATCTCAGAAGTTTGAGCTGCTGTAATGTCTGGTACACCACCAACTTTGTAGCCGGTAGAGAATTGTCTTTTCCAGTAATCCATGGCAATAATACCACCAATGGTTCCAGTATCATATCCAAACAAAACACCACCGAATGCTACGAACATTCCAATCGCGATCTGTTGAACAATTAGTGGCAGTCACACAAAAGTTGATGTTGGGGATAGCGCTTACAGCAGGCCATGATCGGCCAGGAACGCCCTCGGGCTTCTTCAAGGAGATACCCATAATGTCTTCAGTTGAAGAACAATGTAACTCTGATTCCCGGGATTTTGAATATATTCTTCAAAGGATGAAATGAACTGGGAAAGCTACGAGTCTTATAGAAACACGGGACGAGGTATGGTTTCATGACGATGTACATTTCCTCCGCGTGATATGGCTTGTGGCGGGGTAAGGGGGAAGCACCAGAGCCCCAGCCCAGCTTCATCTGCAGCAAAGATCGCCACAATTAAATGCGTTGATTGGCTGGTACCGATAGTAGATCTTTGGAGCCAGGGCGCCGTCGACGTATGTTGGAAGAGGCAAGTGCAATTCAGCGCGGCCAAACTGTAACTGTAGGCGAGGTGACACTGTGACAGCCCGCTTCGCTTGGGGCCCAAAGCATCGGTTCCCCCGCAGTACTCGAGTAGGCTAAAATACCATCTGGGGATCTGGGGATTTCTCCAATCAAAAAGTGGCTTGATTGCGGAGGGTGAGACTCGGCGCGTTTACCTTTTCTCACCGCAGAGCAGTCGGTCCTTTTTGCACGGCGAAGCATGACCTACCCTACCCTAATAAGGTCTAATAAGGGAGTTTTGGTTGCGGGCATCTGACAATTTGTAAAAGGGGAAAAGGCCCTCCTAGTCAGACCGATTGGTGCGGCGATAAATTCAGCGACAGCTATACGTAAAAAAACTCAACAACGAGTGGCGACATGGGTACCCAGCGAATCTTTGATTTGGCCGATTGGATAACATCAAACAAGCCTTTTCCAGCCAGCCGTCTTTGAGGTTTAAAGGCTTCTAGGTTGTTGATGAAAGCCACGCACGTGACTCTCCCGGTATTTGGGTCGTCCGGGTCTGACTGGAATCTTTTGCCTCCAGTCATTGCTGAGGTGCCATTAGAAACAAGCGTGCGGTTCTAGCAGAAGAAACGGCACCATTCTTGATCCGGCATGTACTGTACTCAAGTAGTACAGGACAGGACAGGACCAGATGTTCTGCTTTCTACAGCGTACTCGCGTATCCAGATTCCATCTCGATAGAAAAGGATGAAAGAAACATTTGCAAGGATGTAACAGTGTTGAGAGAAAGATACTAGTACTCAATCGGTGGTAATACAATTCGGTCCGACCGAGAATCTTGCATGTTTATCCCAGCACTTGCGTTGGGTAGCATGGAGGCTCCGAAGAAGATCAGAGGTTGGGTTAAAGTAGCACTACCAGCCGCTTCGTGGCTCGGGTCGGCCAAAATACACAGACTAGTCCGAGCACAATCCTTTGTTATAGCTTCTCGAGATAACAACTCTTTAACTTTATTAGTTGATATAATGCATTTATAAAGGCTATATCTTGCGATGGATTATCTTTTCTAAAAAGTACAAAGTGTTATAGCAGGAAGGAGTTAGAAATGAATTAAGTCGCTCGCAGACTTTATAATAAATGCAAGTCCAACTTTAGTAGCAGTGTTGTGTTAGCGACCGTACTATTTCATAAGGTTAGCGTTGGCGTTGTGCATAAGTTATGCTCGTTCTTGACCTAAAGAATCGTACCTAGTACCTAGTATAACCCCCCTGTCGGATTCCCTTTCATATACATAGTTTTCTGTACTTGGAAACGAATCGCGGGGGGTGTGGGAGAGAAGATTAGAAGACTTTAGTATCTTGGTACTATGTTGCTTCTTATAAACACAACGTGGTAAAAGAGAACTGCGGCGACGAGTACGAAATATAGATGAGTACGGACCTATTGCTTTTGCCCGCTCTCAAGCATACGCGAGCCGTCTATTTTAGTGCAGAGCTTCCCCGCACAGCTTCTCCATTATTCAACTAGCTGTGAATCGTTTCTTGTGAGTTAGTGAGCGAGCTTCACCAGGTCCAAAAAAGGGTGATACCACTCAGGGCCCGGGTCTTTTTTGGTGAGGAAATCGGGCCTCCATCCCAACCCCAACCTCCCTCTTAACAACCATTCACTACAGTAGACACAGTAGACGGTGTAGAAAGAAGAAAAAAAGAGCGACATCTGAAGGGTCAAATAAAAGTTGCGGCGCGGAAATTATTTTCAGGAGTCTATTCTGACTATTGCGCAGGGCCTGCTCGCAGAGCGTAGTTGTCAGCACAGTTGTCAACACCTGTTGTTGACACAAGCCTGGGCATTCCCCACCTGTGCTGTTGCAAGCCCCTCGAACAACACCACCATCAATCACACTTGCTCTTTCCATTTTTAAAAACCCCAAGAACACCTCCGCAGACAATTCAATGCTACCAAATACCATCCGTCTATCCCACTCCTATCCCGATTCCCTAACACCCATACAAGCACCAACACTCGAATGAGCTAACATAGATAGTCGGTCTACTCGTACCATCTCTTCTGTACTCGAGGACACAGACTTCCCCAATGTCCATATTCGCCACAAACCTTGCAGAGATTATAGCAATCCGGCCACACATGTTTTTCTCCACAGAAATCGCATTTCGGATCTCGTGTCTTCGGGTGGAGAATTTGCCCAACTTCAGTTGTGTACGGGCGTGTAATTGCTTCAGGGTGCGCCGTCCCTTCTTCCTCTTGCGTCTCTTGACTTTCCTTCCTGGCTTTGGCCCATTCAGCCATCGCAAATTTGAGTAACACGTTTTTGGCTCGCTTTTCAGAGTCTATCCTGTCGGCTTCCCACGAGTCCTCGTCATCTGTATCTTCCAAGTCCCTAATTTGGTGCTCGGGTACATACTCAAAGACAAGCAAATTCTCAATCCTTGTCTTTGAGATTGGGTTCCGAATAAGTCGCGAAACAGCTTCCTTGAAATTTTGCGGTTCTCCCTGAGGCGCGGTGTCAAGGCCCCAAAACTCATCCCTTAGTGGGAAGAGGGCTAATGTATGGAGTCCCTTGCAAAATCTTTGTATGAAGGGGGTGTAGACTTGAATACTCGTGGCGAGATCATCTGCGCACTTTTGAGAGCAGTTGTCTCCTAAACAAAAATGGAGTTTCATTTTACCCATGAAAATCAAGTTTTGAATTAGGGACGCGTTCTTTGGTCCGACGGTATGAAGGAATCGAAGAAAGGGATCGTGATACACATAGCCTTCGAGCATTGTTATCGGTCGTCGAAGGCTTATTTGTGTGATACCCTCATTGATCTTTCCCTCCCACTCATCTCCTCTTGGTTTCTTAGGGCTAGGACGATAATCTTTCCCCATGATCAGCGAGCGAGGAGGACAAGCCATTTCGTTGTGGCCATCAAAAGTGTGGAAGTCAAAGTTGTTGTAGCCATAGAGTATCTGCGATCCATATCCATAAAGCAGCTTGCAAGTGCGAAGGACGGTGGCGTCGAGTATTGGGATGATAATCTCTCGCTTCAAAGTGTATGGACCATTGGCGTCTGCCTTTGGAGTCCAGGCGATTAACCGAGACGTATCAGCGAATGCGAAAGACTCCTCCAGTGCGCGTCCGTATTGGCGGCCATAGAGGCGGGCTCGGACCTTGTCCAATAGCTGGAAGGAAGGAGTTGTATAGGTTCGTTTCCAGTTACTTGTTACTGTCATCGGTCGTATAGTTGCAGCTTTCGGGGCCACCAGAAGAAGCTCCAGAATGCGAATGAGTATTTCTACGTTGCCATGTCAGATAAAACCAGCATGAGACATTTAGAAAGGAATTTACCAGTTGGGAAGTTAAGGAAGTGATGCACATTATTGACTGGCAAATTCCATCCCCGGCCCTTCTCACTAGTATGAGCAGTGAACACCCGAAAGCCTCTAGAACTTGGTTGATTGATAAAATCCAAAGTCAATGGTCGTTCTAGGATTTCGTATTTCCGGCCCATATCTCCCACATACGTGAATGATGTATTCTTACGCCAGAACTTGGTCACAAAATTCTCCACATCTAGCCCGGTCAGTTTTTGGTTTATTGGCAACGGGTACAAGGTTCTTACCTGGCCCCCAAGCATAGCGTTGCCCATCTTCCTCTGTCCAGAAGATTCCTTGGATTTTGTACTTCTTGGCGTATTCCTTCAGAGCCTCTTTAGGGACCTTGATGGATGGGAAGTATTCCAGTGCCCGCTCGGCATTTGCTTCGATATCCTCCAGAGACCAGTGAGAAGCTTGGATTCCTATTGGATCGGCCATACTGAATTTCTCAATCTGTTTTCTAGATAACTCTAAAAGTGGAGTCGTTAGCGTTCTTGGAATGTCATGTCATGTTTGGGGGTGCTGGAAACTTACCTAGGTTGGATTCACTGGTAGTTGTTGATGCTTAAAAGAACTTTGGAGTTGTTAATAGCGTTGTTGTATTGTCCCACACTGTCTTGTTGGTGTTAGCTAATGGAAGTGTGTTAAAGAGGCCTCGCTTTTGAGGTTGTTCTCAAATAAAGCAGTTTGATACTTTGTAAAGAAGAGGATGCTGTCACTCTTTATATATATAGAATCTGGTCTGTGCTCTCTTAGCTTCACACCACAACTTGAGCTAATTCACTGAGTTGTTTTGTTTTTGATATGCTGCATTAAACAAGGAACAGGAGAATTCACTAAAGCGGGGCAGCGTTGTCGTCATTATTGCTTCAAGATTGTAGAATAGTCAAGGTTGCTTTGAGCAGCGAACCTGCTTGCTTATTAGGGTTTCTTCTCTGATAAATCCATAGTAAGAAACATGGGCTTTGCTCTGAGTACACCTCTCTTACTTTGATTATGCGCACTATTCTGGGACAGCTACTTATATTGCCTAAGAAGGTTTAGAAGAATCAGAAACTCTAACTATCCCTTCTTCTAAAGGTTCTTGTATAATGTTCAGAGTTGTCACAAAAACCCCCAGACAATAGAGCGATAAGGTGTACTTAGAGCAAAGCTCAGGACTCTTACATTTTCAAGATATTACAAGCCTTAGGTGATGAAATTAAGTTGCCATGGGTTCAAAAGAGATAGTATACCGAATTCTCGTCTGCAATTTATGTTGGTTAATGAATAGATTTGAGGTTGTTGACCCACATCTCAAGATAGCTGCGTATTAAGTTGAAGAAGTATATACAAGGCGGAAAGTATTTGGGAGCTAAAAGGAAGCACTATAAGAAATAAATATAAAAAAGTGGGTCAAGGATTAAGTCAAGTGTTCTATTTGCTTCTATAGTGTGTGGGTTTTTGACATTCTTGTGGTGAAGCTGATCTTACTGTTCATCTGCGGAGAGACGCGACTAGTGTAAACACTGCCAAGAACTAGACACTATTCTGACATAGGATCAATAAAACAATCAATGAAGAGTTGTGATGATCCCTTTGTTAGGAGTATTACTCTCAAGATAAGTGGTGATATTTTACAGTAAGTTGGTCTTCTTTATATAGATTATGGTTTTCTTTCGCAATACACTTGCAAAAGATACTGTACCAAGAAACTTATAGAACGATGAAGAGTGATTACTTTCCATCACACTAGCTCTTTCAAAACACAAATCATGTTGTTCAGGGCTTGAGGAAGAATATCACTGTACTCAACTGCACGTAAAACGATGACTAAAACGGACATTTTACATTGGGCGATATGCCTTTTATATAAGGAAAAGGCGTATCAAACATAACAAACCCCAATAAATACTGCTTTACAAATAGCAAATGGCAGTTGCAAGTAGCAATCTTCCTGATGTTGATCCCATGCGGCAGCACGTATAAGGGGGGAAGCTATTTTTGAACGCATGATGGAGGAAGGCCAACAATTTCGTCTGCTGCCATAATTCTGTTGAGTCGTCACGTTTCTACCTGAGTTACTACTAAGCTTTCTTTGAAGGGTCACATGACCGTCCTTACTTAGAGGAAGAAATCAAGTTCACGTGTAACGTTTAGTTGGGAGAAGACAGAATATATTCCATATCTAAAAGTACCTAATCAACGAACTTCTCCGAGTGACCTCCCTAGTTGAATACACCAACCAAGATCATAAAAAAGGCTGCTATTGCAGACAAATACGGGATGAAATGAGAGATTGACAGCCAATTCAGACCTAAAAGTCCGCTAGTCCCCACGAAACTGAAATCCTGGTACTCCAAAAAACTTCTTCCAAAGGAGACAAGTATTTTCAAAGTTGGCCATACTCTCCACAGATACGACACAAGTTATAACAATCTTGCCACAAGTGGCTGGTTTCCCCGCAAACCCACATCCCTTCTTTCTTCTGTTGAAATGAACCACTTGGTGCGAGTAATTATCCACAGCTCAGCGTTCCTGGATGTTTTGCAATATCTCTTGTACCACAGTTTGCGCAAACCCAACTGGAATTACGACGTATTCTCCATCAAATTCCTTCCGTAAGACCTTGATTTGTAGTAGACTCCCAATGTATGATATGGGGCCCCTCAGAAGCTTTGTGAATGCTTCTTCCATTGTTGCAGCTTGCCCAGGACTCAATACAGGCAGATAATTGGGGTTCTAGGGCACAATGCCGCTTTCACTCACAGGATATCCGTTTGATGGCGTTTCGTCCACTTTGGGGAAAAGGGTCAACTTGAACAAACCGCAGCAGAATTTGTTTATAAAGTATGTGTAGAACCTCATAGTTCGAGCTAGATCATCGTTACAAGCTCCGCAGCTAGCAGCCCGCTCGTACTGCCTGCAGCTATGTAGTTTGACAGTGCCCGAAAAGACAAGGTGGTGAAGCAAAGCAGCATTCCGAGTACCTATTGCGTGAAGAAATCCCAGAAAAGGATCATAAAACACCCATCCTGAGAGCATAAGAAGTGGTCTCCGATACTCCACCTGCTTGATTGCCTCTTTTATCTCTCCTCGAAATCGCTCAAGTCCTGGCTCGTTGGGGTTGGGGTCTAGCAGAATTCCCCAACTGCTCTCTACAAGCATATCAGCCTGGTGTCCGACGTGTACGTTGGCCATTTCGAATTCGAAATTAATGAGGCCGTAAAAATTTGCTGAACTTTCCTTATAGAGCTGTTTGCAGGCGCGAAGACATGTTGCATCAATTGGTCTGTGAGTCGGCTTGAGTCGCATCTCGAAGTAAAATCCCTTTGAATCATGTTTTGGGATATAAGAGTATTGTTTTCGTCCTCCACCATAAGTCGATGTTGTGTATGTGGGTTGTGGTGTTCTATTGCATCGTTTCCAGGTACCCTGGTGGATGCGTGGAGTGATGGTCTATCCCCCCGGGATCGAGTCTCAAAACCTCTGCCAGAATTTTGGCTCGGATGTTTGTTCGGGAGAAGAACATCAGTAAAACATGGAAATGAAGCGTCATAATTGAAGGGAAAGGAAAAAACATAGCTTACCAGGCGGAAATTTCAAAAAGTGCCGTTTGTGACCTAGGGGAAGTCTCCAACCTCTGCCCTTCAACTCAGAATAATGTTGCAGCAAGCAATATATGTCCTCAGCTATAGGAGTATCCACGATGGCCATGTTTGGTGGTTCTTTAAAATAGGAATGAACACGGCCATCGTCAGCTTTGCTTTCTGTGATTAATTCATCGTACTTTTTGTCCTTGCGGTGGTCGATGATATCTGACTTTGTTAAAAACCAGGTTGCTAAGAGGACTAGACAACACTCACCATATCCTAGGACACATCGATCCCCACTCTTGTTTATGAAGAAAACCCCTTTGATTTTGGCATCAAAAACGTACTGCCTCAGAGCTTCGTCCTCCACAAGGTCTGGATACCAACTTCTAGCTTCTTCTCTGACGTTGTCAAGTTGCTCCACCTTCAGTATCTTGAGGGGCTCCATTTCCTTTCAAGAGCTTTAGTAGCAAGTCTTAAGTCTCTGCGGAGTGCTTGCATCAACTAGAGTAGATGATAGAGTCTAGAGAACTGAAAGTACACCGTAAACAAGTTAGTAATTCAAGTACGGAGGGAGTCTCATGTGTGATTCTTTTCTCCAAAAATGGTAGGAAAGGGAGCCTTTGGTGACACAACGTCACCTTAGTCATACGTTTGTGTAGTATGGTGTAGCACTTCAAAGGGGGTAGTTCTCCGAATCTTGTATAGTTGAGCTGGATGTATCTGTGAGATATTTAAGGTGGGAAATGTTATAGGAAAGTGGGTCATATAATCAGCTTAATTAAGGCTCCACAGCATGATAGGTGGCTGAAATAAGTTTTTATCTAAACCTCACTTAATATTCTATATGTTTTTTTTTTTTTGTGAACTCTCTTCAAAGCTGGAGTGAAGCCTCTTCTGCAGCCCAAGGAAATGGCCAAGAGGCAACGCACAACTCATGCTTTCTTGTGTATCATCGCTCCCGATACAAAAGCACTATAGAGAATATAGCGTAAATCATCTAACGCCTGTGAACTGAGGTTTAAAACACATAAATGGGACACAAACTCGCTTAGCTGCATATGACAAACAAAAGGTTTGCAAGTATTGAATAGTTGCTTTAGATGCTCAAATTGACTGTTTGTTAAACATAGTTTTTGTTTCTATCAGAGCATATGGTTCTACTACATGACCAAATTCTGCTGCTTTGATCTCGTATGAACAGCAGACCACATGAGTTTTCTCATGGCTTACTGGATATAAATTGAAACTAAAGCACTCATTAATGCAAGTTTCAGAGCAAAAAGCATTGAATAAAGATCTAGATATCTGTAGTTGTATGCAATTTGAATATATTTCCTGTTTTCTTCTATGCTTTAGGGGTCTTGTTTGCCAGATGCTAGTCTATTGTTCATGACAATAACCTCAAAATACAATTCACCACAACTTGGGCAATATAGGTGCCCCCATCAAGGAAAGCTAAAGTAATGCAAAGAGTGCAGTTGACTCATAGCGGAAACCGTCAACCATATATTCACCGGAAAACGGTATGTATTGCGTCCCACTGAGCAGGGTTCTGATGTTTATTTTCCTGTTTTGCTAGCGTGTTTAGAGTGGAGTCTTGACGCCTCAAACGTATATGAAGTCTACCCTAATTGCTCTAAAAGACCATTTATACTTCTTCAGCATAGCAGATTCACATTACCACACACCACATCACTGTGCAAATCTTGATTGTTGGTTACTCTGTAAAGTATTTTCTGACCATACTAACTACGCAACGCAGCAACTGTTTATTTGTGTACACACAAGGTAAGTGACTCTATATTCTAGTTCTACCTTTTGATTGTTACCAGAGAGCTTTCTCCTTGAAATCTCAAGTGCACCACCACTAAACAACCTTTGGCTAATTATCCTGTCTTGATAGATCCTGTACTATATTCACAATAGCGCCACCAAAGATTCTTGAAGGAGAGGACCTTGAGAATTTTAAGCGCGATGCCAGAAGCAAGTATCCGGATATCGATGAAGCTGCCGCTGTTGAGCGATACCTCGACGAGACCCACACCGAGGGAGTATTTTTCGTCGACAATTTAGGCGACAGATGCATTTGGGGTCCAGGTAAGCTTCTCCGCTCAGCCATAAGTTTTCTCAATTCTCATTCAGCCAGATGTGCGAAATCTTCGATTCCAGTCGCGCCGAGGATACGAACCACGATACAAATACAACAAGTTTGCCACCATTGATCAAGGAAGGGACAATCTAGCTCACTTGTGGTTCAAACCTATACCATTGAAATACATTGACAGGCCTGCCCCAAAAGGGTTTCGGTTTCTCACAAGTCATTGCAGCGAACATTGGGGTCAGGGATGGAGGTTGCCACAGGACCACAGAAGACACCTTCTTAAATTCCCAACAGGTAGGATTGTCCCCTATTATCCACTAGTATCATTTCGTTGCTGACTAGGTCCTAGAAATTCGCCTCCGGATTCTCGAATTGGTGTTAACGAGTCCCCATGGAACTGCCATTAGGCCACATGTTGTTCGAGGAAGTGCTAAGAACAAAGAATGGGTCACTTACGATGATTCTTTCGAGCTTGTGGAGTATCACGACAAATGCTACGATATCCCTGAATATGCTCGAGTCAACAGACGAGACGAAGAGGGCCCATATGTCGAGAAGCGTCTCATTACCCGACCTGTGATTGACGCCACCTGCCTTCGAGCTTGCAGGAAACTTTACGATGAAGGTTGTCACATCCTCTATAGCCAAAACACCTTCAGCTTTGCCATGTCAAGCAGTCACGGCTGGGATGCGCCACCTCAAATGATTGTCGATAAAAAAGGCAAATGTAAGGTTTACCAACCAAAGGCATCTAAACCCGGACAGGAAGAATGGTGGAGTGCTATCAAAGATGGCATGGCTCATTTGAAGTACCGTCATCCTCGCTTGATGCTCCCCGGCTGGATCTACCACGACCCATTCTTACGCTTTTTACATACCATTGGACCGCATAACGCAGCCTCGCTTCGAAAGATCCTCTTCGATGGTATTATCAAGATCCATACCTGCGAATGGGGCGGGCCAGACCGAGACGGACACATGCGTTGCCGTCACGACCTTTTCCGAAGTACGCGACTATACACACCTTTTATCAACCGGCTCTGCTCCACTGTTGATAAGTTGAGTTTTGTTTTGACTCCGGATGAATACGTAAAAGACGGTTTTGTTGTTAGCGAGAACCCAAACGACCCGAATCTCCAGAACCCGAACAACCTTCCCGTCATACCACCTTGGCGACCATCTTCAATTGAAGATGGCATGACAAAGCTGCTACAAAGTTCAATTTCTCGGATTACAAGTCTTCGAAAGATTGAGATTCTCCAACGTGGACGTGATATTGATGACAGAAATTGGGAGCTATCTCCACTTCGCTTTGGAGACCCAGTGGTGCAACAAACTCTCGACCGTATCAAGGAGCTCCGCATCGAACGAAGTAACAGACAAGTACAAGTCCGGCCCCTGAACCAAGGGAATTTCGTTAAGGAGCATCAAGCTCGGACGAAAGAAAACCAAAAGAAGCAGGGATGTGAGTTCTGTGGGGAGGAAAACCACTTTTGGACTGACTGCTTCAATCTATGTCGAGTGTGTGGCGAGTATGGCCATTTCAAAGAGGCTTGCACCAACTGGCTCGACATACAATAAGGTTATTTGGAACTTGGAAAAATGTGTTATGGGAACATAGAAAGATGAAGGAGTAATGTGGGTTTTTGCTGGGGTCTACTACTTTCAAGGTACGTCAGGGAATGATGTGGAAAACAGAAGTTGGTAGTTCTATGGGGGATGCGGAGCAATATCCGACGGCACTCGCAAGTATTTTCGAGAAGGCTTGGAAGACTCAAGGAACCTAGTTTCGGATCCTTAAGACTTTTGGCATAATGCTTTAGTTTGGCCTTGGATCTTGGAAGCAGTTTAGGAAATGACATTAGCTTGGCGATAGGAGCGGTTACTATGCAGTAATGAATACCATTGTAACTTTTTTCATTTCGTTGCTTGCAATTACTTGACATAGTGTCTGGCGCTTAGTCTGTTAAGGACGTACGTGCAAAATCAACTCGCTTATTTAAGGGGGCTCCACACGTGCCACCTAAGGCTTATGCCACTTCATATTGTGTCTTTTTTAAACTTGCGCTGTATAGATAAATAATTTGGCATATCTGATGTCATTAAAATTTCATAAGAGTAACTAAAAATAACTATATACAAGAACCTCCCAAGTCCACCCCCAGCTTCACAAGGAAACGGTCAATTCAACGTTCAAGTTTTCGTAAACCTCCCCGGTGATCTAAAAAGATTCTCGTAAACAAGTACTTCAATTCTCTCTCAGAATCTATATAAGCTCCTCCCCCTAAATAACAAAACTTAACAGTGGCACCCTTCTGACCAAACCCAAAGCCATTGATCTTGACTACCTTATTTGATTCACTAGTCACAGTATTAGAGGCCAATGGATCAGGTATAGAACCTCTTTGATAACAATCTTTATAAAACACATATGTTTCGTAGAAAATTATACAGTTTGCTAAGGGCGAGGAGCCCAGGATGGCAAGACTGTAGGAATCTGAGGGGGAAAATGTGGACCGTGGGATACAGATGTCGTATCGAGATCGGCCTGTGGGGGGCGGGAGAGGGATCTTCCCTCGCTCTTCATCTTCGAATAAGGGGAAGACGGCGAGTGGTAGGATGTCTGCTATTTTGAAGACGAAGGTTCTATAGCCGTCTGTGAATATTCCAGCATCCGCCACTTGATGACCTTCAAATCAAATTCGACGAGAGAGTGGAAATTGTTCTAGATTTCGATAACGTACACTGCTTAAGCATATCTTTGGATGTCGTGGACAAATATCTGTGTAGTTCCCCGTGTTGGCTTAAAACCTTAATGAATAATATTGGTTCGTACCTCCAGGGCCCCGATCTGATGAGGAATACTAGCACCCTTGATACTGTTGCAGAATCCATAGCAAAGGTTTGTAACGAGGTTACTTTACAGAAGTCGCGAGTGAGAGGGAACTTGAAAATGCACCCGTTTGTTATGAGGAAGGGGCTTGATGGAAGTGTTCTCTGTGTGTGCCATTTCTTGGAAACTGCCACTGGCCTTCTTTTCCGAAGGTCCCTCCATGAGACGTTTGACCGTTGCTTCCTGGCGAAGTGTATAAGACGTTGTGGTTGAGGCTTTGAAGATGAGGGATTACAAGTTGACGTAAATATAGGTGGCACTTAACCGAGATCACGTTTCAGCAAGTGAGTCTCTCAGTCAAGTCTGTAAAAGGGCCCCTTCGCCTAGGTACTAATTCTTGATATAATGGAGAATTCCTGGAAGCTCGTACGATGTTCTTTGAGTGAGATTCCAATAAAGTCACGTGTGTAAGCCTCGAAAAGGTGACGTCATATATAGCTCTCTCCACTACTTCACTTCATACATAACTCTGGACTCCCTTTTTGTCCAAAAACAGCTCGTTAGTGTGGTTATACAGCTCGGGTGTTTGAGCACACCCTCTCACCCACTTCCTGTTGTAACTTGAGTGCTATAACGTTGGCCTAACCACGTCAAGCGAACTAGATATCTGGGATATAAATATAACACCCTCAACTTCAAGAGCGGCTCAGAATGGTTCAAAGCGGCATCCATTTCGATGTTAAATGGACGGATGATGCCTGTCTCTTGGTGATGGTTGATGCAGGTGGAGTCATGGAATACTATTCGGTCACTCTGATGCTGGTAGTAATGTGATCAATCCGGGATATGATGTGTATTTCTAAAACAGTTCACATGGTGATTGAGAGAGGGGCTGTTTAAGGTTACTGGTACTATAACAAACCGCACACCTCATGGGGACTTCGGAGGGTGCTCCAGGGGGTCAAAGAGCGCCAAGGCCTGCGGATGGGAATCTGGGGAAGGAAGCACCTCCCTTCCCTGCAGACCCGCTGAGACATACTGAAAATCATTACTAGTAAGTAAAGCTTCATTACTACAAGCTGCCTCGAAACCTTGACGACCAGACCCGTCCTCTCCTTCTCCCACAACACAACACCAAGCTCACCAAGCTCACCAAGTTCGTGAGCCTCAGAACCACATCGTCAACCAGACAAGCCATGAGAGGAATGAAATGAGCTCTCCGTCAGCTCCAGACGGTTCTACACCACCACCACCACCACCATCAGGCCGGAGATCTTCACGTTGGTCGCGGCGTAATGTACATTTGCCACCATTCTCCCTCGCACAACAGCTGTAGCTAATTCTTCCCTAACGAGACAGAAACTCAGAAATGGCACCTTTATATTGCCCTCGACCGGCGAGCGAGTGCGACGCCAAATTACCCTAAGAAATCCGGCGGGTTTTCATGCCCCCTCCTCTGCTCCACCAGATGGCTCCGACGGTCTCCTCCCTTTGCGCCGAACCTACTCGCGAGCGGGCACCTTTCGATCCGCCGTCGATAACACAAAAGAATCATTGACGGAATTATGGCAGTGGCTCCAGACTCCCATGGGCAAGGGTGTCCTCAAATCTTCTCTGGCATACTTGATTGGGAGCATGGGCACTTTTCTCCCACCCATTGCGAATTTTCTGGGGAAACAAGACGGAAAACACATCGTGGCTACCATCACAGTTTACTTTCACCCCGCAAGGTCTATAGGGTCTATGGAGGAGGGAGCACTACTCGGGCTGGCAGCATTTCTGTATGCAAGCTTCATATCCATCCTGAGCATGGCTGTGTCCGTATACTTCGAAACGCAGCTAAATCTGATCAGCGTAGCTTACGCTCTCATCATTGTTGTGTTCTGCGGGGGTGGTCTCGGTCTGGTGGGTTGGCTGAAGCAAAAGTTCAACTCGCCCTTGGTCAATGTCGCAGCCAGTACCACAAGTATCGCCATCATCACCGTTCTGACGAAGGAAAATGCGGTTCACATTGGAGTGTTTGAGAACAAAAAAATAATACAGGTGATGAAAATGGTCATTATGGGGTTATCTACATCTTTTTTGGTCAACATGTTGGTATGGCCAGTCTCTGCTCGTACAGAACTCCGCGAAACCATGATCAGGACAACGGACTCGCTCTCGAGTATGCTCACAATGATTACTCGAGGATTTCTTAGTGGGTCTGAGACTGACATGCGGTCGTCCTCGTTCAACAAAGCACACAGCAAATACAAACAAGTTTATACTCAGATGACGAAAAATCTGAGGGAGGCGAGGTTTGAGCACTACTTTTTGGGGAAGGAAGAAGAGTACAAGAAGCAGGCCAGTCTTGTGAAATGCATGCAAAGACTAGCTACGTCGATTGGTGGTCTACGAAGTGCAGCAGCTACTCAATTTGCGCTGCTTCGAGAACTTCCGAACGGCCATGATGGGAACGTGCCCAATTCAAGTCACTTTTCCGAATCCTTTCCCCGTAGCGGGCCGACCACTCCTTCACACTCTAGATTCGCTGCATTGACAGCTATCGAAGAAGCCTCCGAGGAAGGCAGTGGGGCTGAGGACCAGTTCGCAGAAGACGGGTCTCCTCTTCAACAAATTGGGGGGAAAACCCCCGATCCTGATAGCACTGGAGATACCTCGACTCCCGCTGTCAGAACCCCAGCCGAGATATTTACCCGTTTTATCACTCATCTGGGCCCGTCTATGAAGTCTTTGGCATATACACTGACAAAAATTCTTGATGATTTACCCTTTGGACCTGGCCCCGACTATTCCATTGCAATCAATGAAAATTTCCAAACAAGTTTAACAGATGCGTTGTACGTTATTTTCCTTTCAGCTAATTAAATGCCTTCTAATATTGGTGCAGAAAAATGTACAGCGGTGCTCGAGATGACGCCCTCAAGGAACTATACGCATCTAAAGACATAGAACGCGAAAGACCTGCAAGCGTGGAAGCCGATTTTGAAGAGGTCGCCGCAAGTTGCGGCCATTTCAGTTTCTCGCTTATGGACTTTGCTGAAGATATGCAAAGCTTCTTGTCAATTCTGGAAGAACTCAAAGAAATTACTGAGAATCCAAAGCAAAGATCGTGGAATTGGCTCAGATTTTGGCAAAAGTCAAAACCCGGCAAACATCAGGATTATAACACCGACCCAGAACAGGAGCATCTCATTAGTCAAAATGGGGAAACGGATGGGCCGAAGGACAATCCAAATTTAGTGTTAAAGAGGAGACAAACGGGCTCGTGGAAGTCTGACACCGAAGGGGACGAGAGTGCCAAGAGGGGGATGTATCGATTGTTATTGAGTGTGGTTAGGTTTTTAGAACGAGACGACAGTGAGCTCATTCTTACCACTTCTTTGAATCTTCTGCTTACACATCCGCAGTACGTTTCGCTATAAAAGTTGGTATTGGAGCTGCACTTTGGTCAATGTTTGCCTTCATCCCTGAAACAAGGCCGATTTATCGCCACTGGAGAGGCGAATGGGGGCTTGTCTCATTCATGCTGGTCTGCAGTATGACAGTAGGAGCTTCCAATACTACAGGATATGCTCGTTTCGTTGGAACCTTTGTTGGGGCCATATCCGCTACATTAGTCTGGGCAAGTTGTCAAGGAAATGCCTATGCTTTGGCGTTTTGTGGATGGCTATTCAGTATTCCTTGTTTCTATCTCATTGTTGCAAAAGGAAAAGGTCCACTTGGACGATTCACCATTCTCACCTACAATTTATCCTGCCTATACGCATACAGTTTGTCAGTTCAGGAGGGGGATTATGATGAGGACGAGGGGGGAGAGACACCGGCTATCATAGAGATTGCCTCTCATAGACTCGTATCCGTTCTTACGGGAGTTCTTTGGGGCTTGATTATCGCGAGAGTTATTTGGCCCATCTCTGCTCGACAGAAGTTCAAAGATGGACTTTCTTTGCTTTGGTTACGAATGGGTCTGATTTGGAAACGAGATCCCCTTTCTGAATTGTTGGAAGGAGAATCTGCAGAGTCATACCTGAATCTGCGAGAGGAACTTTCACTTCAACAATATGGTAATACCATTCCGAACTTCTCTTTCGTGCCTTGCTGACCTGTTTCCAGTTTTACGACTTGATGCACTGAGAAGCTCTGCTGCAAGCGAATTCGAACTGCGAGGACCTTTCCCTGGCAAAGCATACGGACGGATCATGGAATCCACATCCAAAATGCTTGACTCTTTCCACGCAATGAATGTTCTCATCCAAAAGGATGTCAATCCAAGCCAAGGGGAGGTATCCCTCTTGAAGTACACAGTAGAAGAACGAGCACAACTCTGTGCCCGAATAAGCCATCTCTTCCAAGGTACGTCTCTCTCTTTCGTTTCCCCATATCACCATCACTGACTCCCACAGTCCTCGCCAGCTCCCTCAAACTCGAATACCCCATGTCGGACGGCCTCCCCAACGCCGACAACCCGCGCGACCGACTCCTCACCAAGATCTTCCAGTATCGGAAGATAGCTGCGGGCTCGGAAGACCCGAGTGTGGTGGTGGCTACGGATGGGGATTATGAGTTGCTGTATGCGTATGCGCTTGTGACGGGGCAATTGGCGGATGAGATCCGGAAAGTGGAGTCGGAGGTCGCGGGGTTGTTTGCTGCTATTGATGGGGAGAGTCTGAAATTGCAGTAGGTGTGAGAAGGGTGAGGGGGTATAGATAAGTAGTTTTCAGGTAACTTTTAGTTTGTACGATGATGAGACTTGGGTATTCTGCGTTGTGCTGTTTCTGGTTTAACTACATTTTGAAACATGGTATTGCAAATTCTTTATCACGCTCTCACGTTTCCTAAAATACTCATGCTCTTCTTCTACGGAGGACGCGGTCTGGCTTGTGCACTGTAAGGCGTGGTGCCCTGCAATTCAGGACTTAGGTGCCTATCTGCGTACCCTATTTTGACCGGAGGCCTTCGGGGTACTTTACAGGGCATTACAGCGTACTGCCCTGTACTCTCAGTCGAAAACAACTCCCGGAGTTAGGGAGATATTCACTCGGAGATAATCTTCCACTTTGAAATTATCTCTTCAGATATGGCACCATATAGACATATTTGGCTCGGACATACTTTCCTCGGAGATATTCTGCTCGGTTATATTACTCTCTCTAGGACATAGTGCTCGAGATTATATCTCGAAATTATCTTGGGAAGTAGTTTAGAGATATTTTAGGAAATAGATTTCGGACTAATATATATCTTACTCGGGAATAGTAGCTCAGAAATATGAAAACGGAACTAGCTTCGGAATCATCTTTGAAAATATACGTAAGAGGTATATATAATATGAAATTTAACTCGGACATATCTCACTCGGACATATTATACTCGGAAATATTAAGGTTTTTAAAAAGATATTTAGCGTAGAGATGTTTTTTACCTCGGATATATATTAACCTCTGCGATAATTTAACCACGGAGCACCACGGAGATATTACTTATGAATATTGATCGGAAATAGCTCCTGGAAAGATCTCCTAAAAATAGTTGGGAAATAATTCGGTTGTTTTTGGAGATGTTATTTTACTACTGAAAGTATACTCGCAATTATACTCGTAATTATCTTCAGAGAAATTTTCTCGGAAATGACTCTCGGAGACCTCTTACCTCGGTGATGTTACTTGAAAATACCTTCGGACATAACTCTCGGAAATATTTCTTCGCTCGGAGATATTTTACTCGGAGATACTTTGACATCGGAGATACTCACTCGAAGGTATTCTATTAGGAAACAATACTCGGAGGAAACTCGGAAATACCCCCTGAAAGTATCTCCGAAAACAACTCTACGAAGCCAAACAAAACATAGTAAAGAGGGAACAGGTGTCGCAAGCCAAAATCCACAAAATCCAACTGGCAAAATCCGCCCTCGAGGAGCAGCACAATGCATTCATTTGCAAACAATAAGAGGCATCCTTCAAACAGATGGAATCCGCTCAGTGGCTCCTAGTGGATGAAACAAAGGTCATAAGCGAGCGACCTTGACAGCCCGTTGAAGAGGGAGATGCGGACCTGGGCGAAAACAACGTCGATCAACGATATTCACGAGAACATTGTTTTTTCACCGGGAACCCTTGGAATTCAAGTTGACTTCTGATGGGTCTAAAAGCTTAAAAGCAGTTTCGAGTTTATAAAGAGCTCTACTATCTGAAAAACAAAGAGTAAAGCTAAGAATCAACTTAGAGAAAGCTCTTGAGTTTGAACGGAAACTTGAATTCTAGGCGTAGCTCTGAGCCTAAGTAGGGCGTCCTGGATACACCAAAAAGTCAGAATCGACTAAATCGCAAATCGCAAATCGCAAATCGCAAAAGTCATATAAATCAAGAGATAATCGTAAAAGGTATTAAACATTAAATTAAAACATATTATAGTAAGAGATATATATGTATAATATAAAAAGACTATATAAATCGACTTTTATTACTATAATAAGTTCCTAAATTATATCTTAAAACTAGGCCTTTTTTAAGCTAATTACTCTAGATCACTTAATATTAAAGTAATTAGCTCGCTTTAAAAGCTTAAATAATCTTGATTTAAGATTATTTAAGCACTTTTAGCTACTTTTCTTAATTATATACTAATTTCCTAATTAGGGTTAGCGCTATTTATTTTATAGGCTAAAAAGTGTACTTATCTTATATACTAACCCTCTTATATCGCTCCTTCCTTTAAATACTATATACTACTCTCTATTATTCCTTTCTTTGAAAGTGTTATTCTATTACTATATATACTCTCTCTTTTCTCTTGAATTTAAGTATTAACGACGATAAGAGAAGAAAGAGAATAAGCTTTGATAGTAGCTCTAAGTATCTATTAAAGTATAATATCCTTAGTAGTAGAACCTCTTAAGATAAATCGAATTAGTTGCTTCTTCTTTTAAATACTACTCTATATTATTCCTTTCTTTAAAAGTGCTATTCTACTACTATATATACTCCCTCTCCTCTCTTAAATTCGAGTACTAACGACGATAAGAGAAAGAAGAGGATAAGCTCTAGTAATAGCTCTAAGTATTTATTAAAGTGTGATATCCTTAGTAGTAGTATTATAGTGTAATAATCCTAGAATTTTAAGTATAGTAGAAAGTATAAAAAGAGTGGTTTTAAGTGTATAATAAGAGCTTAAATATACTATGTTAATTTATTGATTTAGAGCTATATAGAGTGTTTATAGAGGAGTTATATCTAAAGAGGACTCTTACTTAAGAGATATATAATATCTTTAAAAGTAATTATAATATTAACGTCTCTAATACTACTCTTAAGCTCTAAATTAATATAGAATAGAACCTTTAAAAGAACGCTAATAGCGTGCCCTCGCTAGCCTTACGTATATAAGTAGTATATCTCTTTAAAGATATAGAATTATCTAATTTAAGTATAGTATATATATTAAACTAGAAGGGCTTTATAATTAGGTCTTAGAGGCTTTAAAGAATATAATAGGATATAGAACTTTAGTATAAGAAGTTTTATATCTAGGAGAGGCGTACTAAGCTAGAGGCTATACTTTAGTATAAGATCTACGAATATAGCTACTTTAGTACTATAAAGAGCTTTAGCCTTAGGTTCCTTTATACGTATCTAAATACTTATAGTATTAATAGAGATAGAGATAAAAGATAGAGTAGAGATAAGATCTAAAAGGCGTTTTAGAAGGTTAATAAGAAAGAGTATATCTAAAGGTTATAAGAGATTAAAGATATATAAAGCGAGTATATTATACTAGAGCCTAATTTTATATAGAGTATTAACAGATATTATAAATTAAGGTTTATTAGTATTAAGATATATACTAGTATTAATACCTACGCTTGATTTATCTCTTAAAACTATTATAGTATCTCGAATAATATAGTAGTATCTACTCTATAGTAATATAGTAATACTATAAGTAGCTTTAGAAAGATACTATACTATATATAATTAGATCGAGGATTAGAATCTCTAATAGTAGTAGACGCTTACTATATACTTTATTAATAATAAGCTATAGAAAGTAGTAAAGAGTTATACTAATTTTTAGACCTATATTAGTTTAGTACTTTTATAGCTAACTAACGTATTAAGGCTTAGTAGAGATAGCTTATAAAAGAGTCTCTAAATAAGTAGAAGATATACTTTTAGAGTATTTATAAAAAGAGGTTGTTTTCTAAAAAGAGCCTTCTTAATATAATCGTTATATTATATATATATATATTCTAATTATTTAAAAGGAGGTTTAAACGTTTATATATATATAGAATTACTATTATATTTGTACTAATACTAATTAAGAGTATAGAGTACTAAGAGTATCGTAGACTAACTTTTACTATTCTAGGAGTAAAGAGTATCTAGTAGACGATTATAATATTAAAGTACCTACTAAGAAGCTTACTAAGCTTTAGGAATTATATAAGGATTAGAATATTAATATATATTTACTCTAAGCGACTCTAGAGTAGTATAAAATAAAATTATTAATATATAGATATATACTATCGATTAATAAGATAATATATACTAAAGAGGAGGAAACTTATACTATAGTATACTTAGATTTAAAAGTAGAATTATTAGTATATATCTAAGAAGGTAATTTAGTAGGATTAGGCCTTTTAAATAAGTTAAAGAGAGTATATAAGTAAGAGCTATACCTCGAGGTAGCTTAAGAATTAAAAGAAGCTAGAAAGGCTAATTAAGATAAATTTAGTATATACTTTAATAATAAAGATAAGAGCGATTAAGTAACGAACATAGTACTAGATTATCTATATAATAGCGACTTCTTAGATAAGAAATTAGAGGAGTTAGATAATAATAGTTTAGTAGAATTAGATAAGGATTTAAGAGAGTATATAACTAATAAGTATACCTCGTTAGTTAAAGATAATTTAGAAGGAGATTTAAGAATAGATATTAGTAGATAAACTTATATTTAATTAATCTACTTTAGAAGCTACTAATTTATTCTTAGGATTAGGTCTCCTTCTTTATAGAGCTCTCTTACTAATAGATAGTATTAAACATCGTCGTCGTAGTAGAGCGCTCTAATAACTCTAATCCTAGGTCGTCTACTAAAAGATACTCTCTTAAATCTATTTAAAGAGTAAAGTTCTAAATCTATCTCTTCTTTCTATATTAGTAATCTTATACTTAATATACATCTCTAGCTATAATAGTATATCTAAGATCATAGTATTATAATCTACTAACTAACTATAGACTCTATAATAGTCTATAATTATAATTACCTACTAGCTAAGGTAAATAGAACGTTAATAGAGAATAATATAACAAAGAAAGTATATATTACTCTCTATAAAAGGCATAGAGAGTTAGCTAGTAACGTCGCTTTTACTATCTATAATTAATAAGTAAATAAATATACTAAACTAGGAATAAACCTATACTAAATATAGGCCAAGCCCTAAGCCTAAAATTCATATATTTTAAGTATAAAAAAAGGCTTAACATAACTCTAGAGAGGAATAGACATGTTTATTAACTTTTAATTAAATTTAAAAGTAATTTATATAAGGTTTTAAGTATAGTTATAAGTATATAATTCTCTAAGTACCTAAGAAAGGATTTTAGTAGAGTAAACCTACTAACTACGACTATTAGTACTAAGCTTAATTCATAAATTACTTACTACTACTAATAAAAGTTAGTAATCTTAGACTCTTAAATCTTTAAAAAATCATAATATTATAAGTTCTACGTCTATTAAGTTCTAGTTAGTTTTATAGATATAAATAATACTATTCTATATCTAAATTAAAAGTAAAAGAATTAATTTAGAATATTATGTTTTTAGACCATTTTAAGTATATAGATTACTAACTTTTATTAGTAGTAGTAAATAATTTATAAATTAAGCTTAGCGTCGATTACTTACCTTTAAAACCTTCTTAGTCTCTTAGAGAGGTTTCTAAGCTAGTTCCTAAGTAGTTACTTAGAGTAGAATATTCTTTAATCTAGTCTTACTTACGTCTACTCTTATAAATGCTTATAAAATAGTAAATAAAGTCTTAGCCTTTATAGAGGATAATATACTATATAGCTAGTAATTATTTAATATATACTAGAATAATATATTAGAGCCTTATAAATAGTGTTAAAAGTAAGAAGCGAGGTATAGGAGGTTATATAGTTTAAGTAGGACGGTTCTCTAATTTTCCTACTTTTATTCTATTACTTTTACTTATACTTTTAGAAGCTCTATATCTACTACTCTATAATACTAAAAACATGCTAAGATACCTTAATATTAGTCTTCTAAATACTTAAAAGTCTAGACTTCTTATTCTAAGGGTTTAAAGCTTAAAGTATACTCTTATTACTTCCTAGTAAACCTAGTAAGTACTCTAGAAAATCACGTATCTATACTTTCTTAGAAGCTAGGTAAACTACTCTCTAATAATAAGATTAAGAACCGTTTATAAAAAGTAAAGGACTACTCTATAAAAGCTATAATATAAAGCTCTAATAACTAAGAGAAGAAATAATAGTTAATTATAGAGTCTAGGAGGAAGTAAGAGGCTATTATAAAACGTTCTATTACTAACTACTCTACTCTTATTATTAAGTAAAAGGAGGATAAATTAGCTATAACTAGAGAGTAAGCTATTTAAGAGGAAAAGGCTAGAGTTAGATAAACCTTCTTTATAAAGGCTTCTAGTAAGACTAAAATAATTAGAGTAAAAGTATATAAGGAGGGATTTATCTCTAATAAGAAAAAGGCTAAAAGTAAGTAGTACTCTTAAATTTAGTATATACTACTAATTAGTATAGGCTCTCCAGCTCCTCCTCTAACCTATAGGGCGCTAAAGTCTATCTCTATTATTAAAATCCGTATTTAAGTAGCTTTATATATCTATATATATATAACAAGTACTAAGGACTTCTCTACTACTAAGAGTATCTCTATAATTATATATACTTTTATAGTATAATATAGTAAGATAGTTAGAGTATAAATTAATAACGACTTTCTGTTTTAGATATCTTACTTATCTACTAATAACTTTAAAGATCTATTTAACTTTAAATTAGTATTCTAGAATATATAAGCTAAAAGGTTCGCTATTAAGCTCTTAGAGAATATCTACTATATAATCTCTACTCCTAGTAGGTAAGATTCTATTAATATACTACTTCTTACTAATAAGGTAGAAGACGTCTTTCTAGCTATAAACGTTACTATTAGGAAGAGGAAAGCTAAGTAATTAAGTACTATAGATTATAAGAAAGCAGATAACGTATAAGCTCTTATATAATACTTTAATTTACTAAAAGGTCTTACTAATAAAAAGTACTATAAAGTATATATAGTATTTAATAACTATACTAATAACGAGCCTTAATCTTCTAAAAAGAGGTAATCTATTATACTCTTATAGAATACCTAAGAGCTACTAATTCCGCTTTAACTCTCGACGCCTATTAAAGTACTTAATAACAAGTCTATTATACTTAAAGATAATACTTAAGATAGAGAGGGAGATACTAGGCCTATACTATTACTAGAGGATAGTACTAGTACTAGAGTAAGTGTAATATTAGTAGACGATTTAGAATTAGACAATCTTTTAGAGATATTTATAATTATTACTATATACTTAGAAGACTACTTTATAATTATCACTACTTACTTAGAAGACTGCTTTATAATTATTACTACTTATTTAAAAGAGGAAGATAATAGAGATAATAATTCTAGAGATAGTTCTAGAAGTAATATAAGAAGTAAAGATATAGATATAGATATAAGAGAAGATACTAATAGTAAAGGAGTATTAACCCTAGGCTTATACTCGCTGTTACCTCTTATAAAGGATAAGGAGAAGGAGAGCTTAATAACACCTACTAAGTTAAATATACTAGAGAAAGTAGATAAGATAGTATAATAATAAGTAGATATAAATAAGCAAATTATAAGAGATCTTAATACTTAATTATATATAAATATTAATACTACTATTACTAAAGATAAGCTTAAATTAATTAATAAGAAAGAGTAATTAAAACTCGATTAAGAGCTTAATAAGAAGGTCTCTAATTCGCTCTCACCTACTCTCCTTATATCTATAAATACGTTAGTAAGTAAAACAATATCTACTATTATAATTACTTCTATAAATAGTTTTAATTTAAAGAGAAAGAAAGGAGATACTCTCTCTTAAACAACTCTTACTAATTAACCCTCTTATACTACTAAAAAGGTTAAGATTATATATAATAAGTATAATAAGAAGAGAGATAAGAAGTAAGAGTATATAGTAGTAGATACTTTAGATATAAATACTAGAAGGATTATCTATAATATCTTAATTTTATTACTACTTTTTAGTTACTTTTTACTACCTTTACCTCTCCTTTTACTCTCTTCGCTAAAGTGTCTAAATAATCATAATTTAAGATTATTTAAGCACTTTAAGCACTACTTTACTAATCGTATACTAATTACCTAATTAAGCTTAGTATCTCTTGCTTTTAGGTTAAATTACAGCTGTAGTTATAGTATTAAAAGTCTTAATTATCTCTTTTCCTCTCCTATTTATTAGGTACTTATATAACGTCATTGTTTATACTAAGTATATATATTACTTTTAATAATTTATAATATTTTAGATAATAGATTTAAAGTTATATTACACTTATATTTAGCATAGTACTAGGTAGTATATATTAATAGAAAGTAAGTGTTAAGCGATTATAATATATATATATTTAATAGATATATATATACTATATTACCTTCTACTTTCTACCCCCGCTTATACTTAAATTTTACAATTTAAGCCTTATAATTTAAGTATTACGAATTATAAATACCCTCACTTTAAGCTTTAAGATTACCGATTTAAGCTTTTCGATTTACGTCTAAATAGCCTCTAAAAAATCTACGTTTATCGATTTACGATTTGCGATTTGCGATTTGCGATTTGGCTTTAAAGGGCTATATACTCAAAAATCTAAGCTTTACGATTTGCGATTTGCGATTTGCGATTTGCTATTTGCGATTTAGTTAATCCGACTTTTTGGTGCATTCAGGATGCCGTACTAAGAAAGGATTTAAAGTTCAGGAGTGACTTTGAACTTATAAGTAACTATAAAAATATATAAGCGAGTTTTAAGGTAGAAGAGAAGTTTCTACGTTTGAAGGGATTTCGTTTATTTGAGCGAAGCTGTAATATCTGGGTGAAAATAATGCGTTGGGGGTAGTATGAATAGCCAAAGTGGACTTCTAAATTTGTGAAAAGCTTATGCGTTCCTAAGAACTCTTTAAGTTCAAGAGGGGAAATAGAGTTCAAGACATATTATTACCTTCAAAGTAGAGTTCGGCGTTCATGGAAGCTCATTGAACGTTGAGACTTCGTTTGAATGAAGAGACTTCTTTTTGTAAAGAGTTTATAAATATTACTCAGCTTCTCATGAACGTTTTCTCCCAATTGTATGTCGGATCTGGCATTGACTGGCAAACATGACATTGAATGTTTTCTCCCGTTTGTTAAAGAGAAGTTTGAAGTTTTGTATCAAACTTTACATTTGCCATCAGATGTAGTCATTCGTTTAATTCCAAAACATCCATTTAAAAAAGTGAGGTGAGAGGTCCCATCATTTTCTCATGTACATCTACTTAAAGATATTATTATAAAGCATCAAAAACAGTTGTCCCTTTGCCTTTGCCTTTGACATCGGCATTGGCTTCTTAGGTGCTAGATGATTCTCCGTTGTCGCAGAAGCTGCAGAAGTCTCCCTTTGGAGGTCGCTCAGTGCGGCATTTATCGTGGACGTATTTTTAAGAGGCAGAAGCTGCAGTATAGCGGAGAAGCTTCATCCCAGCAGGGGTTTCTGTGACCATACAACTTACAAATAAGTACTATCGTCTGTGGTACACCTGGAAGTTCTCAAATCTCTCATATAGTTCGCAAATCCATAGTTCTCGAGAACTGTTACTAGTGATACTTTTAATAGCAAATATCTTTCAAACTAGCTATATCGTCCTGAGATACTTTAGAGTTCTAAATTCTTCTTTGAACTGAGCAAATTGGTGATAATCAAGATTTGTTACTATGGCTCGTTTTAGTGGGATACCTGTTTATCTCCAGTTTTATCGTCGTAATATACTTTGAAGTTCTAGATTCTTCTATCTAGTTCGCGAAATCTCAAGAAAGAAACATACTTACTCAACAATCTTCACATTTTGCTTCAAAAGAGAAAGCATTATCGTTGTAAAGACATCTTGATCTTCTTAGTCTTCTACTCATTTTAGATATTCAAAAGAAATAATTTTATTTACTCGAACAAAACCTACAAGCACTGTTGTTTCCTGATTTCGTTGTTGGAGAAGATATTGAATAATAAGAGTTATTCTAGATCTCTTGAAGCAATAGTCTTAAGTGGGTACTGTTCAGGTAAGTACTAGATAGTGAAAGGGGGTTACTTCGGCTGTTGCTGAGCAGTTGCTAGGAGTCTATATTGAGACAAGAGTGAATTCCAACTCGTCAAGGCTTCAAAACATTTCTGGTTCACCTATATCTTTCAACCTTCCAGCCTCTCCTCAAACCACCACCACAACACCAAAACACCAGCTCGCAGCATTCTCTTTTCGCTCTTCCATTACAGAAGCTCCCCCCTTACCCTCGCTTAGCCAGCGCACTCAAACGATGGACAACTGGACCAATTTCTTCCCAACTGAACGGGGACTCAATGAAATGCTGGCAACAGCAGAGTACAAGTTCAACGGAGATGGAACGCGCCCAGACGTCCTTCTCTTCGTCTATACCCACCACTTGAACCCCGGAGAGTTCAAGGCGCAGTTCCGATCTGCAAAGTTTGTTGGTCTTGCCTGGCTCCCAGCCTGGCAACTCCACATCAACCAGCACGGTAAACCTCCCTCTTTACTAGACCGATCTTTAGGTCCACGTATACTAACTGAATTTACCTCGCAGGCGAGCCCAACATTCGACCAAGTCCTCGCGTAGATTTCAGTCCAAACCAAAACGGGGTATTGGGATGCGCCTTCGTGGTTTCAGCCAACGACGACGATAGATACCTCCAACACAGCAGCAGACGTGGAAATAGGAACCGACGAAACGAGCGAGTCTTAATTCGCCACTCCCCAATCGTACGAAGGGGTACAATCCCACCACCAGGCGTTACCTACCAGGAAACCCCTCAAGTTGCGATGATATACTGGGATCCTCGACACACCGTCGCCACAGGCCTTCAATGGCACCCCAGCTACGAGATGGAGATGACAAGATGGACCTATGGCGTTCAAACCCTTCGGAATTGGTGTATTGCCAATAACTTCGTGCCAAATGGCTCACCACTTGATATTCCGATGTGGTATATCGATATGCTTCGGTTCAATCTACATGCCGGTCGATTACTTCCCCCACCTCTTCCACAACCATTAGCTACACCAGATATTCCTGCAGACCCTGAAAGAGAGGCGAGAGAGGAGGAGGTTTTTGGTCCAATTCCATATGACGATCCGTAAGCATTCTTCCCCTTTTCCAAGTCCAATTTAACCCTTTTGCTGAGAAGGATGTATGTTAACCTCCTTATTAACCAGCGTTGCCCCTCTCTTCAACATGGCGACGATCCAGAGAAAGCCACAATTGTATGAGATTCCTGTTCCTCACCCACGACAACAATAGATACACAACGTAGAGGTGGAACTTGGAGTTTTTTCCTGCTTCGGGAAGTTCTTGTCAGCCACTGCTCCTAGGTTCTGGTCTGTACAGCTCGCTTGTTCGACCCTGCTGTCCTCCCAGTTGTTTTGGTCTTGTGCGTTTGTTCTGGGGGGGTTTTTTCCTACTCTTCTATCTGCTAGAGTTAACCTCCCCCATTCTGTGAATTTGTGCCTTTGGTGGCGTTGTTAGGTTGGTGGAAGTTTCCAGGCCGTGCTCTTTAGTCTTCCAAATTTGTTGCTGTTTGTGTGGTTTGGAGTCCGTTTTTGCTGGTTTTCTTCTGGTTTCTTCCTCTGTGTTTGGTGTTTCTGGGGTGCTGCTGCTGCATTTAGGGGGTTTTCCTACCACAGATACCCAATGATAACTCGAGATTTTCCTGTGACTTTTTGTGCTTGTATCCATGATATGGTAGTGTTATGACTGAGTTTTCTAGGTCCTGTTTGTGGAGTGTTGTTGTTTTGAGCAGAATAAAGCGTGAGATGGTGATGATATTTTGAGATACTTCTTCTGACGATTGTCAGAGTGCAATTTCAATTCTATATTAGCTTCTCTGTGTGGTGTAGGAACAATTCAAAAATAGCTGCTTATTGACAGAACAGTGACAACGCAAAGTGGGAATATTTGCTTAGGCTTTGTGTTGTACTGTAGTTATTTGAAGCTTGCTGTGTCAAATCCATGCTTGGAATCTTACAATGACCAATTCCAAAGCTCGCAACAAGCACCAAAAGATCAAAAAAGGAAATGATCAATTAATCAAAGAAGTATTTCAAGGCTGTAAGTTTACTAGTTTCCAACATAAGAACCATTGAAAGCAACTCTTCTGCTTGAAATGAAAACAACGAAAACAAGCTAAAGCCTATCAATATACTAATGGAAAGCGCAGAGCCACAAAACACACTGCAAAGTCGATGACTTTGTATTTTGGATGGCAATGCCTCGTCACTTGAGTTTTCAACCTCCCCCATGACTCCCAGCCATGAAATGAGAAGGAACGAGTGGAGAAACTTGATGATGGTCAACATACCTATCCATTCAAGCAATGGACTCCTTACTCTTCCCAAACTACTCCCTCCTAAACTTTATTCAAATCTTCGTAAACCCCTCCCTCGGAGGCTGCAACCAATTCCTCTCATCATAAACCGCCCCCTCCCCCTCAATAACATGAAATGTATAAATTATCCTCCCCTTCCTACTAACATTCTTCTCACTCTTATGCAGCAAGTTCCCATGAATCAACACCAACGTCCCAGCCTTAACCTCCCCCAACTTATACTCCCCCTCCTCCTCCTTCGCTCCATACTCCTTTCCCTCCGGAAAGCGTCTCCCCTCATTATCAATAAACTCCGTACCGTCCCCTCCCTTCTTCCTGACAAACCTCTTCCCCACCTCCGCAGTCTTATGACTTCCAGGTAGAAAACTTAAACACCCATTTTCAACTGTTGCATCTTCTAATGCGTACCAGAAACCAACGGCGGAGGGTGGATCGGTGTAGAGGAATGTTGAATCTTGATGTGGAGGAACGGCACCGCCTATCTCGGGTTGTTTGCAGATTATCATGCTCTGTAGACATCGAGGATCTTTGAAGCCCATAGAACGAGCGATTGCGCCGGGAGAATGGGTTGATGAGGGAGAGAGGAGGGATGCGAAGGGTGGGGAGAGGACGTGGAGGTAGTGGCCTATTTTGTTTATTGCTAAGGCTTTGGGTTTCGTCAAGTTTCCGGATTGATCGAAGGCATCTGAAGGAGAACTGAATCAGCGGTTGTTCAAAGAAGAGCCTTGGAATAGGGGAATTGGGGTGAGACCTTCTTCGAAGAAATACCGAATCTTGTCTCCGCTGCTGAGAAAGTAGTCATCTCCTACATGCTCTACATCATCTCCTTCGCCAGTGGAGAACTTTGTCATAGGGTGGTCATCTAAGGAGAAGTTGTCCAGCATGGAGTGGGTTTCGGACAAGAGGGAAGAGACTGTGGCTTCGTCTAAGGCACCAGGAATGAGGAGATAGCCATCTTGTTCAAACTGTGCTAGTTGTTCTTTCGTAAGGCCATCTTGAGATGTTGCAGGAAGTTGGGGGGATGTGCGTGATGGTGCCATGTTTGGCAAGCCAGTGGTGGGCTATTCGGAACTACTCAAGAAGAAGCACAACGCTTCTGTTTTGATTTAATTGATTTAGGATGTGCTTTAGCAGAGATCTTTATTGACCTGAAGTTTCCAATGCCAGGAGGACAAGTTGGAAGCTGCTTGATGTGAATCCGATCCAACATCAAACCGAAGATGTCCAATCATAGCCCCACTTTTAAGATACCCCTCCAACAAGAGAAACCTCGGCCACGATAAGAGCAGAGCTCCAAAAGACAAAAAGCTACCTATGTGAGCTATAAACATAAATGGCCAAACTATACAAAGAAATATGAGCAATCGATGATACATTCAAATCATGGCCATCACAATATTTAAAATATAAGCGGAACGGCAAGCAGGGGAAGACTGCCTAGCCTCCAGTGAGGGATGTTATATTACCTTTCTAATACCAACTGCCAGTATGGCAAATCAAGTGAATTCTCTTAAATTCATTATCAAACTTGGTCCACGAAGCAACAGAAAAGAAGAAATGAAAAGAGATCTTGCCATAATCGATAACCTGAAAATGTACGAGGAAACTGGAACGCAAATAGAATTCTCATCTCTCCCTTCCCGATATTCGCAGTGAAGAAAAGGTAACGAGACCATTTCATTAGTTCATATTGCCATGATTTAGTTGGGGAAACCCAATGACCAACCAGTCAGACCATAAATTACTACCAAACCGATGGTATTTATCCCTTGTCAAAACGCCCACCCAGCCGGAAATATTGTACTTTTTTCAATCCCCAATATGATATGACCACAAATAGCCAGCCGTCCCTCGCCTTGAACCCAAAATCCGTAAACCCATCTAAGCCTCAGCCGCAGTCTCGACCTTGGCTTTCTTGCTATCACTCTCATCGGCGTCGTCTTCGGCCTTGCGTTTTCCGCTCGCGCCATGTGTAGCTGCAGTTGGTTCTGGTGTGGCCTCTGCGGTCTTCTCTCCCTTCTTTCGGCGAACGAGACCAGTCAGGTCGGTTGCTGTTTTCTTGGCCTCTTCGATTCTGGTGGCTGCCTGGGCTGGGGTTTCTCCTAAAGATGCTCCAAGCACTCCGCCCATTGCGTTGCCACCTCCCATACCTAAGGTCTCTTTGATACCATTAACATCGACTGCTGGTGCTTTCAATTCGGTCAGCTAGAACAGAATGTTAGTTTTTGAAAATACTAAAAGTAGTACGAGGGAATGAGAATGCTTACTTTGACCTCTAATTGAGTAACCATTTCCTTGACATCAGCGATTTGTGCTCGAGTGACAACATTATCATCTGGGGAGGAGCAAGAAGCAAGCTCAACTTCTTTAGCTTGCAGCTTGGCGTTTGTAATGTCAATTGCAGCCTGCATCTCCTTCACAGCTTCCTCTCTGAGAGCTTGACCATCCTCGACTTCGGTATCATTCTCTGCTGGCTTGCCCTCTTCGCCCTCGGGCTTTTCGGTTGTTGCCGAAGCAAACTCCAATGCGAGGGCTAGCTTGTAGTGACCTTCAGCCATAACTTCGGATTCTTCGGGGTACAGCTCCTTCTTGTATGCTAACGAAGCTCTGAAATCGGAAACCGCAGCAGGGAATCTATGATAATTAGCCAAGTCCAGAATCCAAGCAATTCGTGTACTGACCTCTCGTTCTCAAGAGATATCTCTGCGAGAAGATCGTGTGTGTCTGCCAGTCTCTCCTTGATGTGTTTGGTCATTGATGAATCTCCAACCTCCTTTCCCTTGCCGTCGCCATCTTCTGGTTCCTCTAATTTCTTGGTGAACAAAACTCGAGCGAGATCCAGAATTTCGAAAGCTGCAGCGAGATCGTCATCGTCCTCCTCCTCCTCCTCTCCTTCAGCGTCATCGCCCTAGTAAACTGTAAGAATGTGCTATGATGAACTCTGGGGCAAGTACATACCTCAGCATCCTCATCATCGGAATCCTCAAAGTTCTCATCACCAGTAAACTGGAACAATGGCTTCTTCGCCTCAACTTCCTCCTTTGCGCCGCTAGCTTGATCCGCGATAATCGCAACGCCCTCCTCAGCAACAAGCTCGCTCTTGGTCTTCTCCTCCTCCTTTGGTTTCTCGGCCTTTGACTTTGCTGCTCCCTTCTTCTCCTTCTTCTTTTCTCCCGACGCGCGTCCACCTAAAACATCACTCTTGCTCTGTCCGACTTTGAAAACTGAGCGACCGTAGAGGAACAGAATCTCAGCGTTCTCGGGAGACATCTCGCCATTTAGCTCAGCTTGAAGCTCCGAAGCTTGGGAATACAAATCCGAGGCCTCTTCGTAATTCTTGTGCGCAAATTGCGCTGTTCCCTTTGCGCAAAGATCTGCCAGTGAGACTTTGACTGAATTGAATGCCTCCATTGCGGCGGCCGCGTCTTCGGACAGGGTGATGGGTGGTTCGATGGGTTCTGGGTGGTTCGCGACGGGTCCTGGATTGTCTGCCATTGTATCGTCGCGATTGATATTTAATATCGACTTTAATTGATTGATACGGACTGGGATAGAAGTGAAGTAGGATTGTTGGAATGGTATGTCGAATCGATTTCGGTGGTGAAGTTGCTTGATTTATCTTGTTTGCGACAGCTTGAACTTCAGGTTGCTGGGGGTGATGTGATGAGTGAAGCTCGGCCACCCGCGGACGACCCTTGAGGTGCACACTGGAGAACAAAAGCAGCAGCAACTTTCTAGTACAATTTGGCATTGCCTCGGAAAATTTGGGATAATCGAACGTAAAATACCTGGATTATATTCTAATATATTCTAAATTAGTCCCAAGCATTTAGGACAATCACTTTGAATTACCTCCCCTAGAAAAGTGGAAACAACGCAAGTTAGGTTTACTGCTGCTTTTACTCTCCATCGCGACAACCTGGGAAAACACTTTACGCGCCTTTTAACGCGTCTCACGGTCTCTCCACCTAGAAGTCTTTCGATACCATAATTCCGAAAACCTTCGATTTATTAGCACAATGAGTAAATCCCTCCCCACCGGAAAGCCCAGAACGGCTGCAATATTCAAAGCACCCGATACACCAGCTCCCGCAAACCCAATTCCCTCTTCCTCTCCCGCCTTTGGCACGCCGGCGCATACCATAAGACCCTTCAATCCACCTGCAATCGCCCCCAAAGCGAGCATTCTCCCCGTCCTCCTTCCTCCCGCGACACTAAGGCCTCTTGCCTTCCGAACCTTTACCAAAAAACACAGTCTAACCCTCACGTCTTCGGCTCTGCAAGTTATTGCTGCCTTTATTGGGAGGCATTGCGGGACAGGATGGAGGGAAGAGGGGCTAGCCGAGAAGGTGCTGGAGGAGGTGGCTAAGAGTTGGAAGAATAGGAGTGGTGGCGTGATTGTGGATGGTGAAAAGGGGGAATTGAAGGATATTTTGAAGAATTTGGAGGGGAGTATGGTTGGGGGGAGGATAGTGGTTGCGAGGGAACTCAGTCGGCAGAATAGTCTTGTTCTTGGGTCTTCGCAGTCCGGGGAGGTTTCTCATACAAGATTGGGACTGCGGCCAATTTCTCTGGCAAGAGAGGATAGTCAGTCAAGTCTAGGACTATCAACTTTAGACGTTGAGGACGAGGAAGAAGATGAAGGAAATCGAGATCCTAGAAAGTGGCTCAAAGTTATTGGTGCCTTTGAACAACCCCGGCTGCTGTATAATGTTGGAAAGAAGCATTTTGATAAGTATGGTACCCCCTCAAAAGTTTTCGCCCTCCGTACTAACTCCATTTCAGAGACACATCAAAACCATCACTCCTACCACCAGCATCACATAAAACCCAAGTTTTCCGGAATAGATACAACCTAATACACCAACGCCTTTTACGAAATGAATCATTTCAAGCACCAACTTTTGAAACCACCAAATCCTCACTTCGCCGTTCCGCTTCAAATTCATCTCAGCAATCTTACAAACTCACACCTATTGCAAATCTCCTTGGCCGAAATGGAAGCACTCACATGCTGTTAGGTCTTCTCAGCATATCGCCTACTGGAACACTGGCAATAAACGATCTTACGGGGAGTATTGCCCTGGATCTCACACATGCGAAGCCATTACCAGAAGATGGTGCCTGGTTCGCTCCAGGAATGATAGTGATAGTCGATGGAACATACGAAGAAGACGACAATAACGCCGGTGGACTTGGAGGAAGCGGTGGTATTGGAGGTACAATCGGTGGAAAATTCATCGGATTTTTCATCGGAGGCCCCCCTTGTGAAAGAAGGCAAACAACTCTCGGCCTCAGTGGAAAGAACGGAGATGGAGACGTCACAGCCGGTGGTGGTTTTGGCTGGGTCGACTTCCTAGGAGTAGGAAGTGAAAGGGCAGTCGGATCTAAAATGCGAAAAATCGAGCAGCGAATTCTCAAAGCTCCAATAGAAGATGAAGATACCGAAGGAAGAGGAAGGATAATTATCATTGGAGAAGTAACACTTGATAAACCCGCCACCCTACAAGCCCTCAAAAAACTCCTCGGACTTTACGCAGCAGAAACAGAAGAAAATACCCCGATGACTTTCATTCTCCTGGGAAATTTCGTTCAACATCCCATCATGTCCCGCGGTGGAAGCGGAGGCAGTATAGAATACAAAGAATACTTCGACACGTTAGCCCTCACCCTCTCTGAATACCCCACCCTCCTCCAATCCTCAACCTTCATCTTCGTGCCCGGCGACAACGATGGCTGGAATTCCTCCTTCTCTGCCGGCGCAGCAACAACCCTTCCGAGACCCGGAATCCCAGAAGTCTTCACCTCCCGAATAAAACGTGCTTTCGCAACTGCAAACGCAGAGATGGAAAAGGAACGAGGGACGAAAGGAGATGGAGAGGCGATATGGACAAGTAATCCTGCCAGAGTATCGTTGTTCGGACCTGGTCATGAACTTCTGGTTTTCAGAGACAATATGACAAGTCGTCTCCGTCGAACGGCCATTAAATTCTCCTCCTCGAAACCCGACGCTCCTGAGGAAGAAGAAGAAGACATCCAAATGTCCAACACCCCACCTCCACCCTCATCCCCTACCCAAGAAACCTCGCTCTCATCCTCGCCCCTCCCAATGGCCCCCGAACCAACACCACAACCAGACCTCCACGCCGCAAGAAAACTCACAAAAACCCTCCTAGACCAAGGACATCTCTCCCCTTTTCCTCTAGCTATCCGTCCCGTTCTTTGGGACTACACCTCCGCCCTGCAAATATATCCCCTCCCTACTGCTATGGTGTTGGCGGATGTTGATACACCTGCTTTCTGTGTTACGTATGAAGGATGCCATGTTATGAATCCGGGGAGTATTGTTGCGCCGGGACGGAGGGGGGTGGCTAGGTGGGTTGAGTATGGGGTTACGAGGGGGATTGGGAAGGTGAGGGAGGCTTTGTTTTAGACGAGGCAAGAGAGAGAAGAAAAGATAGAAAAGAATGGTCTGGGATTGGATTGGGAGGAGTTGGATTAGGTTATGAAGGGGCGTTGTTTTTTAAGGTTAGCTGGGAGGGCTAGATATTATAATGAATCAGTCCACAAGATCACGTCTTCTGTTCTGCGAAGGTCCTTAGCAATGCTAGGAATATCAAAAGAGGGTTGCGAGATAACAATCTCAACAAAGGACCTAAAACTAGGAAACATAAAGTTACTCGTTCGAGCCTCTTGAAATATCCAAATTTTGGTCCCCGAAGTCTCACCTAAACAATTAAATAAGTAGTAATAAAGTATCATACCACAGAGCACATCTAAGAAATAGATTCACGTAGCACCACCTCCTTCCAAAAGGAGAAAAAGAGGGGTAGGTAACACGTGAGTGGTTGTATGTAGTTGTGTCATTTCAGCAGTAGATTACTTACAGAGCAACAGATTACTCTGAAGGACAGCTTACTCGACACAAGTTAGACGATTGCGGGGTACGGGTATCAGCCCTCACCATTGATCGTCCCGATGATTCAAACACCCAACCTCTCTTATTCTTCGAGAGGACTATTTACTCGTAGATTACTCGTGGTTTACTCGTGGCTTACGCGTAGTTTACTTGTAGCTTACTCGTAGCTTACTCGCAAAGAGTTAGGTAGACAATAAGACGAAACGAATATGAATCAACCAAACCTCTTTGGATTTCCCAATCATTTTCAGAACTGCGAAACCAAAACGGAGTCTCAACCACTTTAGATATTATTATGAAGACTTGAAATAACAACAAAAATAACAATTAATTAAACCCCCGCAAACTCTTACTACAGACTGAAAATCCCACGAGAATCGCGAGTGTTGCTGAAGATTCAGCCGGGACCTGGTTATCATAGAAATTCCCGAAATATTATTTTCACAAGCAGTATACTAGTCGATACTTCCAATCCTAGATCTCTAGTCGCCAATCTTACATCGTACAAAAGAGCAATCCTTCTCGCATGAATGCAGTATCGCAACTTTCGATTTTCAATTTAGTACACACCCAGATACACTCACGTCGACTCTACTATAATACAAGCTTGCCAACACTAGAAGATGCTTGAAAATAGTGAAAGCAACGAAAAGCTTACCTATAAGTAGCCCACTTCTATGTTTTCCATTATTAGTAGCTTACCTGCGAATAGACTAGTGTTCTAAAGTCCTACCTACGAATAGCTAGGGCAATGAATACTGAGAATTCCTAGATAACTTTCCGAAAACCAATAGCAACTAAATACTTTCTATTCAAGATAAACAACTAAGACCTTGTGTAAATAAATCGCAAGTTGTTGAGAAAATGAAGGATAATTACTATTAAAGATCAGTTCTTCATTGTAAAGAAAAATTATTATGACAGGCGTAGGTTAAATCAACATTTCCAAGGGTATGAAATTTTGTGTAACTGTCACCTTTTTGGCCCCCAAACTTCAGCTCGAGTAAGCCACTAGTAAGCCACGGATAAGCCATGGGTAAGCCAACAAGAAAAGGGGGCCAAGGACCATGTTGAAAAAGAAACCGATCTCCACAAAAACCCGCGCTCTGCGGCGAAAGTCTGCATTCCCCGAGATCCGACATTCACAATGTCCCTCTGTTCAACGAAGTTAGCTAGCAACATCACAACATCTGACAATCCATAAGCGCAAAATTTGTCATGCTGGTGAATAAACATCGCCGCAGCAAATTTCCATTTCAACTACCTAATATCGCAGTATTTGAAGGCGTCTTATCGCTCCCACCCCTCAAATGAGACGCCGACCCCTTAAACAAAGACTGCCATATAAACGCCTCACTGAGTAACAATTCAATATCTTTCTCATTCCAATCCCTCGTAGGAAGAGCTTGCAGAAACATCATCACCTCTTGGAAATCCAACTTCCGTAATTTCTCCGACCATTTGACCAGAAATGCCACGCAGACGTAGAGATGGAATTCTGAGAATCCTTGTTCCTCGGCCGGTTAACGGGTTAGTATGAGGATTATGGAGGTTGGGCATATGACTAACCATATAGGTGTCCCACATTCTAATGGTATTCCTGACACTTATCTCTCTCATCAAGAGACAATTCATCCATCGGAAACTAAACTGAATAAACTCAACCCCTTCTTGCTCAAGATGTTTCGCAAGAGCTTGATCAATACGAGCCGTAAGATCATGAAGAGCAGCGACTTGTCGTTGAATGCCCGGTTGGGCAAAAATATAATTATCCTGAATCCCATCCAGAAGTTTGGTTAAACACCAGAATGAATCTGCTTCAACGGCATCCAAGACGGGTTTTGGTAATTGGCCTGGATCCATACCGCTTTCCACGTCGGAATCGGTAATATAACTGGCAAGAAATACTTGCCAAAACGGTGTCACCAGATCATTAATTCCTTGTACGTAACCACTTGCTGGATGCCGTACAGCCCAGAGGTATAGGATTCTCTCCAGTGACCGCTGTGTGGCCTCATAACTGTACAGCTCCAAATGTGGATTTGTTCGAGGCACATCAATACTGATTTGATGCCATACCGCTTCGTCTAACCCTCTAACTTTGCCAGCTGGTGCAGAGGCGCTGCTGGTTCTTTCGAATGCCTGTCTAACTCCGTCCAGGTATTCTTTCCGTTTTCTCTCCAGTGTTCCTACACGTCTTTCGCTACTTGTCGGAAGATATCCCAGTAAAAGTTGCCATGTCATCGCTCTAACTTCCTCGGGAACTCCTGACCAAGCTGCAGACCTCAGATCTGTCAGAGATATCGAAGTGGCTTGTAATATCCGTTTGAACTTGTTAATTCGAGTTATTCGCGAATTATGAACATCCATTTCCTTAGTCGAAGACCCTGGGGGTATAGGAGGGTGGTTAATGAGATGGAGGGAATTTGCGGGATCTCTTAGGATCTCTTTGTACTGAGGTCTCAATATTTTTCCCTCACTCTTTTTTGCGACGGGGTAATTTGGCGTAGGTCTTTCAATGGCAATATCTGCACTATTTGAAAGTCGACGGGGTCCGAAGCCGCCATGCCCTCCCTCCAAACCTTGTCCAAAAGGCGCCAGATTACCAGTAAAATCTGCATCGTTTTTCGCGGGGGACCTTTTTGTTTTCCGTTTCATACTAGATATACTAGGTAATCCAAAATCGTCGCCATCGTCATTATCATAACCGTAGTCGTCCTCTTCGTCGACATCATCTTGTGCATCCCAGTCATTATTCGTGTGCGAGAGGAAATCTGTATATGTCCTCCGAGGCGGAGAGGAAAGTCCACCACTTCGTCTACCAAGAGGCGGGGTATCACTTCGTGTCTTATTATACGACGAAGAGGAGGGCGGGGTTCGAGGTCGTCCTGAGCTTGAAGATAAAGATCTTCAATTGCACATTAGCTTTTGCATCTCCATGAGCGGGGTCTTGTGCGACATACAGGTTGTCAATCTTCAAAAGATCCGCGTGCGAGTATGAAGCGCCTACTACCAGCCCTGGATCCCGCACTGTCTTCTTTGGAGAAGGATCTCGTCGGCTCTCTGAATTTCTCCCACGCCAGAAAGGAGATGCCGATCTGAAAGGCCTCGTCAGCTACATTCGTCCGCTTGTTGGTTTTGGGGGAACTGGATTGCGATGCGCGGGGTAGTACATACTCGGATCTTTCTATATTACACACAGATTAGCATGATTCTCAGGCTCGCAAAGGACACTTCGTCGCTCGAAGGGTGTTCACTGACCAACCTGTACCATTTCCTATGCCAGAAGCTGCAGTCAGCTCTGTAACTCGCTATGTTGTTGTTTGAAAGAAGAGGAAGCTTGCACGAACCTGCTGCGGCGGCTTCTTGGATCCATTTGAAGAAGAAAACATGTTGAAATCCTCAATCCCCGACGTTGTCCCTCATTCCTCAGTCCAATCTACTTTGCGCTTTGAATTTCTTAATGTTTTCCCTGGCCTGGAGTTTCGAAGTACTAGTATGCAGGTGCCGCGATTGAATCACGTCAGGTGGCCGTCTCACGTGTCATTGAGTTGGCTCCATCGGACTGCGCAGTTGGTACCTGGGGCTGCCCGGACTACCCGAGCCTCAAAACCGCGAGCACTTATTCTGCAGAGAGCGGAGCAACCAACTTGACTTCAACACCCAAACCTCTGCTCTTATTCTATTCCTTCCTTCTTTTGACGAACTTGGGCGCCGCTCATTGAAAGAAGTCTTTCTACACTAACTCTTCTTCACGTCCCTCCTTAGATCCCTTAATCTTTTGAAGCTCTGCCCTTCTCTTCGCTTTCCCGACCTGGAGACCGTTGACAGGAGACCACCACGACACCACGACACCACGACACCACGATCAATTACCACAGGGCGCATCCGTTCTTACGAGTATTGATTTAGAAGCCGGGTCCAAAGGCGACATTCGAAATGGCGGACGCAGAAACCTTCGAAGATGACCTCTTCGCTGATCTGTATGTATTACGTTGTCGCACAGTTGACTACCTCAGCTTCACCTTCTACCGCATCCAAACTCCACCTCGAACCCGAAGCCCATCACTGTCCCGTTGCCAACAGTAAACGCATGGCTAACTCTTCTCCGCAGGTACACAGAAGATACTGCGACTAAACCAGAGCCGGTCGAAGTCAAACCGGAACCACCAGCCCCTGTTGTGGTAAAGGCAGAGGAGCCGGTCAACCACGAGGAACAAAATGGCCAAACGGACACACAAAACTATGGTGCTGATGAGGAAATGGAGGAAGATGAGATAGATTTCAATCTTGGCAATGGAAATAGTTATGATTCTCCAGCCAACAACCATGAAGCACATGGACCTGGAATCAAGGAAGACGGGTAAGAGTTTATTCAATTTCTTTTTTATTTGCAACTTTGTTTTCGCAGGTCCCACGCATAACAATAGAGGTCTGGGTCTACCATGAATTACCGGCAGTATCTTTACAAATTCTCATGATTGGCATATGCCCGCTCGAGATTGCTGGGAATGGGTCTCTTAAATGAATACAATCGATCCATCGCAAATACCAGAGGGAGTGCGGAGGATCAGGCGGGGGGAAGAATTTGGCTGTTCTGGTTGTCTTGGGGACTGGGAACAACATTTGGCATTCATTCGAAGGTTCAATTCACGCAACATTGGGAGGGGGACGATGCGCATTACCAGTTAGACGGGATGGCCAAATTGTTGTACTGGCATGATGCTGTATTGAAGGCATTGAACGGAGGCGGATTCATACCTAGCTTGAAGACGATGCCGGAAGATGCAATGGGAGGGGCTTGCTTCAGGGAACTGGGAACGTTCATCTCGTGCATTCGACCACAACAGCTGCCATAGTCAGAAGCCTACATAGCCTATTGTCGAGATATCTTCATAGAGCATCAGTTTTTGGCCACAGATAGGCTTAGCAGAAGAAGCAGCGCATAGCGCTCCACGCCAGTACCTAGCATGACGATAGCAAAAGATACGATTTTGATCTTGGAATCCCTGGTGTCAACCTTACTCTCATCATAACTTCCATGGGTTCCAGTTCCATTGGCATGCCATCTTTACATGCAATCCAAAGGATTTGCCGCTATTTCCACAATCGACTTCAACAAATCAACATTCGAATTATGCGCCTGTCAACTGTATCCGGATCTCAAAACTGTCAGGCCTGTATTGGTGACATGGCATTTGCACCCAATTTTGACCCCCTGGTTCTCCCGAGGCGAGACATTCAATCTGCCTTGCCCAACAAGGAATGCTTCAAGCGAGTGGTGGAAACTGTGGAGGATATCCACCGCTTTGACAGCCTTCACTCTGATTCTTATCTGGTCTTCTTATGTATTGCTAGAATAGGATGGATTGCTGACTGGTCGTAACTACGTAGGAAGATGTTTATTGGTGGATTGAACTGGGAGACTACCGATCGTAAGTTTCGATACTGAGAGGGTAAACTACAGTCTATAGATACAAAACTAATCAAAACCATTAGAATCACTAAAAGAATACTTTTCTCAATTTGGCGAAGTCTTGGAGTGTACTGTCATGAGAGATAGTGTTTCCCAACGGTCTCGAGGTTTCGGGTTCCTCACATTCAAGGACGCCCGTACCGTCAATATTGTCATGGTCAAGGAGCACTATCTGGACGGCAAGATCGTAAGAGATCTCTTTTGCGCCTTCCTTCCTGGTGTTCTCGTTGCAGCCTAGAGGATCAATAACTAACATTCCTCAGATTGACCCAAAAAGAGCCATTCCTCGAGATGAGCAAGAGCGTACCAGCAAAATCTTCGTGGGAGGTGTAAGTCAAGAGGCCACCGAACAAGACTTCAAAGAGTACTTTATGCAATTCGGTCGAGTCGTCGATGCTACTCTCATGATGGACAAAGATACCGGCAGACCACGTGGATTTGGATTCGTCACTTTTGATAGCGAAGCAGCCGTCGAAGCCTGTCTCGATTCCCCACTTGAGATTCTCGGCAAGCCAATTGAGGTCAAAAAAGCCCAGCCACGAGGCAACATGCGAGAGGAAGAAGAGGCTCGTGGAGCTGGAGGCAGAGGCGGTGGAGGAGGTGGTGGTGGCGGAGGACGGTTCCGAAAAGGCGGCAATGATGAGATGCAGAATCAAAACCAAGCACCCCAAGGCGGAGCAGGAAACATGGCCCAAGGAGGAATGACACCCCAAGTCATGGCTCAATACATGCAACGCATGCAACAGTATTTTCAAATGATGCAACAAATGGGCCGCGGAGGAGGGATGCCCGGAATGGCCATGAATCCCGCCATGATGCAACAGATGCAACAGATGATGCAGATGCAGCAAATGCAAGCTATGCAAGCTCAGATGCAAGCTGGTGGTGCCGGAGCTGGTGGACGAAGTCAGAGTCCTCAGAGTCCTAGTACGGGCATGCAGGGAATGAATCCTCAGATGATGCAGCAGATGCAACAAATGCAACAGATGCAACAGATGGGTATGCAAGGTATGGGGGGAGGAAATGGAAATGGAATTGGTCCTGCGATGGGAAATGGCGCCTACGCTGCGGGTGGGGGAAGTAATCCTGGTGGACGAATTGGCACACCGGGATATAACGCTTATGAACAGCAAATGTTTGAGCAGCAGAAATACGAACAACAGCAGATGCGACGTGCTTCGAGAGAACAAAGTCAATATAGCGGGGGAGGTGGATATGGAATGGGTGGTGGAAATGGTGGAAATGGTGGAAATGGACCTACCTCTTGGGAGGGAATGTACGACGATGTTCCGCAACCTGCTGTCCCCAGTGGAGGCGGCGGCGGTCGTGGGGGATTCAGAGGAGGAAGTGGAGGTGGTAGTAACAGAGGTTCTGCACCTCCTTCGGGCGGTCCTGTTAGTGCTCCTCCTGCTGGCGCACCTACTGGTCCCAAGAATGCTGGAAAACCAGGTGCGAATTATCGGGGTGGTAGAGGTGGTGGACAAGGCGGAAACCGGGGATTCCATCCTTATGCTCGGGGTTGAAGAAGAACTTGAATATGGTTTTTGAAAATTCTATGGATTTGAATCTGTCTGCTCTGGAGGCTGGGGAATGGAGATTGTCTTCGGGCCTGGGCTTTGGTCTGACCTGACAGGGTGCGGTGCGGTGCGGTGCGGTGAATGGATTCGGGAAAAAACTAATCTAACGTATTCTTCTTCTTTCTGGGTGGGGAAGGTCTACGAATGGGTGACTGAGACTCTTCTTTCACAAACTATCTGGGTATGGCTGGCTGGCTTCTTTTTCTTCCTACTCTCGGGTTCCTTACTTGGGATAAGGAGTTGGATGGTGGCTCTTGACTTGTTACATAGCTGAAGCTTTCTACTCAATAGCGTAAATGAAATACCTCATATGAATAATTACGGACTTTGACGTGAGTGGATAATCGGGGAGTAAATTCATTTCTCTTTTCATAGGAGGCGTATGATGTCACCTCAAAAACAAATAGAAGAGGAAATTTCAAAAGAGTTTACACTCTAATTATCTATCAACTAAGACTAGGTATCTATCTCGAAGTCAGCTTGTCCATTTATCCTCTTCTATATATATATACTTCAACCTCTACCAGCTACTCTCACTTCTAAATACTACGTTATACTATTCTTATATTAAACGGTTATTCTCACTCACCGTCCTATTTTTCTCAAGGAGGACTACTCCCTAGACCTCCGAACACAATTTTCCTAGCCTAGGAACAAAAATAAACTCCAAAAAACGACACACACACGTCAAAAAATCATTTGCTACTGAACAGAGCGGGGTTCGAACCCGCGCCTCATTGAGAATGGTGTTTTTCAACTTAATTCATCTAGGACTAAGTACAGAACGCACTTAGGACCCCAGAGTTCTTAAAACCATCGCCTTAGACCACTCGGCCATCTGTCCTGAACGTTTTTTAGAGTTCTGAGTCTGTTATTTCCTAATCTCAAGGTGTGGGACAAGGTGGGGTTATTCTAGGGCTTGGTGGGGTTCGGCTAAATATCGGCTATACGAGGGGAAGGAGGAACAACAAACATTTGCCGCGTGTTTGCTCAGTGTTAGTGAAAGTAAGCGTCTTATATAATACGTAATACTAGAAGACCTTTTATATATTTAAGAGTTAGATAAAGATTCTATACTTTTTAAGAAGTATACTCTTAAGCTATAGCCTACGAGTACTATCTTATAAGTTCTACTTTATTCTAGATATAATAATTTATAATAGAGCCTTCTAAATATACTCTACTTTACTTAGTCTCGCTATAGGCGCTTACTTCTAGAACGAAGGATAGACTCGTTCTTATATTACTCGAGCTTATAGTAATTAGGCTTTAATACTTCTGAAAAAGATAAGAAAGTTATTCTATAGTAGTAGATAGTCGAGAAGTAAATTTCTTTAATTTTTTTTATTTTAGAAGAAGTTTTATCTTATCTATTAATAAGAGTTAAGAATAATAAAGCTATTCTTTATATATATACTTTCTACTTCTTACTCTTCTTTCTCTTTTATTCTCTTCTTTATAATAATATATTATCTTAGATTATTAGTATTCGTAAAACTACTAATACCTCTAAGCACTGCCGATACCTCTAATACCCCTAGACCGAGATTACAAATAACTAATACTTATATAAGCGAAGTACTAAAGGTATTAATATCTAATATTTATATATAGAAGAGATTAAGATTTAGATATTATATATTTAGCTTTTTAGCTCTTATTATTTAGTATTAGCTATATTAGATAGAGCTTAGTTATTATTATTATTAGAACTTAATAGCTTCTAACCTCTTATATATAGACGTTTATATTTAATATAAAAGAGAGATAGTTTATTATTTTCTTCTATATTAGTACCTAGTATCTATATATATTATTCTATTAAACACACTTCTATATACCTCTTCTATAGTTATATATATTTTATACTATTATATAAAAATAATAAACTCTTCTTTACTAGTAATAGTCTTAATAATATCTCCTTTAAGCTTATTATTACTCTTTATTTTAAAGTTAATTTAGCTTAGATTTAGACTATTATAATAGTATTCTTATATAGCTAAGTAATTAGAGACTACCTAGATAGCTAGTAATACTAGGGTTTAGTATCTATATAAACAGCTAGTAAAAATCGTATTATAAATATATTAAGAGATTAGAATATACTAAGTATTCTTAAAAATCCTAATAACCTTCTTAGTATAGAGACTACTATACTCGATTTAGATAGTTAATATACTAAAGTTATCTAGAAGACTCTTAAATTAACCTCTTTACTCTCTCTTAAATTAATATTTAATATATTAGAATTAGAAGCGACTCTAAGTCTCTTCTAAGCTCTACTTCTAAGTATAGAGCCCCTCTTTAGAGAAGAAAGTCAAGCTCTAATAGAAAGGTCTCTAACTTAGTACTATACCTCTAAGAATACTAAGAAGCCTAAGAATAATAAAGGTAAAGGCCTAGTACTTAGAAGCTAGAAAGATTAATAAGACTTCTCTAATATAGATAAGATATAGAGTATAATTTAAGCTATAAAGACTAAAGATTAAGAAAAAAAAAGAGAGAATTTTAGAGTAAGATAACTAGATTACTTAATTATTAGACTTAGTATAGTAAATTAGTTAATAACTACTAAATAATAACTAAAGTCTAAGTCTTATCTAACTAATATAAATACCTCCTTCTATTCCTTTAAACTATTATTAGATATAAAACTCTACTTCTAATATTCCTTCCTTATAATAACCTACTCTATACTTATAATCTAAAAGCACTTTAAAAGCTCTTTAATCTATTAAAAGTAAGATTATAGAGAAAATTAAACTTTTAGATAATAGTACTTTACTTATATATAAGTAATAGAGATTATTAGTATATAATTAACTTTATATAAATATTAACTATTATTAAACGCTTTTAACTTATAAAGCTCTTATTTAAGAGATAATAATAAAACTTATCTAGAACTACTTAAAGCTCTAATATAAGTCTAATATAAGTAAGATAATATTTAAAGATTATAAAGAAATAATTAAACTTCTTAATACTTACTATTTAACTAGTTATAAAAAGGAGAATATCTAGAACGCTTTTTAGTCTCTTTAGATAAGAGAGAAGAGTTATATAAGAGAAAGTTTTTTAGAATTTAAAAGTTGCTTTTTAAGTATAGTAATACTTAGAGAGGTATTAGAATAAGATAGATTCTACTATATATAAGAGAAGCTTATATCTTAGCTTAGAAACCTATTAGTTAGAAGTAAGAGATATTAGAATACTAATTTTAATAAGATAGTAAGAGACCTTTTATTTATAGATAAGGAATAGTATTAAAATACTAAGTTATATATAACTAATATAATAAGTATAGAAAAACTAGTAGTAATAAGCTCTTTATATAAAAAGCTAAATAGTAGCTAATCCTTATCTAGTTTAGCTATAAAACCCTTACTACTCTTATATAGACTCTATTCTACCTCTTAAAAGACTTCTTAAACTTCTAAGCTCTCTTCTACTAGTAAAAGATTAAAGACTTTATTTATAAACTAATTCTCTACTAGTATAAAGTATTATAATTATAGGAAACCTAGGTATATTAAGCCTAATTACTCTAATCTACCTAGTATTAATAAGATAGATAATTAACCTAAAAAAGAATAAGAAACTAAAGAGTATCTTAACTCTAACCTAAGTTAGAAGAAAAACAAAAAGGCCTAGGTAAAAACACCTTCCTAGGCCTATATAAATATAATCTAGCTAGACTTAACCTTTCTAAGCTTATAAGAGGAAAATAGTTCCTTATAAATACTACTCTTAGTATATAAGGATATAGTATTAAATTATAAGCTTTAGTAGATATAGAAGTAAATAAGTATCTATTTTTAAATTAATCTCTAGCTTTATAATTATTAAAAGTAATAGGTTTATAGATCTAGAAACTACTTTATTTAGTATCTATTTATAAATATAATAATAGTATTAAAAGCTAAGTAACTTAGTTTATATAACTATATTTAAATATAGATAAATATTATATTTATAACTACCTTTTTATTATCTTAGACCTTAGATAATAAGATCTAATTATTAGTAATAAGTAGTTAAACTATTTTAAAGTTCTTCTTAATCTCTTAAAGAACTAGATTACTTAACTAGCTAACTATCTCTTAACTCTCTACTTTAGTAAAGAGATTTTACTTTTACTTTCTAGCTAGAACTAGAAACCTATTTTAAATTACTAGTTAGATATAAATTAAAAAGAATATATAATCTATTAATAAGAAAGATATAAAAAGAGTAGACTTATAAATATAGCTAAGTTATTACTTCTATTTATAATACTATCTCTTAAAATTTTAATATCTAACTCTAGTCTAAAGCCTTTATAAACTACTAGTATAGTCTTAAAAGGCTAGACTTTATACTCTTTTATTAGTAAAATAAACGTAAATACTATATATTTTAATATAAAATAACCTAACTTAGAATTCTATATAACTAATATCTATAAGCTAGATTAGATTATTAATAAAAGATTAGCCTCTCTTTAAGATAATAATAATATAAAGGCCTTAATATAGGCTTAACTCTTAAAATGTTATTCTTCTTATAAAGACGTATTCTTAAAAGTAGCTTCTAATAAACTCTCTTCTTACTATAAATACAACTATAAGATTACTTTAAATAAGCTACTTTCTAACTCCTTTTTGCCTCTATATTAATAGTTAACTATAGAGCTTAAAGCTATAAAGGAGTATTTTATAAAGAACCTAGATAAGAGGTTTATTATTAATAGTAATAGCCTTTTTACCTCTCTAGTACTCTTTATTAAAAAGGCTAATAGTAATAAGTTATAGTTTTATATTAATTATAAGAAGCTAAACGCTCTAATTTAAAATAATCCTTATCTAATCTCTTATATTAATAAGCTTCTTTCTAGGATAAGAATAGCTAAAATCTTTACTAAATTAGATATAAAATAAGCTTTCTATTATATTTAAATAAACCTTAACTTAGAAGAGATAACTATATTTAGAACTAGGTATAGTATATATAAATATAAGGTTCTTTCTTTTAAACTCTATAATAACTTTACTACTTATTAATATTATATAAATAATATCTTAATTAACTATTTAAATAACTTTTATATTACTTACTTATATAATATTTTAATTTATTTAAATACTATTAAAGAAGACAAAGAATAAATTAAGAAGATTCTAAATTAGCTCTAAGAAGTAGAACTTTAAGTAGATATTATAAAAAGCAAATTTAGTATTACTAGAGTTAAATACTTAGGATTTATCTTAACTATAAAAGAACTTAAAGTTAATCTTAAAAAAGTAAAGCTTTTATAAAACTAGGTCTAACCTAATACTATAATAGATATAAATAAAGTCTTACTTAGAGTTTATAAGATTTTATAAATAATTTATTAAAAGTTATACTAAAATTACTAAACCTCTAACTAAGATAATATACTCTATAAAGCTATTTCTATAAATACTTAAATATAAAGAAGCTTTTAAATTACTAAGAACTAGGCTACTTATAATTTAAACCTTATACTACTTTAATCTTAATTATAATATAAAGCTAGAAATAGACTCTTTAGAAGAAGTAATAGTAAGTATATTCTTATAATAATATAATAGCCTTTAGTACTTTATTAGGTTCTACTTATATGTCTTAGTTAGCTATAAATCGAACTAGGAGATTTATAATAAAGAGCTATCTACTATTATAAAAGCTTTTAAAAAATAATACTTTAAACTTATATTATATTAGAAGTATATTAATATATATTTAGATTATAAATTATTAGAATACTTTATAATAACTAAGCTACTTATAGCTAAGTAAGTTTAATAGATAGAGTTTTTATTAGACTTTAACTTTTAGATCTAATTTATATTTAAAAAGAGTAATTAAAAAGTAGATATATTAACCTAACGTAAATAAGACCTAAAACCTATAATTAAGCTAAATTAGATAGCTACTTATTTACTCTTTTAAGACTTAATTATTTAGACCTCTAAATTAATACTAAACTTACTTAGACTTTTTTATAAGAATAGTCTATATCTCTTAATATAATTTAGTTAGATATTATTTTAAGAATAAGTTTAAATATAATTTAGAAGTTAAAAGAAGATAACTAATACTCTTTTTAGAAAGAACGTTATAAACTTCTAGATAAATACTACCTCTTATTAGATAATTTACTACTTTTTAAAGATTAACTTTATATTTAAAAGAATACTAAACTTTATATAAAACTAATCTAAGAAGTCTATAACTAAGTATCTAGTGCTTACCTAAGTATAAAAAAGATATACTAGTTATTAGTATAATACTACTACTAGGCTAGAATGTTTTTAGACTATAGAAGGTATATAGTAAATTATTAAACCTATAAATACTCCTATTCTTAATAAACTAAGTAATAAGGCTTTCTTTACCTCTTATCTATATCTAACTATTCTATATAATATTTATATATAGACTTTAAATTATTCTTAAAAGATAAATATAAATTTAATACTATATTAGTATTTATTAACTAACTTAGAAAGGGTTTAGTATTAATACTCTATTACTTAACTATAGATATTAAAAGACTAGCTAAACTCTTTATTTAATAGATTTACTATTTTAACTACTACTTTAAATTAATTATATCTAATTAAAGACTTTAATTTATATTATTATTTTAGATTAAATTTTATTAAATAATTAGTATTAAGCTTAAGCTTAATACTATCTACTATAAATAAGTAGATAGATAGATAGAGATAATAAACTAATATATTAATTAGAGACTAAGGCTTTTTATAATCTACTATTAAGATAACTAGAGTAAATTAATCTCTCTAATAAATAGAGTATAAATAATACTTCTATACTTATCTATTAGTATAACCTCTTATTAGCTTAAGTTTAAACTTAACCTAAAGACTTTATAAAACTAGAATATATTAAAGACTTCTATTTCTTAGAAACGACTTAACTATAATAAAGTAGTAAAAGTAGCTTAATATATATACTTTACTTAAAAGATAGTAAAAGATAATATAAGTAAAGCTTAGAGAAGAATAGAGAATAGTATAAATTAATACTAAAGAGTTATTAACTAAGACGTTAGAGATAAAGTCTACTTATCTACTAAGAATCTTAAGATAAATTATCTTAGCTAAAAGCTTACTAAATAGTAGATAGAACCTTTTAAAATACTAGAATATATAAAATACTCTTATAGACTAAAACCTTCTAAAAGTTTATTAATTTATAATATTTTTACTTTTAATATACTTTTAAAGAATCTAAACACCTTTTTACTAAGATAAGAGGCTCTAAAGTTCTTACTAGATATTATTAAAAATATAAAAGAATTATAACGGCATGCCGTCCTACATAGCCGAGATTACATAGCATATGCCGTGTTTCAGTAGTTGTTGTTTTATATTATCTAATTTAGGAAGGTTACGTACGTCCGTACGTCCGTCTAGACTTTCGGATGTACTTTGTAGGGTTCGGGCTTTTATATTAGCTGACGTATGTCGTTGTTCAGTTTCGTACCCCTTTTTGTATTATCTAAAACCTCTTATATATAGCAGCCTACTCCTAGAGTCAGAAAAGGCTAGTTATTGTTTTCTTCTATATTAGAGCCTAGTATCTATATACGTCATTCTACTATACGCACTCCTATATGCCTCTACTATAGTTATATATATTTCGTGCCGTTATATAAAAATAATAACTCTTCTTCGCCGGTGACGGCCTTAATAATATCTCCTTCGAGCTTATCGCTGCTCTTTATTTAGAAGTCGATTCGCCCTCGATTTAGAACATCACAACGACATTCTTATATAGCCGGGTAATCAGAGACTACCTAGATAGCTAGTAACACTAGGGTTTAGTGTCTGTACAGATAGCTAGTAAAAATCGTGTTTTAGTACACGTTAAGGGATTAGAATACGCTGAGTGTTCCCGAGAGTCTTAATAACCCTAGATTCGGTGAATAAGTCGACTTATAATAGTTATCTGGAAGGCTTCCGAATCTGATCTTCCCCCCCCCCCCCCCTAGTTCCGCCACGAGGCGTTAAACGACCTTCTAGGGCCACCCCTCTTTTCGAAAGACCCTCTAAACCCTCTCTAAACCTTACCTATATACCTAAGAACAAAAAGTCACGAAATAACAAGGGCTTAGCCCCCTTCTCGAAGAGACTTTTTAAATGCGGACGATAATCGAACGAGATAGTAGCATAAAGGATAAAACGATTAGTTAGTAGAGAGATAGAGGATAAAATTATAAGCGAACTTCGAAGTTAAAAATCTCACCTCCGAACCCTCTCTAATCCGACCCTCATTCGACCCTCCTTTACTTTTAAAAGCCCTAATTCATACCCCTTTCGGCCACGGGCAGCTGCCCCTGATGCCTTCCTACTACTTCCCAACTCTCGAATCTCGAGTCGGATATGAATCGGTCGAGATACGCTTTCCATCAGGACGAAACTCAGAAGCGAGCTCTTAGCTGAGTTATCGCTATCTTTGTCAATCCCGACCGAACATCATCCGACTCGACTCTGAACTTTCTTCGAAAATACCTCTACCAGCGAACGAAAAAAAAAAAAAGAATACGAATTACTCGGTTACGAACCGAGTCCCAGCCGCCGGTACAAAGGTTGAAAGAGATAGAAGTGGAATTAGAACAAGATTACGCTGAAGAAACGTTCGCTTTTCGAGTACGGCCATACTCGGAGAGAATAGGAACAGTTCTTCTGTATGTGGGACACACCTCAGCTCTGAAACGCGTCTGCTGCTCTTAAGAGACGCTAGAATTACAACCCTGGATAAGGAGAGACACCGAAGCATTGAATATTCAGAAACGACCACGCCTGTCGATATCAGCACTTCAGTTCAAAACACCCCTCCCTCCTTGTCCGATTCAGCTCTGAACTCCCCACGATCCGACAGCAACTCTTTTTCCGAAATCGGAAGATGACGATTAAGTCCTTAAGTACCTTAAAGGGAACGAGGCGGCCTACGGGCCTGAACAACACAGTTTCATACGACTATACACCTACATCTGAACTTAGATGCTGTCGTACCCGAAACTGTACCCCTTTTTGTTGTCCCGAACTTCGGACAGCGAAACTCTAACAACTTCGGCAACAAAATCCTTTGACCAGCCGAAACCCCACCTGTTATTGTCCCGAACTTCGGATAACAGTTTCAACTTCGACAAACTTCGGCAACCACTCTTTTGTTTTAACCAGCCGAAACTGCCCCTCCTCTTATTGTCCTGGACTTCGGACAGTCGGACAACAGTTTCAACTTTGATAACTTCGGCATCAACTTCGCTTTTGACCAGCCGAAACCCCACCGGCTCTGGTATAGAATCTTACATTCTTTACTTTCTTTTCACTTCTAGCTGGGCTAGAAGTCCCTTTTTTTCACTTTTTAAATTCAAATCGGATACGAATCAGTACGCCCTCGAAAGGATAGTGACCTCTTAGCTGAGTTATCACTATCTACGACATTATCAACTTTTTCGTTCCGACTTCACTCTGAGTCCCCGCCGACCTCAGACGAACTTACACTCTTTTTTTTCGAATTCGAATCAGATGCGAATCGGTACGCTCTCGAAGTGAGCTCTTAACTGAGTTATCACTGCCTCTCGACCGAACGACCTCCGACTCTACTCTGAATTCGCTTCCGACTTTATTCTAAACTTTTTCAGACCTATACTCTTTTTTTCATTTTGAATTCTTCGAAGCGGATGCGAATCAGTACACGCTAGAAGTGAACTCTTAGCTAAGACATCACTGTCACCTACAACGTTACCTCTTGATGTTCGCTTCCGACTCTACTCTAAATTCACCTTTAACTTTTGAAATTTTTCTCCGACCCGCTAGACGGATCGGACTACACCCCTTTTTTTTTTGTTATCCCGAACTTCGGACAGCGTTTTCAACATTCAGCAACAACTCTTTTAACCAGCCGAAACCACCCCTTTTATTGTCCCCGGATACTCGGACAACAATTTAAAACTTCGACAACTCGGCTACAACTTCGCTTTTAACCAGCCGAAACTCCTCCTTTTGTTGTCTCAAACTTCAGACAGCATTTTCAACATTCGGCAACAACTTCGCCTTTGGCCAGCCGAAACCCCACCGACTCTGATCAGAGTCTTACAGTCTTTACATTCTTTCTTACTTTTATTACTTTCTTTCACTTCTAGCCGGGCCAGAAGTTCTTTTTTCATTTGACTTCTTCGAATCAGATGCGAATCGGTTGAAATGCGCTCTCTATTAGGACGAAACTCAGAGAAGTAAGCTCTTAATTAAGTTATCGCTGTTAATCTCGACTAAACACTATCCGACTCTACTTTGAACTTCCGCCGACTTTAGTTCAGATAAACTTATACTCTTTTTTTATTCGAATTCGAATCAGATGCGAATCAGTTAAAATGCGCTCTCCATTAGGACGAAACTCAGAGAAGTAAGCTCTTAATTAAGTTATCGCTATTAATCTCGACTAAACACTATCCGACTCTACTTTAAACTTCCGCCGACTTTAGTTCAGACAAACCTACACTCTTTTTTTATTCGAATTCGAATCAGATGCGAATCAGTACGCTATCAAAGTAAGCTCTTAACTAAGTTATCACTGCCTCTTAACCAAACGACTTCTGACTCTACTCTAAATTCGCCTTCAACTCTACTTTAAACTTTTTCTGATTTTACTTTAAACTTTGAACTTTTTCCGACCTACCAGACAGGATCGGACTACACTCTTTTAGCAGACGCGAATGCTTGCTTTAATATTAAAGGATTAGAAACGAAGTCTCTTTTACAAGCATCTACGAACTCGGGTCAGCTATGATTCAGACCCTAACCTTCTCGCTTACAACAAAATCAACAAAATACAACTAATGTAATAACTTACTCCATCTCGATTCGGCCTCGACAATAATGCCACAGCATCCCGATTCGACCCTAAACGACAAGAGAGAGAAGACTCGGGACGAGTCTTTTCCAAGGGAGGGGGATGTGACGGCATGCCGTCCTATATAGCCGAGATTACATGGCATATGCCGTGTTTCAGTAGTTGTTGTTTTACATTATCTAATTTAGGAAGGTTACGTACGTCCGTACGTCCGTCCGGACTTTCGGACGTACTTCGTAGGGTTCGGGCTTTTGTATTAGCCGACGTATGTCGTTGTTCGGTTTCGTACCCCTTTTTGTATTGTCCGAAACCTCTTATATATAGCAGCCTACTCCTAGAGTCAGAAAAGGCCAGTTATTGTTTTCTTCCGTATCAGAGCCTAGTATCTACATACGTCATTCTACCATACGCACTCCCATATGCCTCTACTGTAGTTATGTGTATTTCGTGCCGTTACAAGAATAGAAGATATAAGAAATACTTAGTAGTAGACTTTTTAGAAAATAGCTATAGTCTTAAGTAAAATAGATTAGATATAATTTAAATCCTACTTAGTATTTTATAAATAATTTTTAAGGTTTACTATATTATCTAAAAGACTTTTATACTAAATATCTAGAAGAGCTAAGACTACTTTAATACCTTTCTAAGTAGATTAATATATAGAAATTAGATAAGAATTAGATAAAAGAGTTAATTTATAAAACTCTATTAATATTCTCTAATTCTAGTTACTTTTAATAAAGAACTTATAATAAAAACCTAAGATAAAATACTAACTAGTAAGAATATTTAAAGTTAATAAAGTAAAGAACTAAGACCGAGTTACTACTAAAACAAGGCCTATATTATCTCTTCTTCTTTTAACTTATTATCCTCCGCCTCTCTCTTCTAAGTATAAGAAGTCTAAATCGGCTCTTTCTCTACCTCCTTCTTATAAGAACGCTTCTTACCTTAGTAAACTCTTATAACTAGCTTTAGAGAGAACGCTTATAAACTCTTTAAGTAGGCTTTAAGGAAGACTCGAACCTAGGTTTAGATAAAGGTCTTACCTTTTATAGTATAATATAAGAACTATTAAATATTAGTAACTAAAACCCTTCTAATAAGTAAGAGGTACTTATAGTAACCTTAGTATAAAGTACCTAAGTCTTCTCTAAGAGAGTAAACTATACTTCTAAACTATTCTTTAGTATCTTTATACTAGTAATAACTAATACCTTATCTAAGACCTTAGTAGCCTCTTTAATCTCCTTCTTCTCCTTCTTAAGCTTAAGCTTACTAAACTCCTTTTTAATAAACTATAGTAACTATCTAAGTTAGAATAGATTTAGTATATATTTAAGATTAAACTTATTAGAATATATATAGTATTCTACTCTATATAGTACTTATACTTCTTTAACTTTAGCTTCTTAAAAGTATATATATAGTTTCTATTCTAAGATTTTATCTAAAGATACTAAACGTAGTAGACTTAGTAGATAGCTAGAAGTATACTAGGAGGATATAAGAGAGATATTTTACTATATTAGATTAGCTTTAAATTAGGTTTAATTAAAGAGAGAAAAACTTACTTTTATATATATATATTTTAGAAGATAAGTTAGTATATAAGAATATACCTAATTAGAAGGTATTCTTACTATTTATATTATTTAGATAAAAAGAAAAGAAGAAGAGAAGTTAGAATTAGAGAAAAGTCGCCTACTAATATACTACTTATAATAATAGCTACTACTTTATAATTATTGTTTATTACTTAATAATTACTATTATAATATATAATAATAGTAAGAAAATAATAACTCTATAGTAGTATACTACTCTTTACTTAATAGCTAATAATTAGCCTCTCTTCTGTTTATATCTATTATTATATAGTATATAGTAGTAAATAAAGAGCGATTAGCTTTTAAATAATAATACTACTAGCTATTAACTCTACCTCGACTACTAGATACTATAATAGTAGATAAGTTATATTTTTTAAATAAAGAGATAAATAATACTCTAGTTAACTTAATACTATGCTAATTAATAACTAAAGACTTAGAATAAGTCTTTTTAAAGAAGAGAGGATATAATAGTACGCTATCTTAGATTATTATATAATAGTACTATTCTAAATTATTAGTATTTATAAAACTACTAATACCTCTAAGCACTACTAATACCTCTAATACCTCTAGGCTAAGATTATAAATAACCGATACTTATATAAGTAAAGTACTAAAGGTATTAATATCTAATATTTATATATAGAAGAGATTAAGATTTAGATATTATATATTTAGCTTTTCAAAGGTTTAAAGGTTATATATTTAGCTTTTTAGCTCTTATTATTTAGTATTAGCTATATTTGTTAGTATGACTTATAGTTATAAAAGCGATGTAAAAAGAGTTGTATTATCGTTCGTATATACCGAGTAAAGCTAGCTACGATGTCTACTTAAGTAGCTCTTAAGCGAGAAGCACGTGTACCTACGTATACTAATCTGAATCGCTATTTACCTCTTGAATACTAACACTAGCACTTCTTTAAAACGATAGAAGTTACTTAAAACTATTGAAAATCGTATATCTAAGCTAACTAATTAGAGCTCTCTATTCTCTATCCTCGACTAATAAGAAGGCTCTATTTTAGTCTCTTATTTCGTTCTACTTATTCTATAAGGTTGATGTCTAGCTTATTAGTATCGATCAACTTTTATAGAGTATTATAGTAACTCTTTTTAGTTATAGTATCTATAGAATTACTCTTATTATTAATCTATTTAATTTTATTAATCTCTCTTAATTTATATGCTTCTTATAGGTATATAACGTTAATTATTAGTCACTTCTCCTTAGTTATACCTAATTTAGCTATATATTTGTAAATAGACTTTGAATTAGTATATGTTATAAGTGGTATCTTAAATCCTAAGATGCTTTTAAAAGTCGATTTTTATTAAAGCTATAGTATTAAATCTAGAGCTTATTATATATAATTCTAATACTAAAACACTATAAGTAACTCTCTTATATTTAGTAGAAGACTAATATAAGATATTAGTATTATTATCTTTATCTATAAGAGTAATAATATAACTGATTTATAATAATAAGTCTTTATTATTAGTAAATGATTTATTAGTAAAAGCGTATAACTTTAGAGAAGATTTATCTAATTTAACGAATTTAAGTCCTTTTAAGAGATTATTAATTTACTATTAAATTTGCTTATTAAGAAGTGAAATATCGTTATCTTAAAGATTAATAGTTTAGGTAGTATATAATAAGTTGAAAGCGGCCTTAGACTAGGATACCGTAGCTAAGTATACCTCTCTAATACGTTATATAATATATTAATCTTTAGTGTTTACTATATATAATGTCCCTTTTATATTAGATATCTTAGATAAGGCCTTTTATACTAAATCTAAGTGTTTTATATAATCTTAAGTAAGAGATATAAAGCTATTATAATACTTAGTAATTAGCCCTCTATTAAATTTAATTAGATAGTTAATAGTAAGCTCTTTCCTCTTCTTAGATATAAATCTGGCTTTGTTAATAGTAAGCTCTTCTTTATTAGTAAAAGCGTTATTAGTAAGTATAAGAGTATTATTAGTTTAAAGGCCTACTATACTAAAAAGGGTATCTAACTTTGCTTACTCGTTATATTAGTATAACTTAGTATATAAAAGACAGAGGTTGAATATTAACTATTCTATTATAAGCCTTAGAATATAGTGTTTATAATACGTTATAAACTAATGATTACTAGCTTCTAGAATACTATATAATAGCCTAATTACTTTAAAGAATACATCTTCCTATTAAGAATAACCTTTAGAAGAGTATATAAAGAATTTCTAATTTAAGTTAGTTAAAGATTATATATATACTTATATAATATTCTAAATAAATACTTATAAATCTAGAAGTATTATAATAAGTATAAGGATTATTCTCTAGCTTACTCTCTAAATTATAGGTGCTTAAGTAAGCACTAGTGACTTTCTAGTATTATTATATACTTAGATCACTAATCTAGAAACCAGTAGTAGAGTCTTCAGATCTCGTTATAAATATATATTAGAACACGCTAAAAGATAACAAAAGTTAATCGATGTTTTCGTCAAAAAGTATAGTATAAAAGTAATTTAAAGCGTTACCTTTTAGCATAGTAGAGAAGGTAAGAGAGTAAATCGCTAGTAATACTCTACTTCTCTTATATATATTCTTAAATATTATAACTTTAATCGTAAAGTTGTCTTCTTTTCTACTATACTTTTAATTATCCTTATATACTTTTATAAGGGTGCCTAATACGTAAGAGTAGTCTTAACTCTTTAAACTTCGAGAAGTTAATTCTAGTTCGAAATATATTATATTTATTTATACTAGTAGTCTTCTACTAGGATTATCTTATTACTAATTATATTCTAGATACTTAGAGGCCTCGTCGAAGTTATTAGTAATAGTATTATTATTAAATTAGTATAATATAAAGAAAGAGGTATAGTTATCTTTTAGTAGACCTAGAGGTTAGATTAGAGGTTATATAGGATCGTTTAAATCTCCTCTTTTAGTCGGTAGAATTGAAGTTATTAAAGATGTCGGTTGTTATTATTATTATTATTATTATATAGAGGAAGATTATTATATAGTAGAGGCTTATAAAGCTTCGTCTCTAGCCTTCGTCTTAGATCGAGTGTTTTAAGTAATATTTTCAGCTAGAGGTTATTATTATAGAGGTTATAGAGGTTATAGAGGTTATAGAGGTTATAGATATTATTACTATAGCTTTTGTTATCTTTTAGCGTGTTCTAATATATATTTATAATAAGATCTAAAGACTTTACTACTAGTTTCTCCTTCTAATACTATAGCTTTTAATTCTTTGTCTAACTACTTAGTTTAGTTAACCTTAGTAGCGGTGTTATATAGTACTTAAGATATAAGCATTTTATATTTATTTGTCTTAACTTATATACCTCTTCTACGAAGTGTCTATTATAACTTAGTATTCGTAGATTAGTAGATCTTAGCGAATTTATCTTAATCCTATCTTTTAAAGTCTACTTAAAATTTATCTTAAAAAAGAAGGTCTTTATTCTCTTCTTTAGTATACTTCTCTTCTCGTTTAGTAGCAAAAATCGTCTCTTCTGTCTATATTAACTTTAGCTTTAGTACTAGCTTTAGAGCTTGTTTTAGTACTGAAGTTAAAGCTTCCGAAGTTATCGGAATCGATGTCGGTGTATCCGTTATATTATAGATATTATAGATGAATTTAGATATTATCGAAAGTCCGTTTATACTCTACTTAGTAGGTGAAAGAGATATTAGGTTTTAAGTGAATAGGTGTCTTAGAGAGTATGAATTATCTTAAGAGATAATAGAAGGTTGGTATTAGTAATCGATGCTTCTTATATTAAGAAGCGTTTACTATTTATCGTGAATTTAGATAGTAGAAGGAACTACGATCTATAAAGAGGAGTCTACTAGTGATATTAAGTTTACTTTTATATAAGTATACTTATAGTAGAAATATATAAAGTAACTAAGTATCTAATCTAATCTATACGTCTACTAATCAGTGTTAGTATAACTTATAGTTATAAAAGCGATGTAAAAAGAGTTATATTATTATTTATATATACCGAGTAAAGCTAGCTACGATGCCTACTTAAGTAGCTCTTAAGCGAGAAGCACGTATATCTACGTATACTGATCTGAATCGCTATTTACTCTTTAAATATATATATACCGATAATATTAGATAGAGCTCGGTTATTATTATTATTAGAACTTAGTAGCTTCTAATCTCTTATATATAGACGTTTATGTTTAGTATAGAAGAGAGATAGTTTATTATTTTCTTCTATATTAGTACCTAGTATCTATATACGTTATTCTACTAAACGTACTCCTATATACCTCTTCTATAGTTATATATCTTTCGTGCTATTATATTCTTCTACTTACTTATATACTAAAGATAGTAATAACTTACTTTAAGAGAAGAGTATATAAAGAGAACTAAGAGAAGGTTTTATTTTTTATTATATATTAGACGTTAATTCTAAATACTATATATCTATAAAAGGTTTACTAATATTATATTTATACTTAGAACTTAAAGTACTTAAAATTAAGAAGTATTCTTCTTAAAATTACTTTCTATTCTAAAACCTTATCTTATAATTCTTAGTTATATTTTATAAGAAACTCTAAATACGTCTCTATAATATAAAGTTGATTAAGAATCTCTTATAAAAGCTTTATAGTATCTTTATATCTTACTTAGATAGTTATAGCCTATTTCTCTACTCTAGTAAGAGTATTAAAGTCTTATTTAATAAAACTAAGAATATAAAAAGATACTCTTATACTTTATATAAAAATAGAGTTCTAAGTAAAATTTACTTTAATTATAGTAAGAATTAGACTTAAATATATTAGATTCTTATTAAGAAGATCTAAGTAAACGTTATATCTAAGACTCTTAGAAAGAGACGAGAGAGATACTATAGTTATATAAGATTTAAGATATAGTAGATAGTTTAATAGTTATCTTACTACTATTACTTATTTTATAAAGTTAGTATTTTAGTACTACTTTTTATAAGACTAAGAAGGCTATTTTTAAATTAGAAATAGAGAGTTATCTAGTTTAAGTATAATTTATTCTATTAATAAAAGAGAATAGAAAGAGTAATAGACTTACTAAGTATATACTAGAACTCTATTAGAAAATTCCTTTAAAAATAAGTATAATAGAAATTATATTAAAAATAGAAAATATAAGAATAGAAAGAAAGATAGAAACTTTTTAATCTATTTAGAGAATATTCTTAGTAATACTTAGTATCTTAGTTTACTTAGTATATACTTATATTTTAAAATATAACTATTTAAGCTTATTTTTAGATTTTTAATAAAGTTATTTTATAGTATACTTTTAATAAATATTAACTATAAAGAGTTATTTTTCTTATAATTAATAGATTATATTATAAACTTTTATTTTACTATTATAAGATATTATAAACTTTAACCTTAGTATTATAGTTAGAAAATATTATTAGACTTTCTATTACTTATTACTACTTTTTTTAGTCTAGGATTTTTAGAAAGGATAAGACTAATAAATGTTCTTATACTCTTAAAAAGCCTTTTAAAGATTAAATTTTTTCGATTTTACTTTTAAACTTCTTAATACTAGTTTATTTACCTTTTAATAATAATTAAAGCTAGTATTATTATAGGTTATATAATTTTTATAAGATTACTTTAATCTTAAAACTTATATTATTTAGCTTTATAAGTATAATTATTTATAATTATTTAGTTATTTATACTTAAATTAAAGCCTAATCTACCTTTAAGCTCTTTCTTTTACTAAAAACTACTATTCTTAAAAAGTCTCTATATAAGTCTACCTTTTTTATAACCTATCTAGTATATTAAATATCTATATATATTATATAATATAGGTTTCTTTAAACTCTCTTATATATATAAGTAGTAAGTATTTCTTTTTAGAATATTTTAAGTAATATAATTATCTTAAACCTTATACTATTTACTTAATATATCTCTTTACTTAATAAATAAATAGACTCTTAAGAAAATTTAATAGCTTAGTTATTCTATTATAATAAACTAAATACTACTTACCTTTTCTTTTATAAGAGATAACTAAGAGTTGAACTATCTATCTTTTATATCCTTTATTTATTCTAGGCCTTATTTAACTTAACTTAAAGCTTATTAAGTTTAACTCTATTCTTAGAAAACTCCTTCTTAATTATATATCTTAAACTCTTTATTTATAGTATAATCTATTATAATATTACTTTTATCTCTATATTACTCTTACCTTTATATATATCTTATACTATTTACTAACTCTCTATTATTAGAATAGACCTAGGATAAAATTATACCTTATATGAATTATATAGTATAGTTCTATATTCTATCAATTATATATTTATAAACTTCTAAAGTCTTTTACTTAATCTTAAATAGTAATCTTCTTCTAACTAGAGTAAGTTATTAAGAAGCTTTTTTATTTATTTAATATAAGTTCTTATAAAAAAGAGTAGAAAAAAGAGAACGAAATCGCTTATAAGTCCTATTTAATAGATTAACTTCTACTAAAAAGATATCTATTAGTAGATATATATTTAAGAGATTTCTTTTATTATATTTAGAATAGATAGCTATAGTATATTATTAGACTAGTAGTAGAGTATAAATATAGAATATAAAATACTATAATCTTATAGTAGTTATTCTATTTCTAAGAAAGTAACTTAAAAACGATCTTAATTATATATAGCTTATTATATATAATATATAATATATAGATAGTATAGGTTTAAGACGTTCTTATTAATTCTTTACTTCCTTCTTAATAAGTTAGAATTAGGCTTAGGTTTTTATAAGCTTATTATTTAAAATAAGATTAAGAAACGAGTAAGTAAGCTAATTTCTTAATCTTACTTTAAAGTAATAAGCTTATAGAAACGTAAGCTTAATTCTAACTTATTAAGAAGAAAGTAAAAGATTAATAGCTTAAGATACTTAAAAGAGTTTAGAACTCTATTAGATTTTAAGAAGTAGGAAGCGTAAGATATATAGAGTAAATAGTATAGACTATAATATATGTCTATAAGCAGAAGGAAGCGTTATATATAGTTAGATAGATTATTTTAGAGACTTATTATTATAAGTAGTTTCAAGCTTAATTACTTTATTATAGTTTCTATATTATTAATTATTTCGTTTATACTAATAATAGATATTAGCTAATATTATAAGCTTTAAGATATAAATACTTACTATGATCTCTCTAAGTCTTTATAAGCCTTCTCTTAGTTTTGCTTAGTTTTGCTTTACTATAGTTTTTATATTATTAATTAGTTTATTCCTACTAATAATAGATATTAGTTAGTATTATAGTATTAGAATATAAATACTTATTATAGTCTCTTTAAAATTTAGTCTATTTTCTATAAATATAGTTAAGATATATAAGAAAAGCTTAGAGCTTCTTAGAGAAAGGTCTCTTCTTAGAGAAGTAGTAAAATAACGACTAGTATTAAGACTAGAAAGAAGTATATTAGAGATATAATATAATAGAGATAAGATAATAACTAGTGTTAACTATTTTCAAGAGAAGGAAGTAATAAATATATATCTTCTTATATAAAACTGAAATTAATCTAATATTATACTACTCTTAGGTATTAATTAAGCTAGGCTAGTAAGAGTTTTAAAAGTTTTAACTCTACTATATATATTAGGCTTTAATATATACTATTAATATTAAGATATTAAATATAGTAAGTAGTAGCGTACTCTATAGATTACTAAGTCTTAGATTTCTTAATTCCTCTAGTATCTACTTAAAGCTTTAAGTTTTATTAAACGAGCTATTCTTTATAAAGATACTATAGTATAGTATACTTTGAATTAGAGAAATCTATAAAAACGGAGTTTAATATAACTATATCTAGAATAATATATAGATATATATCTAAAGAGATATAAAAGAGCTAGAATATATATACTTATACTTAGAAGTATACTAAAATCTCTTTAGAAGATAGCGAAGGTATACTAAGAAATATTTAAAGAAAGTAACTTATAAATTCGATAATTATAGAATATATTATTATATATAGTATAAAACTATCTACCTCTTTATTAACCTCTTTATAAGATAAGAATACTAATTATAAACATGTGTCTCTTAGAAAGGCGTATTATCTAAATTAAAATCGAGCTTCTTAGACTAAGATAAATAGTATACTAGACGATTATAGAAATAAATACTATATAATATTAGATCTAAATAGATTATAGGTTTCTTATATTCGCTTACTAATATAAAGTAATAGAGATCTACTTATAATATCTTAATTTATAATTCTTATAAGAGTTACTCGAGGTTAGAGACTTATAAGAGATATAAAATATATATAAGAACGCGGTTCTTCTCTTCTTAGATAAAAAGCTTTAGTATAAAATTAATATAGAATATAAATAGAGTATTAAGCTAAGAGATATATAAGACGTAGCTATATTTCTAGTATAGTAAAAGAGAGAGAGAGAGGTAGAGAGAGTAAGAGACTTTATATATATGATTTTCCTATAATTTTCTACTAGTTTTTATAGGTTTAAAGTCGCTTAAAGTACTACTTTAAGTATAAAACATCTACTTTTATTTTAGTCTTATAATACTAGAAAGGAAACTAAATTATAAGTATAAGTTTTTTAAACCTCTAGAGTCTATATAGAATATAATAGAAGTATTAATTAAAAGTTAAGTTAATAGAAGAAATGATTTAGTATTAGTATTAGTATTAATAAAAAAGAGTATTCTTCTTAAATATTATTAATCTAATTTTAGTAAACATGTTCCCTAGCCTTAGAAGTTTTTATTTTTATCTAACTTATTCTTAGTTAATATATTAGTTATTAGTATAATAACTAACGCTTTCCTTATTAAGCTTATTATTAGTATAATAAGTATTACTTTTCTTAGTAAATTCCTTATTAGAGTATAAGCTAATATTATTCTTCTTACTCTCTACGTTATTAGTATATTCTTTCTTACTATTTATTAAATCACTTTCCTTCTTACTAGATAAGCTACTATTAGAATTATTATTACTAATCTTATTATTTTTTAAAGTTCCTTCTAATTTATCTAATCTACTATTCCTACTAGTTCCTTTTATAGCTATAGAGGAGTAAGTTGTTTATCTAGTAGTATAAGTACTAGGTCTAGACTCTAATTTATTATTACTAGAACTAGATATAGTTACTCTATCTATATTTAAGGAATTAGTAGCTTTATTTAATACTAATACTTCTCTTCTACTTCTATATCTACTTCTATATCTACTTCTATTTCTACTTCTATTTCTACTTCTATTTCTACTTCTATTTCTACTTCTATTCTTGTTTTCGTCTTCGTTTCTATTCTTGTTTTTATCTTTGTTTTCGTTCTTAATTTCGTCTTTGTTTCTATTAACGTTTTCGTTTTCGTTTCTATCTAAATTAGAAGTAGTTAAGTAATTTATAGTATAAGTAGTAGTATATAAGGTTACTAGTAAGTAGTTATACTTATCTAGCTCTCTCTAGTTTTAGTTTCTATAATCTAGAGTTTAGGTTTAATAATAATTTAGAGTTCTATTCTAAGATAGAATATCGCTATCTTTCTTATTTAATAACAGTTCTTATTCTAATTAGTAGGTTATTTCTCTAATAACTAGAAACTTTAGTATATACTACTATTACTTAATAGGTAATCAGCTATTCTAAGATATAAAGGAATTTAATAGATAACCTAAGTTAGCTCCTCTTTATCGTCCTTATTATAAGTATATATATAGTATATAACTCGCCTATATATAGCTCTTCCGTCGTAGCTTATTCTCTAAGGTTAACTCTTACGTCTAATATTTATAACTATCTACTTATTTATAAGATAAATTCTTCTAGTATTCTTTTAATATTAGTAAAAGGAGAACTAGTAGAGTAGAAAAACGTATAATTAATAGAGTAAGATAAGTAGAGAGATTATAAAGTAGGTGCTTATATAGTTTATATATTCTATTATTATATATATAGTAATTACTAATTAGTTCTAAGAGATATCTCTTCTCTAAAGGAAATAAACCAAGTCTCTAATAGTAGTATTAGTAAAGTAGTTATTAACTCTAGTAGCTTAAGCTACTAAAACTTTAATAAGAATACTTAGAAGAGTCTATAACAAGTCTTATATAGATACTAATTCGTTAAATATTACTAGGACTAAAATAGTAGTTAAAGGTTATAGTATAAATAGAGAAGATTAAGAGCTATTAAAACTTACTATTATAGAAGTTAGAGTTAATAGTTATAGTATAGGTAATATAGATAAAGAAGCTTAAAAGCTATTAGAGTTAGCTATTAGAGTTTATTTTATTAAGCTTAAGTTTTATAAGTAATTAAAGTTATAATAAGAATAATTTTTAAGCTCTTTATTAATATCTTTAGATATTCTAGTAAGTTCTTCTTACTTTATTTCTGCTTTAATCTTACTCTCTTTGATAATTTCTTTACTTTACTTTATATCTACTTTTTAACTTAAACCTTTCTAACTAAAACCTTTATAGCTATAATAGTATAAAATATATACTACTAGCGAAGAGGTATATAGGAGTACGTTCGAGACAGGATAACGTATATAAATACTAGGTACTAATATAGAAGAAAAGGAAAAACTATCTCTCTCTAACTCTAGAAGTATATATAAGAGGTTTAGATAGTATAAAAAGAGTCTAAAACCGACTAACGTTATACGTCGGCTAATACAAAAGCCTAAACCTACGTAACCTTTCTAATATAAGATAATAACTACTGAAACCTTATATATAGCAGGTACTCCTAGCTATCTAGAATAGTATACTATTATAATAGCTCTTCGAGTATTACTCTTACTAAAACTTCTAACTTTTATTAAAAACTACCTTTATTATAAATCCTATATTCTATCTATTACTATTATATTATAATAGTCTATAACTACTATTTCTAAGTAACTTATAAATAAAATTATTTATAAGTAGTTAATACTATAAAAGATTCTCTCTAACTAATAAAAGTTAAAGTTCTTACTTTAAACTTATAATCTAGCGCTTTATAATCTAACTTTCTATATTCTAACTCCTTATAATTTAACTTTCTATAATCTAACTTCTTATAATCTAAGTTATAATATATATTAAAATATTCTATACTAATACGCTCTATAAGCCTTAAACATCTTACTAGTATTAGAGTAATATAGTATAAATAAAACGAGAAATAGTCTATAAGTATTACTTACTAGTAACTTATAAACTAAAATAACTATAAGTAGTTTATTAAATTTATTTTATAACGTCTTTTCTTTAGCTAATAGAACTTATAAGTATTAGTTAACTTAAAGTATTATACTTTAATATCTCTTTTTAAAAAGAGAAATCCTAATAAGATTTACTTTTATAGAATACCTAGTTTTAAGGTTTCTAGGTTCTATAGTATCTCGATTTAAAATAAGACTAAAATTATAAAACTTAAAAAGTACTATTAAGAGAGAAATTAGCTAAATATAAGATTAAAGATAGAATTAGTTAAGTACTAAGTATATTTAAAGTTAAGTATAAATATATTAATAACTAAGTATATATACTATCTAAGTATATAGAGGTTTTATAAAGGAATTTACTAAGATAGATTAGTATATAAAGGTTAAAAAAAATTATAATAACTTAAAATTATAAAGACGTAGATATCTAAGAAGTATACCTTTAGATGATTTACTTTAAGAGAAGAGGATCTTTAGATTATATATACTCTTCTCTTAAAGTAAGTTACTATTATCTTTAGTATATAGGTAGGTAGAAGAAGAGAAGTAAAAGAAAAGAAGAGAATAAAAGGGAAAGAAGGGTAAGAAGTAAAAAGTATATATATAAAGAATAGCTTTATTATTCTTAACTCTTATTAATAGATAAGATAAAACTCCTCTTAAAATAAAAAAAATAAAAGAAATTTACTCTCTAACTATCTACTAAACGTATTAATCTATAAAAAAAACAAAGGCCTAGACTTTTCGATACTGAAATTATATCTTACAAGGTCTTAGGCAATCGTTCTATGTTTTAGGTAAATTTGCTTTCGTCGTAAGTACTTCTTACGGTCCACCTCAATAATAGCTCAGGTAAGTATACTGAGATCGCTCGCACCGATGTACAGATGAGGCTGAGGCTTTGAAATATCGTGAACACTCATAGGAAGCTGCGGGGAAAAAATTTCTTTAGAGCATTAGTGGTTTTCTTAACAGTCCTAGAGTCAGGTTTGACTCCGGCTTTTGACTTTGAAGATTTAAGAGATCATTTAGTATCGGACGGGCCTGGATATACTTGGCCGCACTATCGTCTCCAACTTCTTTTGGCAACATCTCAAGTAAGAGTACAGAGTCTGCTTACTAGCTGCAGTAACGAGTATGAACAGTGCCATGTATATTTAATCCCCATCATTGGCTGATAGAAGTGACACGTTGACAGAAAGATCCTGTGCTACATTGCGAAATGGATGGCCGCCTTGCTCATGTACAAAGTAGACATAGTGTGCTCGGAAAATAAACTTATAATCGACCTTCTCCTAAGAAGAGCTTGTTTTGGACCACACAATTGTGCACAGCCTAGAAGTGCACATAGAAAGCTCGCGACGTTTGTAATGCCGATAGCCTTCACTGTCATATTGATATCTCAGCTTCGTCAAGCTCTCTAGTGTTGAAAAGATTGGCCTGCTGCGGCTACAAAGCTTCCCGTCGATTTCTATGGTATACTTGAACTACTCCGACGATTCATGGATATGATTGTCCCACGTAACTGACTTACCAAACTTCTGCCCTCAAAAAGTAATTCAAGAATTCAAGAATTGAATCAAACTTGCCTGTCAATGAGTATTATTTAGGATTGCAGATGTAAGATAGCGAGAGTAGGTGAAGGAAATCAAACATAGATAGTAGAACAAAAAACACAATCCAAAATAGTCATCAATTCGTTTCAAACACCCCCCGCTAAAATATATAGCTAAATAGCTAAGGTAGTAGAAAAAATGATTCAATCGCTCGCCGGGGTAATCTCCATCTCTTCTTTAATAAAAAAAAACCAGCAACTCTCTCGCTCCTCTTTTACCCAAAAAAATAGCCAGGCAAAAAGATTCCAAAAGAACAATCAAAAAAGGATGGTCGTGTACATCTTCGCTACTCTCGTCCTCCTTCTATAATCCTTTCATACAAGAACCCACTCACTTCCCCTCTTTATGAATTTGTCCAACAACAGGGAGATGTCTGTCAGAACAAAACGACAGATGTAAAAGCCAAAAAATTCAGCTGCGTGACGAGTACATAGTTCGAGGCCGACCTGGGTTTTGTCGGCGTGACGCAACCCTGGGTCTTCGACTTGGCGGGCTATTTGATCTGGAAATTTTGTTAGATAAACTATTACAGAAACTCGGAGACAAAGAACCTACCAATAGCCTGCGCCGCATCGAACAGCCTCGCCAATGAACTCATATATTGCGCATTTGGTCCCGAAAATTGGACCTCGCTGAGATCTCGCTTGGGAAATCGAACTTTGGCTAATGCCGTAGTGGTCATGGGTAGTGTACCCATCACCAAACCCTCTTTTGGTAAATCTGGTGGTGCCTGCTTATTCGCGTATGAGCCGGAAAGCGCAGCGGCGGAATTTTTCGATCTTAGCCTGCGCCAAGAAAATGAAGAAGACTTGCTCGAGTTGCTTGTAGCTTTGGACGTCGTGCTCTCGGCTTCTCCACCACCGGTTGCATCTTTGAACATGCCACCAGATCCCTGAACACCGACCTCATTTCCTAGCTTTTTTGTCAAAGTTGCCTGAACTTGTTCAAGAACACCTTCCAAGGATTGCATTTCTTCCAACACAGCATCAGCGTCGTATGTATCAACCCGAGACAGTTTCATCAGAGCAGCCGTTAGGAAATCGCAATTTGCAATCTTATCCTCTACACCTTTTATCTTGACACCTTTCACTCTCCAAACATCGCGTGGAACGAATAATTTGGTTGAAAGATAACCCCCTCGAGGATGCGCAATGGTTTGGTACAAAGCCCGCATCAGCCAGAAAGGCCGAAGTAGGGATTCCGTGGGACAAGGCTCGAGAGGAATTGGAGCGCTCGCGCCTGTATTTGGGCCCAAAGGATTAGGAGAAAGAGGGCTATCGGGCGATTGAATATCGCTCGCGAAAAGGTACAATCCTCCCGATGGTGCATTCATTTTGTCCTTGAATGCAGACGCTATCGGTGTCGGTAATGTTGGGAGTGCAGGTATCCGGCCATTTGCATCTCTGGCAGTGAACAGAGGGTTTCCGGGGGTATTTGGTGAGATTTCAGATCCGTCATCAATATATGAGACTGACAAGTTGCGTCCCTTCATATTCTTCAGACTGGATGAGGAAAAGTTCTTGCGGAGACCATTCCTTGACGGGGCCCGAGCAGGCGACCCAGAACGAGGAAGTCCATTTTCAAGCTCATCCGAGATTGACTGTGTCAGCGTGGGTGTTGGAGGAGATACAACCTCGTTTGGACCTAAAACGGAGAAACTGGACGAAGGCAACCGGTTTGATATTGTGAGAGGGGGTCGACTAGCTGATAAGGGTTGCCGAGGTGGGAGACCAGCGGTCTTCGGGTAAACTGCACTAGCCAAACCATTGTCCGGTATCCGTGGTGGTGGCATTGATGGTGGTTGTGATGATGGGTTCGATTGTGCGGTTTCGATTTTCAATTGTTTTGGATTTTGTCCAGAAAGCCTTCTACTCCGCACCCCTTGAGATGCAGGAGTGGAGGAAGGTTGATTCGAGGTATTCGGAGGAGGTGGTGGTGGAAGGGCACCCGTAGGTGGAGGGTTAGACGACGTTTTTGAATGGAGCGATGGTAGTTGGGGAACAAATGAAGATTCCGTGACTGTAGAAAGTGTAGTCCCGGCCGTCGTTGGATTCGACCCAATTGAACTGTTCCACCCAGAGGTTCTCCCCGAAAACCCACTGGAATCAGATTCACGAGGCAGGGCAGACTTTGATTGTAAGCCAAACTCAAAGTCATCCATGACATACTCTCTCGTCATCTCTTCAAGCATTCGCTCTTCTTCTTCGGATTCATTGCCATAATTATCCCCCATGTTGCTTCGCGAGTCCTGGCTCAGCTGTCTTTTCTTTTCTCGCTCGCGAGCATTCATAATAGAGGCCTCTCGTTCGGTCTGGCGAACCCTCTCCTTGGCCATCTCTACTTTCCGTCGAACATTTGCAACGATGGCATCGTCGTCGTCGTCTTCGTCCACATCATCATCATAGTCGTAGCGATTCACACCCGGCCCATCCATAGGTTCAAATCCATCATCATAAGCTGCCTCGACAGCTGCATCCAATGCTGCGTCAAATTCAGCTTCTGTGGCACCGCTGGCTGCACGAATACGTTTCCTTCGAATTACCCTAGATGATGTTCTGGAATGAACTGAAGACGCAGCTGATCCTCCGGATTCATCGATCGTATCAAGCCATGACATAGATTCGTTGCTGGGTGCCCTAGCATGTCCTTTGGTATTGTTGTTAGAGGAATTACTAGTTTTATATAGGTCCGAGGGCGGTTGTCGAGAACGGGAGTTATTTGGTGATCCAAGCATCATAGGGGAGACTACACGGCGAGGTGATAATGGTGGTGGCATGTATATGCTCTCCATAGCGGGTGGGAGTTCAACCTTCATCTCCTTTACGCGATCCCTCATTGGGGACTTGGACTGCGACCGCTCAATATTAGGATCTAAACCAAGCCTTCCTCCGTATTGACTCGCCTCGAAAGGCGATGGCATAAGTGACTCTCTTCGAATCGGCAACTGTGACGTTGGTATTGATCGTGAACCCTGGGGATCTGCAATGTATGATTGATCATTTACAATTCGAGTAACAGTCGCAGTCTCTATGATTGGAACTTCATCTTCCTCATTGGGCGGCTGGAACTCGCCGGGCGGATAACTTTCGCTTTCGGGTCGTTGGGGTAATGCTTTTTCGTCGTCTTGCAGTTGAGGGGTAATTCGCCGTAGTTCGTTTATTCGGCTAGTATAGGTATTGCGCTAGAGTTGTTAGTTTGAAAACAAATGCAAGCCAGCAATTCCACTCACAATTGCTTCGAGTTTCCGTTTATCCTCGTCCCCTGAACTCCGTGACATGACATGTTGTAATAATCCACATGCCTCTGAATACGCCTGCATGGCGCCCTCGAAATTTTGCGCATTGTCAAGGAGTACTGCAGTATTCGCCTTTTGCAGGGCCTTGGAGAGCATGGCTTTTTGTGATGGACCCTTTGAATTCCTATTTGAACCACTTGTGCTAGCACTGCTTTTCTGCACCTGAGATCTGTGCCGCGAATGCCCTCTCGACCTGCGAAGTTCTTCTGACCCTTGCTCTTGACTTTCCCCCTCCTGACCGTTCGCATTCGAGGGAGCCGCGTTGAATGCGCGCGGTGTTGAGTCTTCCCAGGCCCTGCCAAAATAATCGGGAACCGTGGTTCGCACTGCGGCCGATATTAATCCTGCGGTTGAGGGGGAGGGGCTTCCAGGCCCGGTCAATAGGGACGATGCGTTTCTCGCAGACGTCTGCAAACTCGGCAGCGTCACAATTGGCGGTAAAGCTAAAGAATTCCCAAAAGCTCGCTTTGGGGAACCGTATGCTGCTGCAGCTGGGTTTCGTTTTTCTGGGCTGGGATCGGCTCCAAGCAAAAAGGTCGTGGACCCTGATATCGACATGCGCCGTGTCGAGGAAGGAGGTCTCGGTTGTGATGAGTGAGAAGTGCCGCTTGAGACGGTAGATTTTGACCAGCGATTGAGATTCCCTACACCTTGGTTCATGCCAGAAAGGCTGGTGGAGCGGCGGTGGGCATATGATGAAGTCGCGCGGGAAGATTCAGGGGAGGATGCCGGGAATTGCAGTCGCGAGGCATTCTGGGGAGGAAGCGAAGAAAAGGGACCGGTCTGGCCGTGGGGTCTAGGTGAAGGACCTCTAGTCGACGTCGACGTCGATGTGGGCGTGCGAGGATCTCGCAATACTGTGTTGGGAGATTGTTGGACTTGACGACGGTGAGGAAGCTCGGTGGACATATTGCAATCCTGCAATCGCAGGTGTGGAGGAGGATCCCCTGGCGCTTTTCGCTAGGTACTTCACGCTCCGGAGCTCATGCACCAGATGCAACAACCATAGAACTCCCGACCACGAGCTTCCGCATGAGTGTCCTGCTTTGCTCGTAAAGCCTTCTTGGTAAGGCGTGCCGTGGCAATAACTCTGACAATCCAACAATTTAATCGCCCTCGCGGCCGGCGAACGCGATGCTAGCGAGAGTATACACAGCGAGGGGGGGTTGTTCCTATGGGAGGATCGATATGGATAATGGCGTGGGCGTAGGACGGAATGACCGTGCGGCGAGACAGAGAGAGCACCACGGATCTACAGCGACGATGGCAAGAGGGAAGAGAGAAGAGAGAAGATAATCTGTTCAAGTCAGTATGAGGGTTAGAAAAGCCGTCGAGCGCCAGAGGGTAGTCGTGGTCGAGTAGCCTCAATGTTCAATGTTGATATCAACACCAACAACGGCCTCCACCACGATTTCCCTCCTAAAACCCGCAGTCCATGTGAACCAGATGATCAAGTCGTACCTCTGCCCGTCTGCGTGCACCACTCTGTCTTCTGCTTCCTCTTCGCCTTCCAAATCTTGCCTTGTTCCTCTTCCTTTCCTTTCCTGTTCCCAATTCCGGTCCTTCGGGTTATCGCCAATGGATCCTTGATATATATGCGCCTAAATCCTCCAGCCAAGCTGGTGGTGCCAAAAGCCCGGGGTGCAACGGCAGCCACCGATATCTTTGAGCAATCGTGGGTAGCACCGTTCCCCAATACTGGTATGCGGCGCGTCCTTCGTAGGAGGCGATTCGGGCTGGCGAACAAGTTCGAGGAGGGGAAGTGAGGGATGGTGTTGTTAAAACCAATTATGAAAGTCTTGTATGGGCTGGGAACAGGTACGCTGCAAATGCGCAGGTGCGTCCTTGGGCCTCGTAAAGCGGCATTCGAGGTACATGCGCTTTACATTTCTTCCCTTAGGCACAATAAGCACCTGCCTTGAATTCAAGGAAAACCCGGATTGATTATTCCAGACCCGAGTTGCTACTCCCAAAGTCTTTCTACATGAAAAAGACCCATCGCGAGTTCTACTACCATCTCGTTCTACTACCATCGCGAGTTCTACTACCATCTCGTTCTACCACCATCTCGTTCTACCACCATCTCGTTCTACCACCATCTCTCTACCTTAATATCGAGATTCGAGATACACAACGCCGCTTTCTCGACCTTGGACGTGCACAGAAAAAGGAGACAGGGCATCAGGGGTTAACACCACACTGCCGGAGACGTTCCCATGGTACACGCCATCGTCACTTTTGATTGGACATTAATCGTGTTTTGTGCCTTCCATTATTGGCAATAAGACTAGGCATATCAGACTATCTTCTTCAGTTTCTTCAATTTCTCCAGTTATAACTTCTTTTCTAACAAGTGTTGTCTTTCAGTTCCCCTTTCGTCAGAGACCTCGGTGATGCTGCTTCGCTGATCCACCGAGGAGAGCACGGAGCATGGCATCGATTGAACAAGCACAGTGATCCACCCACGTGCGAGCACCAGTGCAGTGCGAGACCCATGTGGTACGGACCAACTTCCATTTCGTAATCGGCGCCCATCAGGATAGAAACAAATGGGCCTTTTCTCTATCCACCTATATCGAATGTTTCAGATAGTGTACTCGCTTCCCCGTGGGTGTAGATAATAAGGCCACCTTTTCCAACTTGCGAGTAAGTCCTTAGATCTACTCTTTTCTGTATAAATTTAATCACTGTCACGAGGAAAAGAGTACATTTGGTAGAAGAGAAATTGCGTACGACAAAGGTTGCGACCATGAATAGAAACCTCCGAGGCGGACTGAAAATCGGATATAAATTCGCGGAACCAGTAGGTACTGGAGTGCTACATGCAATAGACGCGAATCTGTCATGGGTTTGCTTAAGCTTTTCCCACTCCTTATTTATGCTAAAACCTGGCTAGAGGAATAGAGTTCTCCTGACCAAAATATTTTTAGATCTTGGATATTCATGAGTTTTCCCTAAGGTGGATTGAGCAAAGCATCTGTAAATACAAGACATAGAGAGTCAGTAAGTTAGTAAAAAAAGGCCACTCGCTTACTTACTACAGCGCACTCAAAAAATGTTGCCAAGAGCCCCCTATGTCTGGTGTCCTTCCTCTGCAACATCACATTTTGAGCATCTCGCAGCATGCAGTGTGCCTCATCGCAAAACCGTCACTTTTGGTGGAAACCCTTCGCTCCTACTCCCAACAGAGTCAGACAGATTTCCCACGCGCAGGGAAATGACCGGGTCACCAAACCAGCCGAAACATCGCCCCAGTCGGCTTTTGAGCTTCAGGCCGCTGTCACGGAGGTGGACATTCGAGGTGCTACCGTGCTACAGCCTACAGCCTACAGCCTACAGCCTACAGCCTACAGCCTACAGCATATGCAGGAACCAAAGAAAAAGACGATTCATTACTCAGGGGACAAACCGGTCATCTGCAGAACAAAACGTTTTCCCTTCGCCTCCCGCACTCCGTGTTTGTTTGGGAACAAGTATTACAAATCATTTTCTTGTCAAGTTGACAGCGCGCTGAATTCAACCCGGTAGAGTCGAGAACCCAAAATCCAGAGAAACAATTTCCATTTTGTTTCATTCTTCCCGCTTCCCTTTGCTTGTTTTTTTCCTTCCCTTGGAGCTCTGAAAATTCTCCGAGTCGCTGAGCACCTGCAAGGTCGACCTTTTTTGTCCCCCACGTGGAAGTGACACATCTCGAACAATGCCAACTATGGGGGGGATGGGGAATATGGGGATGCCTTTCGAACTTCGATGGTTTCATCGTCGCCCTTTGCAACTCTGGAAGGCGCTCATCCGGTTGGAGAAGCGAGTCCCAAGCACCTCGACAGCTGCACTCGGGACCTGATGGTTCTCAAACAGTCATGTGATTAATCATGAGATATATGTTGGCAGTACCGTGTACGCACCTAGGTGGTACTACCGTACCTCTCCGGTAGATACTTGTGGCTTTTGCCACTCACTCGGATCTTTTAGAACAGCCATGTCCTGACTTTAAGGGGTCACAGAAATTTAGAATAATGGCCGCTTTTACTGTCAATCGTGAGAGTAACATTCAAGTAAATAGGATAGCTGGAGGGGGCAATCTCACCTCATCGATGTCTATCAAAGTCTATTCTGGAGATGTCAGCCTCGCCACATGTTGGAAGTTTGTCTCAATCGGTTGTTTTATAATCTTTTCATGTGCTTACCGATACGCCTCTCGGGTAAAATTGTCCTGCCTGTTCAAAAATTGGTGAGAACAGACGGCCATCTTTGGGACGTCACTTCTTTACTGATATATACTTTCCTCTGAATATGGCATCTGAAAATTAAAGTAGCGGGGAAGAAAGTGATAGTAAGTATTTGACTTTTGACAGATCAACCCGTACCGTAAATATCCGTTGGTGAAGGAAGTATATTTCCCCAAGCAATGGAGCATGACCGATATCTCGGGGTGTCGGTAAAGAAAGTTGCGGGTTGACGTCATGTCCTCCCCAAGAACGGATTTCGCATCGCTAAAAAACACCGACTCCAACACATCATGGTACCTATACAGCCTTAACGGTACTAAGCATCTTCTCTACTTGTAGTTGCCCAGATAAATTCATACGTCTCGCGAAATTAAGTTGCGAGCCTCTACTCCCTCTAGTAGTGCATATGCATTACAGCAATAATTAATCTGGACCTGCAGCAGTACATGTACGTACATAAACAGGACAGGACAGGACAGGACCCTCTCATGCGAGGTTCCCGTCCATCGATCCATGCCGGGAGACCCGCGATACCAATTCTTGGCCTCCTTTTCACTTGATCTCGTGATATCTCCTCTTTCTAAGCGATTTCAATCACAGTCCATGATACTCTCCGAAAGATCCGATATCAATAGCCTTTTACGGATATAAAGAAGAAACGAGCCGATTTTGAAACGTGGTTTTCTCGCGGATCGTCTCTTCATTGCTGACAACATACACAAAAAAGCCACAGCCGCTGTAGCCCTATTCCTGCAGCATCTGCCTCGTTTGTCAAACAATTACATGATACTGTAAGCGTGTTGGGAAGCCATCCTTCTGCCTAGAATAACAATTAATGAAATCTAGGAAACATCAGAGGTTTCTCGAAAGATATGAATTAGGTTCTTCTCAGATCATCGTGTCGTTCCACTTTAGGTATCCGAGCTTCACGTCGTGCAACCCGGAAAGTTTAGCCCTCTTCCTCTGGAAAAACTCCAAACATTCTCAGAGGCTTACGACCTTTCGACATATCACGATGGGTCGAACTTCATCCAAGAGACCCCCGGTCACGACGAATACATCTTCATCATTGGATGAAAAGTCAAACTCAATTGGCTCGTCAAAGTCAGATAGCCATCTGAGGGTCGAAACGGCAGCAACGTCTGCCAACTCCCGGAGGCCCAGATCACTAAAGGCGGCTCTCGACTCGGTTTCCTCGTCCAGAACTCCCGAAAGTGGAAGTGAAGAAGATTACGATGCTCTGAAGCCAAATCCCTCAGCCATTGCTGTTGGTGGCAAAGGTGGTGGATATGAGGGGAAGGATGCGAAACCAAGTGTATGCAACTTCGATATGACTTCTAACAATCATCATACGATTACTGACAATTTCCTTAGGATAAAGATAAAATACCAGCAAAACGCAAGGGTAGATTTAGTGACATTGCTTTCACGCGATCATTTACCACATTCGATGGTCGTAACCCCGCAACCGCTGAAAGTCCCTTTCGTGGCTTCTTCAATCTTTTCTGGCTCAGTGTCGCAATTTTCATGTTACAATTATTTCTTGAAAACTGGCAAAATTATGGAAGTGTTCTTGGTGGTAATGAAATTATGAAAATTGCATTTCGGAGGGATGTAGTTGTCTTGTTATTCTCAAGCGCCGCTATGTGTCTCTCCCTTTTTTTTGGGATGCTTTTACAGAAAGCGATTTTGAAAGGCTACCTTACTTGGAATGGAGCTGGTTGGATTATTCAAAGTGTAAGCCTTCTGCGTGGTTGTTTGAGAAATGGATGCTAAACACTTTCACATCAGGTTTGGGAAATAGTGTTTCTCGTATTGGTCATTGAGTGGACTGTAATTCGTTCATGGCCTTGGAGTCATTCGATTGCCTACACTTTACAGGTAATCTCCAATCTTCCCAATTTTTATACGGAAAACTAACCAATATCAGGGACTGGTCATTCTTATGAAGCAACACAGGTATGTAAACTAATTCTATATTCGCGAGAACCCTCTTGTGAAAACTTCCAAATATAATTAATTCTTTACTAATATTCGGTCATCACAGTTATGCTTTCTGTAAGTGAACCTCACAACTTATTCCTCAATTGACATCCACTAATTCCACGAAAGACAATGGCAACCTCTCGGAAGCATATTCAATGCGCAAGAAACTAGAGAAGAAGCTCAAAGAACTCGACAACATCGAGCCAGTCGCCACTCCCTCAGCAACTTCTCCAAGAATCTCATCCCTATCGACATCCTACTTGGATTCTCGACCAACAGCCTCAGACCTAATCAGCCGTCGCCAGGCGCTGAAAGACAACTCCATGTCCGCGGACTCTAACATAAACCAAGTCCTCTCCGCCATCGCCTCAGGCGAACCCCTCGACATCGACCAAATCCAAGCCTTCTCCCGAATCATAAAATGGGAAATCTCAATCCTAAACGAAGACCTAAAGGGGAAATGTACAAACACAACCAACTACTATCCTCGCAATCTCACAACAGCAAATCTCTTCGATTTCACCGTCATCCCTACGTTAGTCTATGAATTAGAATATCCGCGTTCGGAAGCCGTGGATTGGAGTTATGCTTTGGAGAAAGGAGTTGCTACTTTGGGCATTATTGCTATTATGAACACGCTTGCTCAGGCAAGGATTTATCCGGTTGTTGTGAGGGCTATTAATTTTAGAGAGACGCTGCCGGTTGTGGAGAGGTTGAAAGAGTTTCCGTTTATTTTGAATGATTTGGTATTTCCTTTTATTATGGAATATCTTTTGGTGAGTTTCTCAACGAGAAACCAGCTGTTGCTACTGGAACAAAACTAACGTTCAGCGTAGACTTGGTATTTGATTTGGGAATGTGTATTGAACTTCATTGCCGAACTCACTTGCTTTGCTGATAGGTAAGCAACCCTCCCCCCTCTCAACTCCATTCTGCACAATGTACTGACTATCTCTCAACAGAGGATTCTGCAACGATTGGTGGAACGCGGTATCTTTCGAAAACTACGCCCGAGACTGGAACCGTCCAGTGTATGTATTTCGCATCACAATTTTCCACTACCACCCTCCTCTATCACTCCGTCCCACCCATCTTACAACCCCCACTCATCTCATATACCCATTTTCCATTTCCATTTCCCCTCTCCACTCCACTCTCTTCTTCTTCCCAAACTAACACGAGTATCAGACATCTCTTCCTCCTCCGCCACGTCTACAACTCCTCCATCTCCGCCCTCAAAGTCTCAAAATACTCAGCAACACTAATAACATTCTTCCTTTCCGCTGTTCTCCACGAAATGCTAATGGTCATCCTCTTTCATCGCGTCAGAGGGTATCTCTTGTTGATGCAACTGAGTCAGTTGCCTTTAATTAGATTGGGTCGGACGAAATTTATGAGAAGACGTCCTGTTTGGGGCAATTTGCTGCTTTGGTTTGGTCTTATCACTGGACCGGGGTTGCTGTGTAGTTTGTATTTGATTATTTAGACTGTGGCTGATGGGGGAATGAATATGAGGGTGAGGGGTGGGAGGGAGGGCGTGTCTGGTTTCCCTTTTACAAGGGTCCATGGAAGGGGAACACTTATCGTGGAACGACTCATTTCTACCTCATCATCCTACAAAATTGGAGCTCTGGTTGGGAAAGCGGTGGACTCGAAATCTACATTTGTACAATAGGAGGGCTTGGGCAATGGGTTTCAGCATCGGCATAGCATAGTATTTTCTTTTGGTTTATGGATGGGGAAATGCTCGGCATTTATTGATTTACAGATAGGGTAGAAAATATTATTCTACTCCTCTCGTCTCGTTAAGCACTCATACTTCATAATTCTTGAAGCCATTGCTCGCCGGCTTCTCTTTTATTGCTTTGAATGTTCTCGGTTAATTAATGTTATTGTTAATGGGTGAACATCACAGCAGCCATTTCGATTCTTAGGTCTCGGTTTATACTTTAATAGATAAACTTGCTATCGAGAAGCAAGTAGAGTAGACAAGGAAGCTAGAATTCCGCTGCAGTCTTTTATTCCTCTGGTGCGTCCCGGGGAGAACAATACTGTAAGCAGAAACACGAATTGCAAGACCAATTGCGGCATTGATTCGATAATCGATATAATAATCTACTTGTCACTCATCCTGTATTCTCCCCTGTCCCTTCCAATAAATAAATAAATCCACTCTTTCTTGACAAGTCGACGTTTGAGAACATCAAGTCAAAACTCATGCTCTCCTCTACAATTCCAACAACCTCAAGTCCTCCCATCGAAGCGCGCAGAAGTTCAGAGGTACTTACTTCTTTCATCTATAGCATACCTAACCCTTCTCACAAAACTTCTCTCCGAATCTCTTGTCGCCATGAATCCAACTTGTGATATGTATGGACATATCACAACCAAGCTTACCACCCCACTACCCACTACCCACTAATCCCCAGTCTTCCAACTCCTCCAACCTCACTCCCAATGTTCGTTGCAACCCCATGTTGAACCGTTATAGCACCTGGGTAGAAAAACCGACCAAGACCAAGATAAACAAGAAGCCCAAGTGAAACAAAAACTTCGAGCCTGCCAAAAATCCCCTCCCCCATCCCACACATGTATAATTCACCCCTTTGTGTAGTAATCAGTTCCCTCGTCTCGTCATGATGCCCAATATTGATCAAGCATAATTTGTGGCTTATTCATGGCTCCCACAGCGTAGCGAGTAAGCTATCAAAACATTTGCAAATAGGTAAGCCGTCAACTAACCAGCGAATAAGCCTCCAATCCATGACTTACTCGATATTATTGACCCCCTCGTTGAGAGGTGAGGTAAGCCACGAGATACTCCCGAGTAAGCCGTCAACCACCTTACGAGTAAGCTACGAGATTACTCGCCCCTGAAATATAGAATAGCTTAGAGTGAGGTCATTTTACTCGGTAACCGGGTGTCTCCATCTGAACCAGTCAAGCGACCGAGTGCAAGCAAATACACTTATTCAATAGCTGTAGCTTACTCAAGACAAATGCAGCTTACCCGTAAAGTTTGGAGCTCACCCACAAGCTTGGAGCTCACCCACAAGCTTGCAGCTCACCCATCAAGTTGCAGCTTACCCATAATGTTGTAGCTCACTTAAGAGATTGTAGCTTACCGGCAAACGTTGCAGCAAAGTTTGTAGCTTCAAGAGATTCGTATCGTAGATGAGCCCGAGTACATATTCGTGGCTTACTCGATAGATGGATTCAGCCCCTTGCAAATCTATAGGTTACTCACACCGACTAATGTCAAGATATGCAGCTTGTAGACCCTCAGACTCCAAGTACTCGGGTTTAGTCCAAAAAGAGGATTCACTTCCCCCAGCAAACCATTGACGGCAACCCAACTAGATAACCATAATTTTCCGTCAGAAAAAGAAATCGCACTTTGACTGTAAAAAAATGTGTTTATTTTGGTGTTACTACTACTACTTCTACGTTATCAAGTTTACATCCCGTCCGTCGTCATCCGCCGATTCGTGCTGTCTCGAAGGATTTGGGGGAACGGAATGGATGCAACTCTGAAAGTGCTCGACCGGATCGCCTCGCGAGCCCTGTGGAGAAAAGGATCTAAAAACACAGGGTGAAGATGTCATAATTAGAGAAAAGAGAGATCAGCAACCCAAAAGACGAATTCAACTTTTCCCGCCATGGTGTGCGCCGCCTGCAAAACAAAGATGTGCTCCCTAATTACTCAGCCGTATCAAGCTCGTCGTGCTGAAGGGGGGGAGATTCCAAGGCTACTGGAGCTTTTCGTATTAGCTGGTGGGGGGTTCTCTTGGTCGATATGGAATTTCCAAATCACCTTTCCTATCGTCTCCATTGGTTCCGTTTTCGCGGCTGTCGTCTCGGTCCTCCTTGATGTCACGGTCACTGTAATTGTGTAAGTACAAGATTCAACTCGTGGAATCTGTTCCTGGAATACATACCGATCATCTGGGCTGCGGGAACGATCGCGGTCACCACGGTCACGTCGATCATAGTCCCGATCACGATCACGTCGAGAGTCCTTGCGAGGAGAATAGTCACCACGGCTACGTCGAGGAGAAGGTGTGCGACGACGAGGAGAACGACGACCAGCTGGTGCACGCTCACGCTCACGGCCGGAATCAAATCGCCATGAAGCAGATGGAGGTGTACGGGCCCACTAGATAATATTAGCACTTGGCGCAACTCGACCAAAGCAATGAATTGGCGTACCTCAATCTTCAACAAATCATCATGTCCAATACGCTTGTTGTGCATCTCATGATAAGCATCGTCGGCATCACGGCGGCTTTCATACTCAACGAATGCGAATCTACTTCAAGCGTCAACGATATTAGAGCGCACGCTAACAAAGGAAATGGGAAGTACTCACAGACGACTGGCAGCGGTTCGGGGTGCTGGAATGTCACATCGGACAAGACGACCATATCTATAGTATCAGGTCAGACCAAGGACTTGTGGTTCGAGGGTATAAAGGGTTGAGAGATGAAGATAAAGATAAATTCAGAAGCCCCTTCCACCTATATTCGGAGTTTTGGTGGGGAAATGGGATTTAAAGCAACGCCGTATCTTGCGCGACGGCTCGATCGTAGGAAATGGGAGGAGGAGGTAGCAAGCGCAGGTATAAGACGATATAAGGGGGGTGACAGCGAAGTCTCGACGAGGGAACCGCGAGGGTTGGGGGGGATGTGTAGATCATCGCAATAGATGCAGGTGATCATCGACATATCGAGGACGACGACGATTGGTTGACATACCGTTCGAATTCGTAGGCTAGATCGCGAGCTCGAGTACCAGGTCCGAAACCCTATTGCAGAGGAAATTAGCAGGGGCCAGAGATGAGATGAGGGATGCGATTGAGGGGCGGCGCATTGGGATCAAATGATAGAATAGGTACGGTGGAAGGGTAACTAACAGTAACATATAGGGTAGTGCCTCCACGAGAAGACATCTTGCTAGTCTCTACTCTTTTCTGGTGAGAGAGTCGTGGAATAAGAATTGGTTGGTGATCGCAACAACGAAAGGGATACTGTTGTTGGCGTAGAGTCTCTGTTGCGGGGGATCTGTTTGCGATGATGATGGACAGTCCAGCGCGCAACTGATGAGGAAGTTGACAGCCTTGAAAGAGAGCTCCATAAACACTAAACCCTTTATGGAAGGAAGAGCTGTCACGTGATAAGAGCAATGCCAAGCATTTTAGAGCTCATTGCTGTTGAGGAGCCACTACCTAGAAACAATATGGAAGCACCATCTTAGACTAGATTTAATAATATCTTTATTGATACAACTCTCCTTGTTACTTTACCCATCCAACCTTGTAGTCTGTATGTCTACCATGACCCACCAATTTTTGACAGCCAACCCAACCAAAGCAAATAAGAAATAATCTAGGTCTTTCTGTCTACAAGACATTAACATGCGCCCGCTCCCAATGCGTATCCAAATGCAACCCAATGACGAATTCTTGTCTTCATATACAAATCTTTCTGCCTGGGTACTTCCAAGCTATCTTGGTCATCACAACTCAAGGCCATGCTGGAAAACAAAAACAATACCCCAGCACTCAGATTGATTCTTACAGATCTTGGTTATCAGCCCGTAGAGTAAGTAAGAAATCTCTGGTCATCTCAAAGCTGAGCCAGCTGCTTGCCATGCTTGGCGCTACCTTGAGAAGATTGGGAACTATGCCCTTGTACATGCCCTTGATACCCTCTTGGGCTATTATGACTTTGACAGCGTCAAAGACGCCCTTGTATTGATAGCCCATTCCTGACATGGTATTGATTTGGAATCGTCGGCGAAGTACATCACTATCCAGTGTTAGCTTGCATTCGAAATTTCGTGGGGGAGAATGGATCTCACAAGGGGTATGTGCATGTTTGGGCAACTGCACCCGATATAGCGCCTGCGGCAAGTTTGCGTACAGCACTTGGATTTTTATCTCCTTCCGGAGTAAGATATTTGCGTACAATTTCATAAGTCATAAAGTTGAGACCAACCTGAATGGTAATGGTTAAGTCATTTCTTCAGCACCAGACGACAGGGAGTACTTACATATGGCGCTACACCAGCGACCGTAGGTAATATACCTCTATACAATGCCCTTACTCCGCCTTCTGTTTTGTACATTGTGACTAGGGTTTCCCACATGCCTGGCAATCTAGCTCTTTGCGTCGTGCTAAGGGCTGCAAATGATGCAGACTGGATGGAAAGTCTCGTCCGAACGATATCAAGAGGGTATGTAAAGAACACCGAGGTGATTCCAGCTGCTCCACCACAAATCAGTCGTCTGAGAGAAGAGAGGTCTTGCCCAGGCGACGCTTCGAAGAACTGTATGAAAGTTAGTCAAGCTCTACTCAGTGTGCCCCCTTCAGCAAGGGTATGCTGCAATTGACGTGTGTATTCTGCCTGTATCGAGTACATGATCTAAATACTTACTTTTTTGTAGAAGTTGTAACTTCCAAATTGAACTGCTGAATAGGGTACTATTCGTATGCAATTTGTGCCATTTCCTCTCATGAATCCTCGCCACCCCTCGTCCTTCCACATTTTCATGAGGCCTTTTCCGACGGAAAGCTTATATTCTTCCCTTCCCACGCTCTGTATTTGAAAGAGGATCTTTAATCGCTCGAGGGGGGAGACGACCGTCCGCGAGACAGCACCTGCCACGCCCCCAGCGCAAAAGGCCGCAAAGACTGGCTGGGCAATCATCTCGCGCATCTGCATCGTTCGTGGTCCATATTTTGGTAGGAGGGATCCCTGAGGCTATTCCAAGACGCAGATTAGCATGCGCGCACCAATTGGGGCCAGAAAACCCACAGTAGACATTTTGAAATCTGGACAGGCCTCCACGTAGGGCTGAACACTCAACGCGTATAAGGCTCAGCGGATTCAAGCCGCACAACCCCTTCTGCAAGAATACACGAAATGTGTCGACTCAGATAGACAGTCCCATCCGTGTGCGAGTTCTGCTTCGACCTGGTGGTGGATATCGGGGGCTCGACTTGCGCTTCTCGCAATGACCTGGGGCCAGAGCTGGAGCTAGAGCTGGAGCTATCGTTTTTCGCTGGCTGGCGCAACGAGAATGTAGGAAGGGACAAAGTTTTTTGGCCTGAATAAATTTGGTCTCCATTCAGCGAAATTGGCTGCGAGGACGAGCGAGAGGCATTGGTAGTTTTATTAAATAGGATAAGAGGGTGAGGTTGGTGATTTGGTGATTTGGTGGGTGGTTTGAGGTTGTGAGGCTGTGAGGTAGGAAGGTCGAAGAGGGCGCCGATTCTGTTTCCGGGGACTTAGGTTAGTTAGACGCAGTGTTGGTATTTCATATGCGCACTCTAATAGTACCTATACCATACCGTAGCTACGGCGGAAGCGAAGACTAGAAAAGCAGCGGATGATTAATTGGTCTCAGAAGTCATTCGTGCGCTATTTTATCTTCTTGATTTCTTAGAGCGAAAACATCGTCATGCAAAGATATTCGTACCAAGAGGTTTTTGGTAGTACCCCCCTGGGTCTCGACTTGAAAAAGGTGGCATTCAGGTGACGTTCGCTTCACCAGTTGCCGACCGTATCGGCTCTGCTTCCCATCATCACTTCAAGTCACACTGATGCTCACGCCATGCTCACGCTCTCTTGAATCACTATGGATGACCTTGGCATGAAGCATCGCATTCTCTAGACTAAGACCTGTGTCGGACGGGAGCTGGAGGAGAATCGCCGAGTAGCTTGGTAAATTGAACTCAATGTTCAATTCTCCACCGGAGCTGACCTCCAGCACCTGCCGAAAATGATAGCAATCGGACTTGAAATCGGCGCTTTCCGATCCGAGCCTCTGCACGTGATGTATCGTTTAGCGGGAAGTGTTTAAAGTGGGGCCACACGAACTGGATCTTGAGGCTTTCCAAACTTCTCCATTTGAAAAAAAATCAACCGACAATCGACAACCTCCGCCAACCGCAACCATGGGTACGTAGCCCAATATCCTCGCCTTCGTATGCAAGTGGTACTCCTGCTACTCTGTCCGAGAATTCTCCTGCTGAAAAGCTGGAATCCTCGTTGATGGGGTTCAGGACTCTGCGCAGCAAATTGTGTCGCAAGACCAAAATGCAAAGAGCATGCTTGAACATAGGCTGACGGATTTCTGACTCTAGGTATCGATCTTGACCACCACCACGTCCGCAACACGCACCGAAAGGCGCCAAAGAGTGACAATGTCTATCTCAAGTTGCTCGTGAAGCTCTACCGATTCTTGGCTCGTAAGTACCCCTCCTCCATCTCGACGACGTTCGCGCCGCGCAAATTCTGACCAAATTCTCCTTCACAGGTCGAACCGATGCCTCATTCAACAAGGTCGTTCTCCGAAGACTTTTCATGTCCAAGATCAACAGACCCCCAGTCTCCATCTCCCGAATTGTCGCCAACACTTCCGAGAAGAGCAACAACAAGACCGTCGTCGTTATCGGTACCATCACTGATGACAACCGTCTGTTGACCGTCCCAAAGCTCAGCGTTGCAGCTCTCCGCTTCACTGCTACCGCTCGTGCTCGTATTCTCGCAGCCGGTGGTGAGACCTTGACCCTCGATCAATTGGCATTGAGAGCTCCAACCGGAAGCAACACCCTCCTCCTTAGAGGACCAAAGAACTCCCGAGAGGCCGTCAAGCACTTTGGAATGGGACCACACAAGCACAAGGTAATTCTCATGAAGAAATTTTGGTCGACAAGAACTGACCTAGTACACAGAAACCATATGTCGAGTCCAAGGGTCGCAAATTCGAGAAGGCTCGTGGTCGTCGTCGTTCAAGAGGTTTCAAGGTCTAAGCGCATTTCGACTGGTCAAGATAATTTTACAAATCTCGATATTCTCCTGCTAGGGATATACCATGGGATTTGCAGGTGTCTGGCGAAAAGCTTGGGGGGTTTGATTGATGGATGGGCATTACGATGCGCATGATAGGTTTGCTAGGTTACTTTACAAAGCCTTGGGTCTAGCAAGCAAAAATTCAATAAAAGGCAAAAGAAACGCCAATGAATCCTGCAAGAAGGTCCCAATTATGTCTTGATGTGAAGGAATTTTTATGATATGACTGCTGCCAGTATTACTCTGAATACTTCACCTGTAGTACAATTAGGCTTACATACAAACCCAAGAGAGGGGGAGCCGACTGTTAAGCCTGGCTGAAACGGACACAGAGTGCGAAAGGATTCAAGCCGTGCTAGGGAAAAACACATCAAATGTATAATCAATTTCGTAAATTTGGACCAGAGTTCTTACTCTCAGCCAGTTGAACACACATAATATTATTGCATTTGATCAGGAGAGATTTATTTTAGACACCCGAAATTCCCAACCCTTTTTAGAGAACGCCTAGTCTATGTATAATACAGTATATATACAACGTAAGATCTAACAACCATGTACTTGGAACAAATATCATACAGCCAACTTCCTCCCCTTTTCTCTCAATATCTACACACGCTCCCTCTGTGTGCTTGGGGGTAACTATTCTATACTCATTATCTCCTCGAGAGAAGTATCGTTTTTCCGCCGGAGTGCTACGAAAAAGGCTTCTTTTGATTCCTGGGGTGGGTGTGTTAACTTGGTGGATTTTGAGGGTTTGAGGGGTCGAGGGAAGTAGTGTGCTGGGAAATGGGGATGGAATTTGAGATTTGCTTGAGGATGATACCAGGTATTGGGTGGCGTTTGGAGGGACACATGTGAAGAGACGTTGAGTTGCAGGGCAAAAGCAGAAAAGGACTTACACTCCGAGAGGATTCGGGTTTCTCTCTGTGGACTGAGGAAAAGAGTTTTCGGAGGCGCTTTTCGAGGGTCTTGTCTTCGGATCCTTGGTAGAATTTACAGACTTTTGTGACACATGTTAGCTGTTTTCTTGAAGGGGTTGAGGGGAAGAGATTGTGAAGAGGGCTTCCCCAATTCTGAAGAAGGTATATTCTCGAAGAGGCTTCCAGCGATACAAAAGAGGTGGAAGGGAAAAGTTACCAAAATGACCGCCAGTTTTCAAAGTATCGAAGGCGAAAAACATTGCTGCGGAGCAAAGATCCTGTTTAATCAAAGTCAGTCAAAATATCCTCATCCCTCATCCATGTCCTCATTTTCTCGGGAGCGCTGAGAAAAGGGGGAAAACATACCATACTCCCAGCATGATCTTTAAAATTGATACCAGAAGTATTCATCATCCTAATATACGGGTCACTTAGACTTCTCTTCCAAAACCCCGTCGTCTGATCCCAGGGAGCTGACATATCACTCAAAACAATATCCACCACCCTCCCAACATGGAGCGTCCTTCTTTTCATACTGAGTTTCTTCTCCCCTTCCTCTTTCCCATCCTTCCCCTCTTTCACCACCGGTGTGATTTCATCAAGATGTCTTTCCAAATCGATATAACTCGGCGCATCAATAATATCGTCATCGGAAAACGCTTGGTTCGGTCGTCCTCGATCGGGATCACGTAGAAAACGCTTTACCTCTTCCCGGACTTCGTTGGAGAGGAAGTTTCCTTGGATGGTGGAGACGCCCTTTGGGGGTTGGGCGGGGATTATGTCAATTCCTACGATTCGACCATTGGGTTTGGTTCTTTCTACAGCGACCTAGAATTTCATATCATTAGCACATGGAGAACAGGGGAGGAAACTGAGAAGGGGAAACGAGGAGACAAACCTGCGACCAACTCCCAGGCGCATATCCCTTTACAACGAAAAACCACAAATTACCAAACTGTCAGTTTCCATAGGAGGTCGGGTATAAACTAACTAAATCTACAACAGTCTGCCCCTTTTTGAATAATTTGTACTTTGCATCAATCTACCAGCAACCCATAATCAGCAACCCCAGGACCCCATCAAGTGTGTCTGCCACAAACCTCAAGTAATTTAAAGGCAGCCCGACTCTTCAATCCCTTAACCTTAGCATCCCTAGAATATGAATCATTCGATTGTCTACTCTTCCATCTCGTCGAGGATGAAGACGCAACAGCCTTCGTGGTATGGAAATCGCGGACTCGAGTGGCGATGCGACTGGGAGGGAGGGAGGAGACGCATTTGGATTCTTTTAGAAGAGATCCATTGGTACGAATCCTTCCGAATCGCCGCAAGGCAGATCGGGAAATCATCCAGCGGTTTGTGGTGAGGGTGAGCTATTTAGGAGGTGGGAGAGTGAGTTGCGATGCTCGTAAATATTTTACACGAGGCTCTCGCCGAGGCTGCGAGGCTACGAAATGATTTCAGGTTCATAAGAGTTAATTTCAACGAGAAAGGTTTCGGTTCAATGGTCTTCATTCAAAAAGAATATTCGCTCTCTGTTCGTTTTCTCAATTCCATGCCCAATACTCCATGCAATGCTTCATAAAACAACTACTCCAACCTGTGGTTCATCCAACCCCATCGTTCCCATCCAGTCCATCCAGTCCATCCAACCAAAACTCCAAATACATCCCATGAGCCTTGTCAGACTCCCCTAAATTAAGTGCACAATCATGACTCAAATCTATGCAAGAAAGCTTGCTCCTACACCCCGACGATCTTTCTTCAAAGGAGAAAAGGTACCAAAAGCACTACCAGCACCCAATCCACCTCTCATACCACCACCTGGTCCCATAAGTCCACCCTTTGCCATCAAGCGAGGACCTCCAAGAGTAACCTTCGGTGGCCGCTTTGTGACTTCAGCATCCTCGTCATCAAACAAAGTGCCTCCAACCAACTTTCTCTTCTTGATCTTCGGACCAGCTGCTTCCTCTGGAGCAGCAGCAGCCTTTGCCTTTGGATTTGATGGTTTCAAAGCAGCCTTCTTGGCAACTACCTTTTTGGTGATTTCAGCATCAAAAATAGGAGCCGGGTCCGGTTCTTCATTTTCGTCTCCCTCCTCCTCGATTACGTTCTCCAAAGTGCTCAGAGGCTTTGATTTCTTTGCCGCTGGTTTGCTCTTTTTAGGATTCGAGGTGGCCTCATTCAGGATTGCTTTGGCACGGCTAATTGTCTTCTTCTCCGCTGGCTTTTCTGTAGTCTTCTCGGTGGTTTTGTCGGAGGCCTTCTTCTTTCCCTTGGGTTTAGAAACAGCTTTGGGAGATGGAACCTTAGGAGCTTGTTCTTCTTCATCAGCAACTGCTGCCTGTACTTCCTCCTGTTCGACTTCCGCTTCTTGGGCCTCAGATTCAGGTTCATCAACGGGTGTTTCGGGAGCAATGTTGGCGGTACGGTTCAGGAATGGTGTGATGGAAAACATAGATTTCTCGCCCATCATGGTCGGATCAGCTCTCGACTTCTTCATCGGACGTTTTCCACGGGCGGCAATTCCATCTGGTGTACCAATGGCATCATCTGTGCTCATTTCTATGGCACCTCGCTTTCGTGATTTCTTTGCGGCATCATCACCATTGTTAGAAGGCTTCGTAGCCTTTACAGCGGCTGCTCGTAGCTGGCTGACCTCTTCTTGGGCTTCCTTAAGTTGTTCTTTGGTGGCTCGTAGTTTGGTACGAATCTGGTCGTATTTGCTTTCCAATACAGCGTGGCGATTCTCGAGTGCCTTGAGCTCCTTTTCGTGTTCCTTGGAAGACTTTGCGCTCTCGCGTTTCTCACGAGCAAGGTCTTTCTGAATTTCCTCCAATTGGGTTCGGAATTCCTCCTCAATCTCCTCTCGGCTTGTGGCAGACTCCACTTTATCTTGGGCCTTTTCTTTTTGAACTTGCAATGCCTTCAATTCCTTCTCGTGTGCCTTGACGACCTTCGCACTCTCCCGCTTCTCACGAGCCAACTCTTTTTGGACTTCCTCCAGCTGGCTACGAAGTTCAGCCTCCGTCTCCTCGTGACTACTTGCTGCCTCTGTCTTCTCCCTAGCCTGGTCTTTCTGAATTTGCAATGCCTTCAATTCCTTCTCATGTGACTTTGCAACCTTTGCACTATCCCGTCTCTCACGAGCCAGCTCCTTCTGCGCTTCTTCCAACTGGCTACGGAGTTCAGCCTCAACCTCATCGCGATTACTTGCTGCCTCCGCCTTCTCCCGAGCCAGACCCTTCTGAACTTCAAGTGCCTTAAGCTCTTTGGCGTGTGCTTTCGTAGCCTTTGCGCTCTCTCGTTTCTCGCGGGCGAGGTCTTTCTGGACTTCTTCCAACTGGCTACGGAATTCCGTCTCCATCTCGTCCCGAAGTCTAGTCGCCTCACGTTTGTTTCGTGCCAGGTCCTTCTGAAGTTGATCCAATTGTTGCTGGAACTCTGCCTCTCGTTCCTTGTTATCGTTCTGCTGGGCAGCGCGTTTTGCGGCTCGTTTTTCGGTTTCTAACTCGACCTCCAAGCTGCTGACCTGGCGCTGCAAGGCTAGCTTTTCGGATAAGACGGTTTGTTGATATGCAGCCTGCGATCGAAGGTGCTCGAGTTCGGGCTTTAATGTCGCAAGTTCGCGCGCAAGGGATAGTTTCTCGGTCAACACTTTCGTACTGTCCATGGTGACGCCATTCATAGAAGCTACTTCGACCTGAGGAACATCAGTTTGTGCAACCGAACTAAACAATAACACCATAGCATACCCTTAAATTATTTACTTCTCGTGTTTGGACTCGCAATTCGGATTCGTATCGTCGTGCCTCTTCTTCTGCCAACTCCACCTGTGCCCGTAAACCATCTCCGTCGTTCTCTAGTAAATCGATACGGTCGCCCTCCATGGCAAGCTCCTCTTGTAAATCTTCGTTCTCGTGTTGTAATAATAGATTGTTAAGTCGAAGTCGGCGCGCGCCCTCGTCCTTAACAATCAAGTCGGCCTTTTGCAATGCTTCCTGGTATGCCATCTCCAGGACTTGTGATTTGGACACATATGGCGATACTGCGGAATCCATATCGATGAATGGGGATTGATGATGTTCGAGGTCGTTGTCCAGGAAGGAGGCAGCAGCTTTGACGCGAAAGTCAACAAACAGCCAGATGTGGTCTAGTCGACCCCACGATTTAGGCCTTGCTGCCAAGGCATCACTTGAGAGGACACTTATCGAAAGCCGCGTAGCTAGAGTATAGAACCTCATACTGTCTTTTCAACACCAAGAGGAATTCTACCATCCCCCAAGGATAGATTCCACAACATTTCACGATGCATTTTCTACGAGGGCTTCTCTTGTCGCTGCTCCCCGTGGCTGTTTTGGCAGCCAAGAAAGCTCCAGTTGACAAGTTCACCAAGTTCCATACGAAGCAGCTATCCTCCACACCATTGAAGCTTGACGATGCTGTCTACGCCCAATTGACTTCGGCTCCGCGAGACTATTCGTCCGTTATCCTGTTGACAGCTTTGGAGGACCGTTTCGGGTGTATGCTGTGCCGGGAATTCCAGCCAGAATGGGATTTACTTTCCAAGAGTTGGACCAAAGGCGACAAGCAGGGAGAGTCCCGCCTAGTATTTGGAACATTGGACTTTAACGATGGAAAAAACACTTTCCAATCTGTGAGTATTTCTGCGGCAGTTCAACAGGAGCTTCCCACTAATTCTTGTTAAGCTTGGTCTCCAAACCGCCCCAGTCCTTCTACTCTTCCAACCAACCATCGGACCTCACGCCAGCTCAGATGCTGGTCCAGCTCGATACGACTTCACAAACGGGCCACAATCCGCAGAACAAGTTCACTCATGGATCGCACGCCAACTCGCCGACAGACCTCACCCGCCCGTTACAAGACCTATCAATTGGCTCCGAGGTATTGTAATCACTACCACAATTTTGGCTACAATCACATTCTTGAGCATTGCTTGGCCATACCTCTTGCCCATCCTCCAGAACCGCAATGTTTGGGCTGCAATCAGTTTGATCGCCATTCTTCTTTTCACCAGTGGACATATGTTCAACCATATCCGAAAGGTGCCATACGTTGTCAGCGATGGAAAGGGGGGTGTCAGCTACTTTGCGGGTGGATTCTCAAATCAATATGGTCTTGAGACACAGATTGTTGCTGCCATGTGTAAGTTGTTCTTTCGTTCAGTAGCATCATTTTACTAACAGTTATGATAGATGGCCTACTCTCTTTCGCAACCATCTCCCTAGCACTCAAGGTTCCACGCATAGCAGATCCAAAAACTCAACAAGTCGCCGTTATCGTATGGGGAGGAATCATCTTCGTCATGTACAGCTTCTTGCTCAGTGTTTTCCGAATCAAGAATGGAGGATACCCATTCTGGCTACCACCTTTCTCATAGATTATCAATATCATGACGATGACTGGCCATTTTGGCCTTTGCCAAGTGTTAAGTCGTCGCAGATATGTAGAAGTCAAAAGTAAAAAAATATTTTGTGTATAAATAACTTGGGAGGGTTGGCATTTCATTATTTGGGGTTTGGGTGTAGAATTGTCTGGTTTCCCGCTGTCACTTTGTGCGGCCACAGTGTATAGGAAAATGGATCAATTTCTAAAATGATGTCTTCCCTTGAAAGTAATCGCGTCCTCGAGGTGCGGCCATCTATCTGACCTCAGACGCCTGGCTTAAAGTTGTATCATCAGTAGATTTGTCCAACGTATTCTCTTCGCTCGTTAAGTCCACAGCTTCGCCTCAAAGCGCCGCCCGTCCTATTTTCTTTCCAGGGTTTCGCACTCTCTTTCAACGCCCTTTCGGGCTCTCTGATCTGGGTTACTCAGCTTCTTGCAATGGCAGGCCTACGTCTCCTTGAGGGAATCCATACCGGGGTAGGTAAATAACCCTGCCAGGGGGAGGACTTCAGTTTTGTTTTCTCAAGTAATTAGAGAAAAATAAAACAACGGCAATTGACTCAGATACTTCATATATACTTACAAAAAACCTACATAGCCCTCAGTCAAAAGACAGTAACACCCCTCTTTACCAAAAGAGAGGTATCTCAGTCAGTAGATACATTTTCACCCTTCAATGGTTTTTTCATACAAACAATAAGATATAAATGAAAAAAGTAAGTTTACCTAACTCTCACTCGCTTCATCCCAAGCCCTTGGGTAGTAGTTGAGCCTAACACTTCTTGCTCTTTCCTTGCGACTTTTACCACTTTTACCACTTCAATCCCTCGAATCGACCTTTTGTACCTTCTGAGCGTTCGAATCGAGTTCAGTTCGTTGATTAATAGTCTTATTCGGACCCTCGACTCCCTAAACAGCACCGGAATCTTTTGCCTCTTGAATGGTGTCTCACTGTTGTCTTTCTCGTAAAGGATCTATGTCTAGCACCGCATTCGATAAACGAGTTCCCTCCTACTCCTCATGTTGTTAGAACGTTCGACCACTCTCCTTTCCGTGTGGCTTATCGTAAACAATTTAAAGGTGTTTTTTGGGGGAAATTTTGTTGTGAAGTTGAAAGTTACAAGGACCTTAATAAGTGCTTAATTAGAAGTCAACTGCAAGCTATGGTTCACTCGGCATTGGATATATATTCACGGAGAACCAGCGATGATAAATTGATAGAGATGAGGGGTATATCAGTCTTTTGACTTTAGTTTGGTGCTAAGTAGGTTCTAAGCCCAGTGCCGTAAATCAAACTATAGCTTTTCCGGTAAGCTATGAAGCTTCTTAAAGAAGTACGAGATTGAACATACTCTTATATAACATTCGATAAAAATGAGCGACTATATCAGAATTAAACGAATCTCAACGTTCAATAGCAATATCAAGTTTAACAAGATTTCTTGACATTGTCTTTAACAATCGGAAAGGAACTTTCATTTAAAGTATCAAGGTTCGATTTTAGAAACGGGAGGATAATCTTCATTAGAAGATCTGAAATCGATAGATAAGGAAACATTAGGTTGAAGAGACTATAGAAACATAATAATAAAAAAGCAGACTTGGGCGGCGATATTACCGGTGACATATCGGGAGAGTCTACGATATTTATCGTATCGTATTAGGGCCTGTTTGGCTGGCATATTTTTTTGGATAATTTAGTATATGCACCACTAAAAAGGCATCATAATAATGACGGATAATTTAATATATTCAACACTTTAATATATGCTGAATTGTTTAGCCCGTATATTTTTTACGCTAGATTATTTAGCTAAATAATCTAATATTTATTTAAAAGATTATCCTTACTAAAGAAAAGTAATTATCCTATTATCGTTAAAACCACGATAATTAGAATATTTTCTAGTATATATTTTATCCTCCTACTTTTAATACTAGTACCAGGGGCTATTATCAATCTTACCGATAATTGTAATAAAGAGCTAAACGATTATAGAAGTTATTATCAGATAATTAGATAATTAAATAAATATATACCGAGCTACATTTAAAAGGTCCTGGCATCTTTATTAGATAATTTAATATTATCTCATAGCAAGCCAAACAGGCTCTTAAGTGATCCGATCGATACCGGGATAACCGATAATATATCGATTATCGGCAGAAAAATGGTTAATCCAGAGGCTAATAGTTCTTCCAGCTAAGAGCCAATTAAATGCTTAGTCTAAAAATAAAGATAAAGTTATATGATTTTAAGTAAGTTTAAATTATTTATTAAGTCTACGTCTTATTATAAGACCTTTATACTATATTAAGAGTTATATAATAACTTTTTAATATAATAAAGCAGATTTTTAAAAAAGAAAATATAAGTTATATGATGTCTATTTAGTACTATAAGGCACTAGCGCTAAAACCCCGATTTTTTATCGATTATTATTAATTTTTTAACGATATTTTATTATATCGGATAAGAATTTACGATATTTATCCTACGATATATATCGCGATAATCCGATAAATATCGTATCACCGCCTAAGTCTGAAAAAAAGAAAAGCGGAAAGGAGCAGAGGGAGACGGGGATAAGCGGCATCATTCCAAAGAGTTAAAATAAGAGAATAGATAAACGAAAGCTACAAGAATTCCTTCCACTGTTTTTATACATAGAGTTTCGAGTGCTCCCAAAAGTGGGTATAATTGGAGACTTTTGGAGGCTTAACTGCTTGGAAAGCAGAGGACAACAATCTAATTACAGTTTTCCCAAACTCGCCTAAAAAGCATCCACTTTGCGTGCACTGGAAAACTTGTACATATGAACAGCGGAAGAGATACTAGCTGGGTCGCAAGATATACAAAGGAGGACGGGAAAGAATAAAGCACTACACGAGTGGATTGAGTTCTCGGTTTCCCTCTTTCAGTCAAAGCGTGTGCTAGTTCGCGTTCTAGGGTTTTGGCCACCTTCCCTCCGATTCCGTTCTCCTATTCTGTTCTATGGGGAGTGAATAGACGACTGTTTACAGTAGAAAAGTAGATGAGAGGGCTTTTGAAATGAGCAGCTCTCGAGTGTAGTTTTTCTTTTTGGTTTTATCTTTTAATAACTCACTGTTACAGCAATATGCTTCTGTAAAAAACAGATGGTAAATTGAAAGGTGAATTCTCGGGTTGCGGAGATATATAAGCGATGTATTACATGAAGGGAAGTAATAAATAGGTATGATGTAAGTACTTTGAGGCTTAGAACCCCTCAAAAGAAGAATTTTTGAAATTATGTGGCTATTCGTAGGTAACCTGAAAATAGCCGAGAATCCCAGCTATTATTCATAGGTCAACCGATAGCAAAGGAAATATAGAAAATTACAAATGCAGTGTAGACAAAATTAGGCACCTTGTGTAGCCATATCGTGAGAAAAAACTAGGTAATTATTGAGAAGTTAATTATTCGTAGTTATGTAGTTGTTGCTATTCATAGGTAACCTATGAATGGCCGACATGTTGCCCAGGAAAACAAACCACGTCCAGAGTTCGCAACTGTACCCGGGTAACCTAGGAATAGCAGATTATATGCAAAAATAATGGCCATTAAAAACAGCAGCTAGTTGTGCTAAATAATCCCGAAATAAATAAGATCAAAAAAATGAGTGAAAGCTATTTGTGGGTGACCTACAAATAGCCGCTTCACCAAGAACTTCCAAACACTAGGCCTACGGAGATGAGATTCATTTCGTTCACGGGTGTTCGGTTTAAGTGAGATATTTGTGTCAAATGTATACAGAAAAGGTTCAGCCTTTGAACCACGGTCAAGGTTCCTCAGATGGAAAGGTTCTCAAAACGCCACGAGTTACAATGTCATATTGCAATACATCCAAAAATTCATAGAAGAAATGTATTTCCTGTATCCACGAACAAAATAAAATTATTCTAAACCCAAGTCTCAGTGACCGATTTCCATATCTAATATCCCACATGATGTCTTTGATCCTCCTATCCCGAGTCTCATTCTTTACCACTCTACTTCTTGGTCTTCTCCTCAGCACGCGTCGAAGGTCGATTTCTCGAGAGCAATTGAGACATTATGAAGTGACTAACATCTTCATCTGCCCAATAACTAAGATGGCTTGCGATTGTACTGTTGATTGATATTAGCATATATATACAAACTGATATGGAGACTGAGAGGGTGACGAACTTTATCGGGTTGAAATCGAGAACACTCCTACTTCCAGTCAGTACTTGCTACGTTCGGTTATTCGTGGAGGTAACTCACTCTTGAATGGAGTAATCCACTCTCCCATTTGAGTTCAATGCTCTAACTTTCATCTCATCCTTCTTCAATTTCTTGCCCTTTTCCTCTGCCTCATGCCACTCCCGCTCCGAGCCCGCTTCGGCATGGCGACTCTTGGCCGATTTCTGGAAATTCGCGTACAGGGTCTCGATATCGTCATCGATCAACGTTGGAGCATTGGCACCACTGCCATCCCGATCCGCCTCTGCGGTCTCCTTGGCCAATTGCTTCTTCTTCTCAATCGTGTTTTCTCTCTGCAATGCAGGTGGAGAAATCACACCGCCACCAGAGATATTCGTGCCAGCTCCAACTGTTTGAGAAACACTTCTACTTGGAGGGGTGGCTTCCATGCGGGCAACATCGTCATTGGTGAGTCCTAGACTGCGATTGAGTAAACTGCTTGCGATACCGGAGCTCAAACTTGACCATAAGCCACTGAAGCTCTGTCCGACTTTGGCACCAATGCCGCTGACAGAAGCTGACAATGTGTTTCTGGTATAGGGTAACAATTGAGGCTTCATAGAGGACATGGATGGTGCGATCAAAGGCTCGAGGCGGTACGCAATTGGATCTGATGGATGGAAAATGTTGTACAGTTGACCTACTTTTGGGGACGAGATGGTGAGCGGAAGGCCGGTGATCGCGGATATGCTATCTCCGTTTGAGAAGCTAGCTGCTGTGCTAGCGGCAAGGAAAGGGTCTTGCATATAATCAGGATCCATGGGAGACTCAGAGGCTAAGGGTCCATCACGGTTATGTCTTGCCATTATTGTTCGGCCTTTCAGCATCTGAACGACAGGTCATCAAGTCAGTGTTGAGGGTTCAAGGAAATTCCTTGCGACCACGTACCTGGAAGAGGCCAATTGGCGAGCCCAGACAATAAAAGTCCTCCACATCAAAGTCGAAACCCATCTGGTTGTGCTGAGCCTGGGCGACATTTGGGGAAGGGTGCTTGTCACGCCTTTGGTAAGACTTGGGCTTAATTGGCGTTTCCTTTTGTCGACATAGCAAATCGTGGAGGATTGCAGATCCTAGCGAATGACCTATTAAGTGGACTTTGCCCTTGAATTCGGGGTTGCGTTCCTTGAATAGCGCAAATATTCTGTTACACTCATTTAATACCGAGACCATGATGTGCTCTCGATAGGCACTTTGATACAAGAGAATATCGAGTGCGAGATCAGTGATTAAACTTCGTACAAAGGGAACTGAGCAATGGTTAGCGTCATAGACGAAAACAATGGGATGCTACGAACCTCCTTCAATAGTGATATCCTCAAGACTTGGATACTCGTCTTCTGCATTATCAGCGTCTCCAAGATCCTGTTCCTTGCGTGTTTTGCTCTTCTTGGGGAAATCGAGAAGATGTCTCCAGCAAACGGGCAGTACTTGAACTCTGCAATTCTTCTTTGGCAGTTTATCAATCTCGGAATTAAGGGCTTGTAAATCAGCAGATCCGCTGTAAACATTCTTGATGGTTTGGCGTAAAGAGTTGCAATCCCCGATAAAATTAACAGACTCAGTCCTATTTTTCCATTAGCACATTCAGCAATCTAGGTGTTCTCACATACCTCATCCCGAGTCGCTGTCCGATTCCGTGAGTGACTAGAATCAAATGCTCAATGGGTCTCCCCTGGTTTTCTTCATCTCGGTCGTTGTAATCATTCTGCATCATAGATTCGTCACGTTTTCGAACTGACTCTGATTCAGCGTCACGGTCTGGACCATCCCTCAACATTGAGGCGGCTTCTTCAGCAGTAGTCTCTGCGCTTCCTTTGGGGTGTGGGCTTCCAGTGGTACTTGGTGGAGCAGACCTCCTCTTGAGAAGTTTTTGTTGTCTTTCATCAAGCTGCAGACCAGGAATAGCAGAAGAGTCGGGATTTGCTGCTGAGGTGGGCGTAGATGGAGTTGTAGTCTTTTCCGCAGTATTGGTTTCTTTCGTCTTTCGGGCTTCTGAATAACCTCGGACAAGCTTCACGCCACCAAGATATCCACCGCCTGCAAATTTCTGGTAGACAGTACTACTCATTCTGGACATGATGCTATCAACCGACAGCCCTAAAGCAATACGGAGTTAGCAACGCCCAAGAATGGTCAATCATTTTAAGATAACATATGGATTTACAGCAGCACATACAAGCAACAGTTGAATCTTGGTAGGTTACGACAGAGTTCATGTACGTTCCAAAAAGGCGATAGGTTTTCTGCGGTTGCTGAGGCGAGGATGAATCTTTTGAGCCATCTTCAGAATCATGTCCAATTGGACTCCGTACTCCATCCATAGAACCTCTTGGGCTCGAATCACTGGAACCAGACCGGTCACGGCTAAAGGCTCCTGACATTGCAAGAGATTTCGGCTCTTCACCCGGCTTAATGGATGACGGACGTTGCTTTGTTGGGGGCGGAGGGTATCGAAATGGCTTTGTCTTTAGATACCCTTGCTCTAACTGGGATGATAAATTCTCGTCACACGGCTTGCCATCATCGTAAAACCAGGTTCCTCTGGTGACTTGGAAAATTGGTCCTAGCCAATACACTGGTGATAGCTCTCTTCGCTCAATATCTACGTCGAAGAGAAAATCCTCGTGGACAGGAACTCTGACACCCTGGTGTTCCTCTTGGCTTGTATTGGTAACTCCTCCCTTGGCGTTTTTGCCTACGTGCTGGCTCCCGCTGGCTATATCTTGCTCCCCTCGACTAATATCTTTCCTACCGCTATGGTAATCATCTGCTAGCTTCTGGTATGCTGCTTCTATTGCCCGGGAATCGTGTCCTGAAAATGCAACGAATTTTTTGGGTACAGGTGGGGGTTTGGTATCTTCGACATTGTTGTTCAACAGCTTTGGCTTTCTTTTGGGGACCTGTAGATTCGGGAATTAGTTAAGATTCTGGAACATTGAGAGAGGGGCATAGAGAAGTATTGGACCTACATCAACCGCATAAAACCACCTTGCGATGGGAGGTGGACCTGGCCCATGTTAGTAAAACGTAGCCTTCCGGGTGCCAAAGCTGCTCACAATCCGATGGGTAGTCCTTGGGCCTCAATCCATGCCATGGCTGGGGTGTATTGTTTCCTCCATATTGGTTCTTCAATCCTGAGCCTTCTCCCGGACTGGTAGACGCCGCTGGCTTGGGAGTAGACGATCGTGAGCTGCCTCCCCAAGGACTTATTGATTCCACGGCAGCAGACAGATACGACTTCTCGACCTTTTCAGACTTGGGATCGGGCGCCGAGGGATCCATCTTCTCGGCCTGGCGGTCAGATCGACCAACCACGCCTTGCTGCTTCTGCCAGTTGAAGAAAACAGTCGCTCGTGGGAGGAGTCCGTCAGCAGCGTGCCACCGGGCGAGATTCTTCAGAAACGCAGCCAATTTGTTGGAGATCGGGGAGTTGGACAGCTTTGTCCCTGCGAAGGAAGATGAGGAGAAAGGAGAAAAGGAGAAAAGGAGAGAGAGCGCGAAGGAGGGAAAGGGAGCAGAAATTAGAGTGATGGCAGGCGTTTCGGACACATCAACAAATTCGCATATTACTTGCCCTGGGAGCTTGTCGTCTCAAGCTTCAGGATAAGGCGCCCCGCATTCCGCCCGGCCCCTGCAACAAACAACCACCACATGTTAAAATCAGAAGCACCCTTTTTGAAAACTCTGTTTTGTCAAATAAAGTGAGAGTGATATAGACGGGGTCTAAGGGTTATGAAACTTATGAGTTTACGAAATGATGAAACATTTATTGCCGTTAGGAACCAGTATCTTGTTGCTTTAAGCATCAGTGACGTAAGCGAGTCAGGAGTCGGTTGCCAGGATATTCCCCCAAGTTGGAACTGAACAAAGGGGAGCTATCAAAATAATTTATGACATTTCAAACTCTACAATACTAGCGCGTTTCGGTTTGCTGATGCCTATGTAAAGACGAAGAGTTTACTAAAGTTAGCAAAATCCTGAAGTGACTTTCGCACCCGTTAAGGTAATCTTGGCTCACGATGGACAATTGAAGCAGCAGTCAACTCTCGTTGCTAAGTTAATGCTCAAAACTTTCCAGATATTTAGAATAACTTGTACTTTAGATTGTTCCAAAAATTTAGAACAACGGGCGCTAGCTTAGCTCGCCATAGCCTGAAAAATCAAAATTTAAATGGCTGGCTTCTTTTTTTGAAGCAGCTATTACAATTAATCTTGGATTTTCCTAACCCACATAAGCTTTGTTTAAGCGTTCCCTTGAAGCTAGAACAATGGACGTCATTGAGTATCGCTTTTCTTTTCTAATTTTCGGTTTAAAGCCCGGTAAAAGTGAAGCTGAATATATATCTTGTCAAAGATAGGTTTTATATGAATAGCATAATCACCACGCTGCCTTTTAATTTCTACTCTTTCACGTTGTAACGGACTCATATTACTAAATAAACCAACGATTTGCCTTGCTCGCGAAATCGGACACCTTGTTACTTACTACAAACAAAAGCGTATTATGAATATATTTTCGCTCGAACAACCGACTTAACATTCTGAAGGGGGGAGATATACTAACGTTACTCCCCGCAACTATCTTGTAGTGAGAAAAATCCTACATTCCAATGGCTTTAAGGGACTCAGAAGCCATGTAATATAATAGCACTTGAACTGGTTGAAGATTACCTATGTTTGTCTTTGATAACCTAAGAGGATTCAAACCCCCACAATTTACAGACGAGCTTTTCTAAACTCGGAAGCTCCAAAGCAGACGCTTAGAAGTATAGGGCGATAGACATAGAAATGGAGCGATGGTATCTTAGTAAAATAACAATACATAAAAGATGAATACAAGAACCGTTTTTTGGAGAGAATGTGCTTCGACATCACGGGTAAGCGAATTACGGGGAGTGGTGTACGACAAATTTCTAAATTCAATACTACTTACTTTATGCAATAATTATGGGCGTTAAACAAAAGAGTAAACCATACGGCAACAATAACCTCAAGTCCGCAATTCACTCGCAGACCATCCCGCATTCTATTCGCTAAGCAGCAAGTTGGCAGTTCTTGCAAAGGTGAACACGGCACTTGGAATCAAAAGAGTCATCTTCTGCAAACAGAATATATGACTCAACTTGTTCAATTACAAAAAGACCAAAAAAAGACCATCAACACCAAAAGATCCCATCCAAAAATAGAATAATTATTACACTAGGGGGAATTCGAATCCCCGTCTCCTGCTAGTCTCGAAAGCCAATATCTGACAATGATGGGAAGCAGACAGGTTAACCACTACCACACTAGTGTTATCAGAACCCTCTTATTTTATGCACAAAAAAGTATTATTCAAGCTCTTGAAAGAATTGAGTCAATATTGCCTTATTTACTTGAGAATTTACTTTACTCCCGAAGATCTCCCATTTGGCAGGAGGAGGGGGGTAGGAACCTGAACTAGGTATTACTTCTTATTGTAACGGAAAGATCAAGAATCACTGTAATACTTGTATCAAGTTTAGTGATTTCCTCAAGATACACAGTTAAATTCATCTGGGGTCAAGATATTTGTCGTTCAAGCTTTGTGTCTTGGAAATACAAAACTCTCAAGGTGGGGAGTTCGAAAAAAGAGCGAGTTCATAAAGGCTGAAGTGTCAAGTAAGTCAATACGTGAGATTCGGAGCCTCTGTCAGGCAAGATGCATTATCCAACGAGCGAGCTTAGCTGGTATTCCAACGTGTAAACTGGTAAGCTCGTTAGCGAGAAAGCCGTCAATAAAAGTAGTAAACCAACAAGTAGCAGTAAGCGAGTAAAATTAAAATTTCACCGCTCCTTCACCTTAGATTCTCCTACTCCCACGATCCAGGGATTCAAAGTCTCCAATATCGAAGAGTGGGGTTTACTTCTCCTAACCTTTTTATATAATACACAATACCAGCGTTTAATATTTCCTAGCCGGATTAGTACTCCACCTTTCCTAACGCTTCTATCCGTGCCTTTCCTGACTTTTTTTTTTATATAGCTATCCTGCCTAATCATATCCTATCTAATTTTCAATTAATCCTTTCCTTTCTAATCTTAGATAGTCTTCTTCTATCCGAGCCTAGTATTAAGAACAGAAGAGGATAAGGTAAACAGGTTCGCGTAGTTTATTCATATAGTAATTTTAGTAATTTCGCTTTAGTAGACTACCTCCCGGTTAACCTTTCCGTTCCTAGCCCTCCCTTTTAGCATTCCTAGCTAATCTAAGCCTTCTTTGACAATTCTCCCTCCTCTCCAATTATATCCTATAAGAGGAGTTATTCTATCCTATTATATTCTAATAGAGCGGGGTATCCTTCCTTATTCTAATACTCAGGAGCGTTTAGGCGGGGAAATTTCAAACGCTGTATGATACTAAACCTCCCCCTGACTTCCTTCTTCTTCTCGTAAAATCTTGCAGTAAGAGATATATTACAGTTCTCCAAACACCAGAGCGATCAGATAATCTCAAACCAAAAGCAATCGAAAAAAGGGGGTACAGGTACGTACCAACACGAGAGATAGGAAAGTGTCCGACATCACACCACACAAGCATAATACCAGAATACGAAACTCACCAAAACGAGGAAATCTTCTCTCTTTTGAAAAAAAAAAAGCGAATATCATCATACAACATTGTACTAGCTACAAAAGAAGTCTCGAACACGATTCCCCTCACCGCCTCTCAATCACGAAAACATCTCATACCATTCATTACCTCACGCCAAACTTCCAAAACTCCAGAGTCCAGACAGCCACTCCCGAGTACTGAACGCACCTCATCCACTCTCTTTACAACGTGTGCATGTCAGGCAAAATCATCAACCACAGAAGGTGTCTACGAAAAACACCAAGCACGTTCCCAACTGCTCCGGTTTCCTTGACTAACAAAGCACAAACACGCATGAGAAACATCCTGGGGGACAGCACGTACTAGGGCGGGTATTTTGGGAGTAGCGGGTCCGTGCGTAAGCATTATCTAGCCTTAAAACACCACTAAAATAGACGAATTATATACTTTTTAAAATATTATTATTAAATAACTACACTTTATTTTTTCTTATATATATACCTACTAAGTATATTAAGACTAAAGGTCGGTAGGCTCTATACTAAAAAACGAATTATAGAGAGATCCTGGTTACTTAAAGGACTATAATTATAGCCTCTTCGCTATCCTCTAAGAAGATAGAGCAACTCTACGAAAACGCTCCCCTTCTTAACTAACCTATTACTATATCTATAGTATAATATATTAGATCGTATACTTAAGAGAATATTAATATAACTTAAACTAGAAGTATCTTACATACTCCTTTATAAGTAATTTCGAATAATATTAACCGACCTCGTCCTTCTCTAAACTCTATAAAGCTTACTCTTTATCTATAAAGACGAATAATCTCTTACGTTACTAAATCTTATAAGAACTAAAGAAAGACGGTTCCTACGCTTCTCTTTAAACTAGGCCTTACTAGAAACGATAATAACTCTAAGAACCTTTCTAAATCGAGTTTTAAGTAAGTTATATACGACGGCGGTTACTCTTTTAAATAAGGAGCTTTTAAGCTAGAGTTAGACTATAATCTATAAGACAAACATAAGCGCGTAGCTCGTATATTACTTAACATAGACCTCTTATAGATTATATTTATTAATATAGCTACGATTCGCCTTAAGCTAGAAGGCTCCGACGTATATTAGTATACTACTATAGAGTACTATAACGAGGACGTTAAGACTAAAATAGTAAAGGGCTTCTTAGATAGCTAGTTCTTTAGAGCTATATACCTAGACTAGCGATAAGGTTCTTTTCATATCTATAACACTAAGATAACTAAGGAAGTGGAGGCGGCTATAGTAGATCTAGTAGAAAGAAACTAGCTATATAGGCCTCTTTTATAAAGAGATTTCCTTAAATAAGAAGCTAAAAAGGAGAAGGTCTAGACTAAGAGAGGGCGGAGGTTTCTATTAAGAAGAGTAAGCTTTAAAGTTTACGAAAAGGCGAACTGATTTAGATGAGGAGATAGAAGTAAGAGAGGGGTTAACTAGTATTAGGTTATAGAGGGTTTCTTTAAACCGAAGCTTATTCTATATATAAAAGAGATAAAGAAGGAAGGATAGAGAAAGAATATATACTTAGCTATAAATAACGCTAGTCTATATGTTTATTAGGGTACTAAAGCTACTCTAAAATAGGCTAGTATTCCTCGCTTTCTTTACCTCTCTTAGTCTCTTAATCTTAATCTAATTAAAGCGATTTAGTATTATATAAGAAAGGAGCTTAGAAAGAGAAAAGTCCTTCTAAAGAATAGAAAAGAGATATAAGAGGCTTAGATTAAGAAGTGGAATAAGATACTATAAAGAGAGATAAATAATATAATTAGATATATATAGGTTACTTATTAATAAGTTATTAATAATAATAGAGATAACTGCTTTTATAGATAATAGGAATAGCTTTATTTTTTATATATAACTAGCGTCTAGAGTCTAAAATGTATATAGTAGTAAATTAGTATAGGGGTGATTTTTTAGCCTAAGCGAGCCCAGCATGCTCCACTCCGCACTGATACACCTAAAATACCCGACCGTGTAGATGCATGGACGATGCCGTAACGGAAACCAAAGGGCCCGCATGGTGGCTGTCCTAGCGTCATGTTGGAGAATGCGGGGAAGGCGGAATATCCTCCCAGGCTTCCAGGTTGGCTTGGCTTCTGCTTCTTCCAGTGGCTTGGAGAGGGTTTCCAGACCACATAGTGTTCGAGTCTCGAAGCTGGCCCTGGACGACGAAGTCAAAGCAGGTAAACATCATGAAGCACATTTCATAGTAGTAAAGGACCCATCAGGCTTGTAGGGACACACTTGTATTAATAATTCCGTCCCGCTATTCGCTATGCCACCTAGATAGCCACCCCCCTAAATAAAATAGTACAAAAAAGTTCAAGTAAAAGAAGAACTCCGGGTATCTTTTGGGTATCGATAAGAAAATGTAAAAATCACCAAGACAAAGAAGAGGAATCTAGAGTCATGCCAGCCAGATATCCCAAACTATTTTGTCCTGAGGTCCCAATGTGTTTTTCCCGCCTGTAAAAAAAAAGAAGACAACCAAATAATGTTGCAGAACGCCGTGTGCAAATGCTTTTTTTCTCTCCCCGAGTTTCGTATTGCGCCGTAAAGGAAGTGGTATGAAGAGATGAGAGTCGTTGTTATCGTTTGTTTTGGGAAGAATTGGAAATTAAACGGGAGTCAGAACCAGCCCGCTATTCCGCCGCATGAAATATGATAGCAACCAAGATAATGTGCCGTGTAAAGTAAACAGAGACGGACGCCGAGTCGCTAAAGCCGTATTACAGAAAGCCGCATAACAGGAGATATTGTGAAAGTTCAAGAAAGAGAAGTGCCTCTATCGACGATCGAATGTGTGGCTAAGGCGTCTGAGGAAACCAGAGCGGTCGCTGCCTGCTGAAGAGGTAGAGTCTTTGCGAGAGCTTGAGACGGTGGGAGAAGAAGTCCAGTTTCCAGCTCCTCCTCGTCCGACGTGCCGGACTGCTCCGTTCTTGTCCATCTGCTCGCGGGTTTGTTGGCGCTCAAGCTCTTCGTCGAAGGAGAAGATGGCTCGCTCAGTGGTGTTGTGGATGTTTCCTGCTCCTCCTCTGCCACTGCTGAATTTGTTGCTGGTTTGAGGAAGACCTTGCTCAAAGTGCGAGGCTGGGCCTGAAGCAATTGTGCTCTTGGTGGTCTTTGGAGTCTTGAAGGCATTGCCGGCTCCTCCTCGTCCAGAGTAAGCGTACTTTTGAACGGTTGGGTGTGGCTCGATGATGGAGTAAGGCATTGTGAATGAGGTTGTCTGGTTAATTGAAAGTGAGGAAGTAAGAAGTGGTGGTTTGATTGTAAATGTGAAGGCAGACTGTGATGTTATTGCTAGATGATAAGTGAATTGATGAAAGGGTTTAGCAGTGAGAAGGAGCGTGTCCTCTTATACCTGTAGTGGCCATTAATAACGTGGAGTCATGGGGAAATTTCACGATGTTGGATCTTTGTTACGGACGACCGTGGATTCATCGGGTCCTGCACCTGCCTCGCCTGGTCAGACTTGAACAGGAGTGCGCGTGCGGGTTTGGTTCCTAAGGACGCTAAATGACACCGTGGAGCGATCTCTGTGTGCTGAGTGGATGAGCGATGGAAGAGCGGGGGAAGCCAAGAGAAACGATTAAGTAACAGCTTTCGTTCCCAGGCTCACTCGGACGGTCACGTTCACGCCTTCTGGCCTATTTTGAATTTCCTGGGGGTAATGGATATGTAAACGGGCTGCCATTGCTGCAGGAAAATTTGCATTCGGTTTCATGACACCTTCCGCCCACCAGTTGACTGACAACCCCTCTCACCATGGCATTAATAACATTAATTCCAGGCGTAGCCAAAACGTGCTCTGTGTAATCAAAGGCATCATTTGCCTTGTCGGTGAGTCGGTGTTGAATTGATTTTCCTCATGACGCAAGCGCACGACTTTCACCTCTTGAAGCCTCACTCATCCGGGCAAAGCCATGGATGAGGCAACCCGTGTAAACGACAACATCATAATTACCGAACAATGTTTGTATAACCAAGATTCAAAAACACCTGCAGAAAACTCTGCTAGACCCGACCTGTCATCGATCATGCTTGATATTCAGGTACTGTATTGTATCACTGCAGTGACCCGACGTTAGCCACGGCGGGAGGCTCTGTGTGAGGTCCTCCTGATGCATTTCTCTGGGGAAAGTTCCCTCGGGCGTGCACCGCTCCGTTTGGTCCACAAAATAAAAAATAGACGCTCAAATTTTCCATGCTAGTCCGGAAGGGAAGATTTCCCTCTGCCCTACGAGTTTTATTGTTTTATTTGCTTCCCCGCATTATGATTATGGATGGCTGACACCCGGACGATTTATTGAATTCGCTTGCAGCTCTCAACTCGCAGCTCATTTTGGAGCGGTGAACAAGGTCAATGAATGGTAAGAGAATTCTCGACCGGACGAAGACTTCCAGCCAACTCGTAAGCCGTGGTGGCTTCTATGGAAACTTCCGAGGCGAAAGCCGAAAGAATTGTCTTCCAGCTTCAAATCCAATGGCAGGATTTGGCGCCGAGCTTGTCGTGATACACGTAGAGTCGACACTTGTCTGGCCCAAAAATCTTTTCTTTTGCAAGGCCCAAAAACATAATTCGAAAAGGAAGAGTCTGATAGCCACTTGACTACTCGAGTATTAACTTGGGAAAGGGACCACGCTAAAATCACAGGTAGGTAAGGTACTGCTTGGTGCCATTCACAAAGCACGAATCGGAGCGGAGTAAAATTGTTCCTTGACTATCTTTCAAGGGTTGCACCAGTCAGTCAGTGTTGGCGCAATCCTCAAATCCACACCATGAACTCTTCTCGACACGCAAACCGTGACCGCGGTCAATCCTCCCAACGAGGTAGAGGTCGTGGTGGTCGTCGCGCAGGCGGCTTCAACGACAGACGCGATTCACATCCGGTCCCAAGCATACGACAAGTCGTCCCTGGAGCACCCGTCTCAATCGTCTTGAAAATCGACCAAGGAAGTGGCCGAGAGGTTCAAGGAACTGCTGCCGATATCCTGACTTCAGGAAATCACCCAAGAGGTATCAAGGTGCGCCTTCAGGATGGGAGAGTCGGTCGGGTACAACGAATGGTCAGTGAGGAGGAGGCAGCAGTAGCATCTGCGGGGTTGAACGGCTTGGGGAGGAATGGCGAGAGTGAAAGAGTTGGCAGTCAAGCGACGGTTGGATCGAGAGCAGCTTCTGCACCTAAACATGGCGACTTTCGTCTGGACGCTCCGGACGAACCGCCAGCTGCTGAGTTGTCTCTTTCGGACTACGTTGTTGTTAAAACAAAGCCGGCCAAGAAAGGAAAAGGGAAGAAGCAAACTGAGCCTGCGAGTGATCAAATCCCAGAGCCAGAGGTCGAGGCGGAATCCGTACCCTCAACAACAAGCACATGCCCGGTATGTGGGGAATTCGAGGGCGATGAAGCAGCGGTAGCACACCATGTCAGCGAACACTTTGACTGAAGGCAACATCTTCTAGGTATTCAATGAAGTCCCTCACTCCCATCATACTCTGGCAAGATGATTTAATCAAGAACGCAAGGCCTATAGTTTTGCTTTCCCCCCGCGACTCGTTTTCAAAAACAAAAAAGTGTGTATATGAATGCAAGGGAATCCGAGAGGGGTTTTATACTCGGCCCTGGTCCTGTCCTGATTGGGAGGTGGGTTGGGAGGAGGTCGTTCCTTCACTTCTCTCGACGCCCATCCACCACAATCGAAACAAGAGGGAAAAAGGGTTCAAGCCCGGGTCTTGAAAGCATCAATCCGGAATTTCTCTCCAGCCAAGTGGAAGAGGGGAGTTCTCTCTCTCAGTTTCTGTATTGCACGAATGTGTTGAGCCTTAGAGGCACCAGCAGCAGTCAAATACCGACGGTTTTGAGAACCGAGGCATTCCCTTGTCGGTCTAGCATTGCTCTTATTCAAGTCTCGAGGCACTCCTTATCTTTCGTGCATTTCATGTAATACAGACCAGATCCTAAAAATCCCTCTTATTGGCGGGCACCTTTTCTATGCTATCTATTATTTAATTTGTGATTGTGATTTTCAAATGGCTGATAAAACTGAGCCCAAAGCCAACTTTTCCCCTATGAGAGCGGCCCATGGTTAAAAACACCGAAGCAATGTATCAAATCTCGGGCTGCAACAAGAAAATCGTCTTCCCTTACTCCTTTTCCTTCCTCTGTCGTCTCCTCTAGCTTCCAAGCAACAAAGGACTTGTAGTACTTGGCGGCGGACAACATCACCAGCCAACAACATTTTGCTACCCCTCAAACCAACAGTCCAATTGCCAGGAGTACGTGGGAGTCTCAATACGACCTCGCTCTTCAGCAACCCACCGGGAAAATTGCTAATTAATAGACCCAATGCCGTCCTTTTATTTCCAAGAAGCTCGACGTGGGACGTTGAATCATCTTTTTTATTTCGACCTACTTTTTAATCTTTTAGCTGTGAATGTAACTCGAACGCATTCTTATTCAGTCTGTTACATTCTTACCTACCTTATACTTTTCTCTGTTGACAGCATATTTTTCTCATCTCCAAGTTTCGACAATTTTCAGACGGCAGGAGCGGTGGAGCGAGTCTCCAAGATGCCACTCCATGAAAGGGAAAGAGCGCCCTACCTCTACAGCAATGGCTCATCCGGGAGATCAACATCCCGACGTCAACAACAACACTGGCCTTCAAGTTCCGGCTCTACCTTGAGAAGACCCATTCGAAGAAATCTCGCCCTCGATGTCGAAGAAACCATGGCTGAAGTCTTTGGTGAACAAGACCCGGAGGGAAGACCACGACATTTCAAAAATGCCTTCGAAGAAGTTATCTTTGTGTTCACCGTTATGATGGCCACCGCTGCAACGACCTTTCTCCAAGGCGTGACAGTCATCAACACAGCTGCAATTGGCACAAACCTCAATATGAGTCCTTCACAGATAACGTGGATAGCTGCATCCATTGGGTAAGTTTTCTTTCCCACTCTCGGTAGCAATTGTCTAACAATTTGCAGACTGGGCAGCGGTTCCTTCATGCTATTTTTTGGAAAGACTGCAGACCTCTTCGGCCGGAAAACACAACTTCTCCTAGGACTGGCTTTTCTAGGATTCATCTCGCTCTTGGCTGCCTTCGCTCCGAATGCTATGGCTCTCGATGTAATTTGTGGTTTCTTGGGAGTCGGAACCGCAATCATCTCCCCTCCTGCTATCGGCACACTCTTCGCAGCGTACCCAGAAGGAAGACGGAGAAATAAAGCAACTGGTGCGTTGGGGGCTGGAAACCCATTGGGATTTGTGCTAGGGAGTATGTCATCGGGACTTGCTACGAAAATATGGGACTGGAGAGCTTCATTCATCGTTATTTCGATTTTCTTTTTCGTCATGACGGCAGTGACTATCTGGACGATGCCTTCAGTTCCACGGATCGGAAATGCACAGGAGATGATGAAATCGTTTGATTATGTCGGCACGGTACTCACAATAATAGGCGTAGCTCTCTTTTCTGCTGCATTGACGTAAGTCTTCCCAAGGGTCTGGGGCTCTTGATACGTGCTAAAACATTCACAGCCAAGGTCCAGAATTGGGCTGGAAATCTCCTCAGACGATCGTCACACTGATTCTCGGCGTTCTATTCATGTGTGGGTTTGCTTGGTGGGAGAATATTCACGCCCATCCGCTTCTCGACCCCTCGGTCTGGAAAAATACCAATTTTACACTGTGCGTTCTTTGCACAATGTTCGGTTATAGTAAGCAAGCCCTCTTCCACAACTAGCCCCATGGGCCTCCTCCCTGGAGCTTTTCTGGGTTTGAGATTTGCTTTCTGATCAAAGAAAGATAAAATCTAACTTTGCTCTTTCAGTGTCCTTCGTCACCAACCAATTTTGGATACCATTATATATGCAAGAGGTTCAACACTTACCACCACTCAACATTGCTGTCCGCATGCTGCCTCAAGCATTGGCAAGTCTCGCATGGAGCTATATAGGACAAGCACTGGTGTGCCGACTTCCAGGTAGAACAATAATGGCCATTGGCGGGATTGCCTATCTCGTCGGAGCTTTACTTCTGCTCTTCATTCGTCCAGAAACCTCATATTGGAAGTTTTTATTTCCGGCAATGGTATTTACAGTGGTTGGAGCGGATTTTCAGTTCATCGTGGCCAATGTTTGTTCCTCCTTCTCATTAACCAATATAAATATATGTGCAAGACCTCCTGAATCAGTGCTGACGGCTTGTATAGTTGTACGTTGCAAAGCAAATGCCAGATCAATCATCTCTCGCCGCGGGAGTTATTCAAACTGCATACCGCCTTTCGGTCTCTGTTGGACTCGGTATTACGACAGCCATATATGGTTCAACACAAAAGACACCATTGGGAAGCAGCGATGTCACATTCCCCTTTGAACGTGCCTATCTAGGCGGCATTGCATTCGCCGGCTTCAGCCTCCTCTTCATCCCATTCATGCAACTCGACAAACAAGGAAGAGGAGATTCCAAACCGCCTATGACAAGCACAACTCTCTTTGATAGCGAAACACAAGAATCCCTACCACGATCCGCAGGCGAATACCGCGGTGGTGTCAGCGACGAGGGAGACCCAAGTCTTACTACGAAAGCTAGTCAGAGCACACTCGGGAGCGCGGCCACATATGGAAGTGAGGCTACTTATTTTGATAGGTGGAGTTGGGAGAATAACCCGTTTTGGCCTCCTAGACCCGGGGAATACCATTGCCATGATGGGGCTTCGGAGATACTTTATGAGGTTTGTGTTAAATGTCTTGAAGAGAGACGGGTTATTCTTCCGGTGAGACATCCTGGGGAGGAGAGGTAGTCTCAGGGCCCGGCTGAGGTGTCGTCGTATGAGCGGAGTAGGTTTGCTGAAGGGGCTGCGGGATGGGTTTGAGGTTTTACTCGACCACCTGGTGATGGTGCGTAGCTGGATGAAACCGAATATTTGATCGATGGTTTCAACACGACAATACGAGAGAGTACGTCAGAGTTCGGATTCCAAGATAGACGAGGGAAAGAGTATCAACAAGACCACTAGAACAGAATTGTTTGAGGATGGATATACACAATCTTGGGACTTTTGTCAACATCAACACACAGAAAAAAGAATTGCTTCTGGCATTGAATTTATGGGGTATTAGAGTCGACGATAGACTTCATGAGAAACAGACAAAGATTATAGAAAGAGAAGACGCTTTTGGAATCAAATTTGCTTGAGGATGAGATGGGTTAGATGAATGGGTGGGAGTTTTACTATATTTTGAGAGGATGGGGGATGATAATGTGTTGAGAGGGTGGGATGGTGTTGACGTGGAGATGAAAAGCAGTATAACCTTATTAGAAATTTCAGAGTTGGGCTCGATACATATAAGTATTAGCTTATCTCTGTTTTCTTGATCCTTGTTTGGTGGAGTGGCGGTGATGGAGTTTTACTGTCTGGTATTAGGTCGTGGGGGTGGAGGATGGGAGTTCGGTGTTATCTTATGTTTGCACAATGGGCGAGAATATACATATACTTATGAGTGTTCCCTCTCTCCAACGAGATACTTACTTTGAGGTTGTTGTGGAAGGCAATATGATCAAATTTCACAATAAAAGCGTGCGATATGTATGAAGCCTGATTGATATTCATGGGTTGGCAGAGTATTGACAAGCCCCGCGAACAACAAAAGAAAATGACCTCTGCGTCCAACAGAGTATGGCAGCTTCTAAATACAAATAAGAAAGACTCGCGCCGAAACGGAGCAAAAGCAAACCTCCATCCTGCGAATATCATCCGTCACGCGCCGTCCATCGTGAATGTCAATTATCGAGATATCGTGGTGTTGGTGTCCCATTTCCAGTTTGCGGAACATGTGAGTCATTAAAGGTATTCGAAAACCGAGAAGTATGTGCCGACTGTGACGGGGAAATGCGAAGTCGATTTGGTACTCATCGTCGTACGCATTCTGGCAGAAACTCGGTGGTCGAAAAGGAAAAAAGCAAAGTCGGAAAGGAAAATTTTTGGGGAACGAGCAGCGAGGTGGTTGAGCACCGGCCGATATGCATAGCTCTATGTTGAATAGAGCCAGAGACAGCATGCAATACCTCGATGAGGCATAGCATGAGCAAGGAGATGATGGCTCAGAATGGCGAAGCGAGAAGCTCAGCGTTCGTGAGATGCCGGTGGAGCGGGACTTCTAAGCAGCTGGAACTTGATTAGTATACTTGTAAGTCAGGAGGAGGAGGATTGATTTACATGAATCTGCAAGAGCCTCCTCGGCAGCGGCCTCCTCGGCAGCGGCCTTCTCGGCAGCGGCCTTCTCAGCAGCGGCCTCCTCAGCAGCGGCCTTCTCAGCAGCTCTCAGAGCAGCTCTCTTATCCTGTCGCTTGAACTCCCCGAACTTGATCTATGATTCTCTTGATAAGTATCCACATTAATTATCCTCAAGGGCTATCGATGCTTACAGATACGACAAGAGGGGTGACTCCGACCTGCATAGCGATCTCCTCTCTTCGCTCCTTTCGTAAATTCTTGTTGCGGAGAGGGAAGGTGGCGTAAAAGCCTCTGAGCTCCTCACCTTGTTGCTTCGTAGTTACGGAAGACTCGCGCTTCTTCGTGGCCTTCTTGGCAACGCCCTTCTTGGTGACGCCCTTCTTGGTGACGCCCTTCTTGGCAACGCCCTTCTTGGTGACGCCCTTCTTGGTAACCGGGGGATTGGCAACGGGAGCGGAGGGGCTTGCAGCGGAGGGGCCAGCGCCTTGGAGGGGGAGGGGATTGATTTGGGCTGGGGTGTCCTGTTGGTAGGAGGTTAGCGGATATGTGCAGCTATAGACATTGATGGCAATGATTGATGATTGCTGAGGCGTGAACAGGACGCCAGTCAACTAGGACGTTGCCAGAGTCGCTGATGCCTGTACGCATCTGTCTCTTGGAAGCAGATCCTTTTCGCAATTGCTGAAGCGTGAACAGGACGCCAGTCAACGAGAACGTTGCCAGTGTCGCTGATGCCTGTATGCGTCTGTCTCTTGGAAGCAGATCCTTTTCGCAATTGCTGAAGCGTGAACAGGACGCCAGTCAACGAGAACGTTGCCAGTGTCGCTGATACCTGTATGCGTCTGTCTCTTGAAAGGAGATTCTTTCTGCACGTCGTTGATGATAAAGATGAAACAAGAGTAAACAAATTCATTGACGTACCTTCTCAGCCATGTTTCCAGTTTGTGAATCCATGGTGGCTATTCCGCAGGGCGATATAGCGAGAGGCTATGCGATTGGAAAGGAGATGATGCGACAAGTATGGGATGCAATGGGGAGGAAGGGTGGAGAGTGGTTGTGTGTCTCGCGTTGTGTCGCGCGTTGTGGTTGTTGTGCGGAGAAAATTTTTCTGGCCTAGGTCACAAAGATAAGGAGACCAGCTTATCAGTGCGCAGATGGACTTCAGCAAACCGATGGACTTAAGTAAACCGATGGACTTGACCGATGAGAGTGACTGTTCTGTGAGATAATTTGAAGAACGGTTCTCCAAAAAAAAATCGGCAAATTGAGCTAACCGAACCCCCTATTTGGAACTGTTTACATGATTTTCACACCAAAATCAAACACACTTCCGCCAACAAGACACGGTGTTCTTTGAGAACTTTTCTTTTGGATTGAAGCGAATCCCTTGATGAGCGTGCAGAGTTTCGCCTTGCCTTCCTCAATTCTTGGTACAATGGCTCTATACAGCTGCAGATGATGGAATTTATGTTGAGCCACGCGGTGCTGTCGTGGCCCCACCAGTTGTCTCGTCGGTTGGAGACACCTGAGCGGTCAATTCTTGAGGATCGTTTCTCGGTTTTCCTTGGGAAATCCTTTTGTTTGACCAGGTTTCGAAGTCTAGGTCGCTGTTGGAAGATCGGTCCGCGAAGGTCATTTTTGTTGTGTCAGTTACTGTTGGGATACTGACAGTAACTGGGACCCCTTTTAACCTATGGTTTATATACTTTAGAGAATACCATATGTTCATGACGCATGAACATACTAAAATGCTAAAGAGACTCGTAGCAAGAAGCCCCGAGTTTGCGAGGGAGAGTTTAATCTTGGGAACTTTGAGGCGGCGCGAAATAATGACTTGAAAGTGAGAGCTTAAGGATATAGATGAGGCGGTTGTTCTAGTGGTGATGAACCCAGTCTTCGATGGTGTTGAACTTTTTACTCGGAATCGTCCCTCTATATAGCAAGTTTTCACATGGACGAAAACATTTAACGCTTCCCCATCATTTCTTGCGGGAAAGCTTCCAATGGGAGGTACACTCAGCTATACGATACTTGGACGAAATATCAACCCGGTGCAGCTCACCAGGGGGTGCCAGAACTCGTGGGCCACTCACCAAAACCCCACTAAAAGCCAACGACTTTTGACTTAGTTTTCTCAACACCACGACTTGAAATTGGAGGTTTAAAGCAACATTGTTTTTAAAGACACACTTTGCTTTCGGTTTACCCAGTTTATTTTTTCAATAACGCTATTTGTGGCGTTCTCAGCCTATAATTTGGTAGGAAGTCGCTGGCCCACGAGTTCAGACACCCCCTGGTGGTTGACTCCTCCGTACAACACCATTCCCATGTGCATCATGAGATTGACGGGCCGCATTCAATTGCCAAAGAATGTTTAGTGAGGACAAAAAAAGCGTCGAAATCAACTCTCGTGACATATTATAGATTTTTAGATGCCATACAGGAGGCAGTGCAGCAATTAGTGGGGGCAAGGAGCTTCTTTATAAATTCGTTTAGAGGGCCGAATGATAAAGTTTACGAGAGAATACTTCAAGCTATTATTTTGGAATATCGTGTGATCATACCCGAGTGACTGAAGCGTATATTTATGAGAAGCTCTTTGGGTCGCTTCCAGAAGTACAAAATACAGTCAGACGAGCCTCAGTTCCATGTCAACTCTCGGTTAGCCGAGAGCTGGTATGCTTTATTCGCAATTATGTCTATACATACACTACAATGGCTGTAAAACACACTTGATCTCTAAACTTTATTCGACTATCTCAATTATTCTAACTCATCTTGAAACTTGATATTACGTAAATGTTACTTACAAAATAGTGAGTCTACCGAGTTTTGATAAGAGCTTCAACTGTACGAATAACCGAGCTTAAAGCAGCTTGGAAACATAAAGGCAGAAACCGAGTCATTTCGCTGCGAGCAGCCACTCTAGCAGGAATGAAGGCAACCTCTGAATTTCACTGGTAAAAAAAGGAATCTTTATGGAAACTTGGAAAGACTAAAAAGTGAAAGACTACCCCTTTCTTGAATGCAAGACTCGCACCATTATCCTGAATAAACAAACTAGGTTAGACTATAAAATCCTCAGCTTGGTAAAGCCTTGAGCGTACCACAATAGAGATATCGTGAAAAAACAGTTCGTTATAATTTGGGATACTCTGGGGTGAGATAAGAGGGGATGATGTCAACAATAAGATAGAAAGTAGTATAGCTTTATCAACAGTTTGGACTTGAGATCGATGAAGGTAAGTATTAGCTTATCTCTGTTTTCTTGAGTCCCGTTTTGGTGGCAAGCGTATTTTCTGTCTCTAAGTTTGAGTGGATATTATCTTTTTACTCTTGGGATGATAGGTGGATGAAATATCTGACGGATGATTTTTAAGCGCCTTTTTTTGCATGATATGAGATCTATGTTAATGTGCAACTTGAAGACCAGCGGCTCACCAACGTAACGAGTCCGGAGATATCATGCTAATATTGTTCAAATGACTAATTCTGATTATGTTGACTCTTCTTTCTTGGCTTTCTTGAAAAATACAAGCTTTCAGTTTGGAACAGCTGTTCCATGTCCAACACATAGTTCTCTGCATCTTTCCAATGGGTTTTGCCATCATTCTCCTCGAAATCGACATGATCGGCGCGAGTGTCTGACTTCGCCAACATATAAACGACCCTTCTATATGCCATGTAAAGATTCGCAATGCCATAATCTCTTGTCTCTTTGCCTCCACGCACCGGCTTGTTTACCCCCAGAAGCAGCTCCTTTACACCCTCAAGTCCAAGTGGATGAGTATGGTTGGAGGTCCCTGAATCAACAAACGCCTGTCTCAAATCAAGGAAGAACTTAACAACTGCTTCATGGTTTTGGGCCGTCGCGAGTAGGAAGGAAACGTCGATCACTTGTTGAGTACTGATGTTTCTCTCGGATGATGTTCCCGGGGGCGGAAGGGAGACTTGTAGGATTGTCGTATCCAGCATCAATTGGACCACGTCTACCCGCCCAGACATCGCTGAATAATAGAATAAATTTATCGGAACATTTCTGTCGAGGGAAATTTTCTTGGTTGCGAGCAGGTACGGCATACAAAAGTCCAAAAACGACGTAATCGTACTTTCCATAAGTAAAAAAGAGAATAATTAAATTCCCTCTCTCTTTCTCCCCCCTCCCCCCTCTCTCTATATTAAGACTAGACAGTCTTAACTATAGTAACTAGTTAATTAAAGAATAGGGAGGGATAATAAATATTATGTGTATAGTAGTGACATCGCCCCCTTACTATTATATCTTTACTACCTATTACCTAACTCTTATATCTTATTCTTCCTATGATTTCTAGATAAATAAGAGAGAGGGAGAGAGGGGGAGGGGGTTGTTTGCTACTTTAACTAAACTCCCCTTACCCACGCTAGGAAAAACTTTCCCCTGAAATGTTTGTTCACTCCCTTACTCCCTTATCCCCTCTCTCTTATACTCTCACTTACATTCTTACTTATACTCTCTCGGTATATGTAATATAAAAAAGAATAGGCTAAGGAGTAAGAGAGTAAGTAGATAGCATAATATAAATTACGATTAGCTATAGCTCTTAGCTACAAATACTTAACTTTTGCGATTTAGTAGTTTTTGGACTTTTGTACTTTTAGGACGCCCTAGCAGGGCTTTAGCAAGAGCGTAGTTTCCGTTTGAAATATCGAGAACGCGCATTTAACAGTTGAAGTTACTAAACTTACACTGACATGATTGGCTATTTCCACAATTGGTGAAGAAAATATACCAAAGCAGATGGAGTTTTCTGTCTTCACTCTCATTAGTAAGTAGAGTTGTTTCTTTTGATTCTTCTAACAAAATAGGAGATTACGATCCTATGAACAGCTATTAGGTTTACTAATACAGCATCTCAAGAGCGCTAAAGTCTAATAACAACAAAATCCAAATCGCAAATCGTAAAACGCAAAAAGGGGTTAAAACATCTTCGTGTTTTCTAAGCTAGTACCTATGCATTCCCGATTCTCTCTTATTTCCGTACCCTCATTTCTTCTCTCTTCGTTTAATTCTCTTAGTAAATTAGAAGAGAACAAAAAACAGGAAGGAAAGAAGTGGTAGGGGCAGGTGGGAAGCGGTTTGCTTCTCGCTTAAATTCCCTAAAGAGGCTGGAGGGTCATATCGCAACGTGTCTAGTAATTGTTTACTCCCTCTAGCCTCCTCCTTTTTTTCCTTTTCTTCTTCTACTATTAAAGAGTGAGAAGGGAGGCGGGAGTGAGACGAATGCGACAGTGAGAGTGGGAGAGTAAGGGTACCTACAAAGGAGAAATATTTTACTGTATTTCCTACCTGAGAAAGTGACACTTCGCGATTTGCGATTTAGTTGTTATTGAAGTTTAGTGTATGCGGGACGCCCCACTTGCCTATACCTAGGTAAAGGGAATGTCTAAGACGTACTACGGAGTAAAGTTCGCTGAGGGAACATATAAAAGAAGAAGAGATGCTCCTTGAATTGAGAAAGGCTACAAATAGAATTGCTCTTTTCAATCCTTCCAAACAAACACAAGTCCATGAGTGAAGACCAGACTGATGACAAACAGTGTTACATCAAACAACCAAGAGATCAAAAAACCAGGGAATCAAAAACCTAGGTGAACAAAATTTTGTGAAAGAAGATTAGACAATGCAATTCTACAATTGGCCAATAAAGTTGGTTTATACTCAACAACTGGTTAGAGAAGACAAGACTATCTCAGCTCCTGAGAATTGTTATTGTCTATCTTCACACAAGACAACGATCAAACGCGAGAATCGCATCGAGACGAGGGTCTACTATCAGGAAGTGGCAAGAAATGAGGCCTTCGAGAGTCTCGGTGATTCGGGTAGTAATTTTTAGGTCAGAAGGGGACGAACTTCGAAGGGTATTAATACCCATGTGCAACAAAATAGCAGGCTTCACGAGATACAAAGACTCAGTTTCCTAACCTCTCATCTCATCTCTTCTCGTTTGACGTCAGCTTCTTTATTAAAGTCATTCATCATTTTGAGATTATTCGTTTCGCGGATATTTTCTGAAAAGGATTGTTCTCGCTTCCTTGCCTCTCTCGGCAAGCGTGTCTGAACGTGAGTTCATGGGCTGGTCCCGCGTTGTTGACTACCCCATTCTTCGCATCTGAAGTTGTAGCTGAAAGCCTCGAGGTAAAGAAGACTTTTTAACGATAACCGGACGTGTATCTACCCATCCAGGGCAAACTGCATCTATTCGGATCCCGTAACTTGCATTATCAAGAGCAAAACGTGACTCATGACAACAAACATCTCTATCACAACATACCAGCATTTCTCGTCGTCCCTACCACCAAGCATCAAAAAAGAAGTCAGACACCCTAACTCTAACCTAAAAAAAAAGGGTATTTCATTTTCTCCTCTCAGATATCACTCATCTAATTCCCCACACCTCAACCTCTTCCCACAACTATTCGCAGAGATAGAATTGTGGAACAGAGTCGCAGAGGAGATGGCCGTCCCATGATGCGCCACCGAAGCAGTATACTGGTAACCCGGCACAAGAAGCAAATCACTCCAGGCTGTGAAGCATTCTCTGCCATCAGGCCTCTCGATATTTCGACCTGGGCTTCGTACTCTGGATCAGCTGGAAAGCTATTTGCTTCCAGTCTTATGGCAATTAAACGCGTGTTTTTTATTGAAAATTATCATAATTAACCTCGTTCCGTAACAAGATTACCAAGTACCCTAGTGGTTCTGTAAAGTAGGGATGGACTCTGCTATCTTTAACCTTGGCTTCGGTGATCAACTTATGTTTAGCATGTGAGTTTGTGACTTGCGCCAGGCTTATAACGAAGCGTTGCGCTAATAAAATGAATTGACCCTTTTCTTGTATGAGCACCGTGTGAAGCAAGGCTAAGATGAGAAGCTAGGTATTTGCGTACAGTTGGAATAGATTACTGCTCAATACGTAGCTTTAAAGTCACGAAAATGAATAAAGCCTCCTGCTTCCTCCGCGAATGGTTCTTCATAACTACATCTATTCCTCAAACAACTCTCACTACTGTACCAAGATTACTAAATTCTAAAACAATAAAAGAAAGCAAGTATACAAGAGCAAATACAGTTCTCTAAAGGCCCTCTCCAGGGGATTAAGATAAACCACAACCCTAGTATTCTTACCATTAGCCAGGGGCCTATACTTATCCTTAGGATAACTTCTACACCAAAAGAATGCAGAAGAGCTTCTCTGCTGTTAACTTTCGTTGTTAGGCTAAAGGCCCCTGAAAGGCGATGTTAATACCAAAAATGGCTTTTTGTCTGATTTCTCACCTAAAACCCATAAGAAAGGGGTAACTGAAAACCAAAAGGAAGAGAACAAAGTTGAACAAAAAGAGAACGCAATAACCTGATGACCTAATGCCAATAAACACTACGTAATAAAAATTAAGTAGAGTCAAAGAACAATTGAACCCCCTGAAATAAAAGGTTTAGGAACTGATTCCCTAGCTATGAAGTCAAAGGATGCTGAAGTGGTTCCTGTGTTAGGGTTGTTTGGGTGTGAAGCCAATATGTCTCCTATGTTAACCGAATTCTACTTGATTTTTGACTTGCTTCATGCTGTAGTGAGCCAACCTCTTTTGAATGTAGAAGGCTACGCTCGGTATGCTTAGGTTTTTTGCAATCTTTGTGAACACTCAATATTGGTTTCAAGAGCCCAGTAGGTAAAAGGCAAAAATGAACAGAAGGAGAATTCAACAAACAAAAGACAGAAAAGAAATCAATTTTGTGTACTCATAAATTGTCCAACGCCATTATTGACCTGTGATTCCATCAATGAAACCATCCAAGAACCATCACTCAATGACCTCCTTAGCTCCAGGAATAGCTCTCCAACACCATCCACACCAACTCCTTGCTCTCCCATCAGCCTCCCTAACAAGGAACTTGCCCTGTTGCTTCTCATCAAGAAACTCTGGTACGCAAGCCCCCACTTTGACCATAGTCACCAATTTCTTCTTCAAAACGCCTCCAATGCCCTCAATTTCATGTCTCGCATATCCAGGACCAATTTGTCCATTTACACTGACAAAGCTTCCATTGGAACTTGGAGGACTTGAGGATGGGCTTGCAGCTCTGCTGTCAATCTCCCTTGCATCTTCAGCATCGCAGTCAATTTCTTGCTCGACCTCTCGGGAAGCAACACACTCTTTTCCTCGACCACATTCAACTCCGCGATCGCCTTCGCCAATACCGACTCCCAACCCACCGAGGGAGGGCAAGTATCTTGAACGCCACCTCCATATGCCTTCATAATCCGAGTCTGCGCTACGGAGACTTCGGCCACAAGGTTGGCAGAGCCAAACACCTTCCGTAGCACAGTTGCAAACAGCTCGCTTGACTGTATCAGTGTTGATATGAGAGGCAGATTCGGATGGGCGATTCAGAGCTTGGGCAATCGAGGGGCTCACGAGAGAGGAGAGAGGAGCCTTGGAGCAAGCAGTACAGATGCGTCGATGGCGCTGTTTGAGGAGGACGGGTGCTGGGGGTTTGATTGTGCAGTTCTATTCATTATTAGCATATCTGGATGTTGCCTTCTGTAGACGATACTCACTCTACAAACAACTCTATCACATCTTCGGCAGCCAGCAACCATGTCTCGAGCACAATCACCAATCTTACCATTCCCTCCGCTTTCTCTTCCCGTCTCTACAAAGTACCAATCTGCAGCTCTTGCTCGATAACGTAACGTATTATCAGGGTCGAGCTCAACATCTTCATTCTCACAATGCAAAGTCGAGGAGAGTAGTTGCTTGCGGTATTGTAGGAGGCTTGCACGAACTTGGTGGCAAGATCGAGCAAGAGCATCGAGGGTATTGAGGTCGATGTGTGACGCGATGGACATGACAATGCTGTAGAAACGAGAAGTATTAGTATCCATTTCGGGGTATCACAGTAACACGCTGATCAAAAATGCAAGAGCTTTATTTGGGCTTATCATAACATACGGATAACATCCCAAAGCTTCTGCCACCAACATCTTCTCTTGCTTCTCCCCAGTCTTGCTCGTTCCGGCGTTTGTATCTTCCTTTGCTATGCTGCTAGCTTTGTTGATGCTGAGGTTTCCAATGTCAAAACGCCCAAAACTGCTGCCATGATTGTGTCCATTTATATCCCAATGTGATCTCAATCTGATATCCTCTGGAGGCTCGCTTTCGTCATCCAGATCGACAAAGACAACCATGATGCTCCGTTGTCGCTTTGAAGATGTGGATTCGAGGTGTCGACAGAACAGGGAGGCGAAATCGAAGGCAAAGCTAAAGAAGACAAACTATCAAAAGCGGAAATACTGAAAATCGACAGAAGTAAACGAGGGGATTCCGATAGAGGGCCCATTGAAACTGCGTTGGTGGCAGCGGATCAAGGGCAAAAGCGGTATTTCCGGAGCAAGAGAGGAGGGATATTCGCTCTCTCTGTCTCTGAGAAGCTGTCGATATGCGGGATATGTAGGAGGTGATAGAACGAAACGAGGGCGTGAGAGTCAGTCCAGTGGTGGGAGCTTGGGAGAGGGGATAAATGCAGGCGTTCTAGGAGTCGCGGGGCCGAGTCGAAATGATTGGTGGGAAGGAAGGCCGGGTGGGTCCTTTTTTTGGAGCCATGAAGGAGTTGAAGTTGGCGTGACGTGAGGTAAATATCCATACTCTATTTACACTGCATGAGAATGAGCGAAATACTCGTCTTCAAGAGACGTTTACAAATTAAATCTGAACCATCTGCTGCTCCTAGTATATGGTCTTTGAGCTGTGTAGGGTTATTTATCATCACGTGTCAAGTGACAAAGTCAATTCCAAAATTTTCAACATTGTAATCGTGGCATCTAATTCACTCTTATTATTTGAGAGGTATCTTGAGACTATTTATCAAGAGCAGCCCAGGTTATCAAACCCGGTTAATCAACAGCATACAGGTACTCGCAAGACCCCACCTGACCAGACACTGTCTTACCCCAACATTCAGGTAGGAGCTCTACTACAACATCTACAAGTTCTTGTAGCTTACCAAATCACTCACAATGGCACTCTCAACACCAACACCCTTCAAAATTGCTGTTCCAGATTCCCTTCTATCGTGGATCCAGCAAAGAGTCTCAACAGCAAGAATACCAGAAGGCGAGACCTTCCCACCAGGCAAAGAATGGTCTCACGGAGTCCCTCCATCTGTCATGGAACATCTTAAACAATACTGGACAACGAAATACGATTGGCGTTCCGTAGAAGCAAGAATCAATGCTAGTTTAAAGCAGTTCACCCTACCCATTGAGTATGAAGCAGAGACCTTCACAATGCATTTTGTTCATCACAGGTCAGAAAAAGAAGGTGCAATGCCTTTGTTATTTCAACATGGTTGGCCAGGAAGCATTCTAGAGGTATGTTCGGTTTAAAAGGGGGCAGGGGAAAGTCAGAAAAGCTTACGAAAGGTCAGGTCAAAGACATAATTGATCTCCTCACCAACCCCTCTGATCCAACTCAACAAGCATACCATGTTGTGGCACCCTCTCTCCCAGGTTTTGGTTACTCGACTCCATCCAAAAATCCAGATTTCAAACTCAAAGACATTGCTACGATAAACAACAAACTCATGCTCGCACTAGGCTACTCCAAGTACATCGCTCAAGGTGGTGATTGGGGAAGTATGATTTCCCGTTTTGCGGCCATTGCCCATCCTGAAAACGTACTTGGTTGCCACGTAAATATGATAGCAGCCTCGCCCCCCTCTTGGTGGAGAAAACCTTTTTCCTTTCTGCGGTTTGTCATCTGGGCTGTTTGGACGGGGCGAGATAAGTCTGGATTGCTGGGTCAAATGATGTGGTGGATGAGGGAAGAATCTGGTAAGCCCCAAACCCCTAGCTATGAACTCAATCTGACAAGCCAACAGGCTACATGGAAATCCAATCCACAAAACCCCAAACAATCACCTACTCCCTTGCCGACTCCCCACTGGGCCAACTAGCCTGGATCCTCGACAAAGTCCACAACCTAACTGATACCTACACCTTCTCCGACGAAGACATCATAACATGGGCAATGATGTATATCATCCCCGGTACCACAGCTCAAGCATCCATCTACACAAATTCTAAAGGGTCAAAAGCTGAATTCTTTGCTTCTTATCTATTGAGTAGTCGGATTTCGGCGAAGCAGGACTTTGGAGCTAGTTTGTTTCCTAAAGAGGTGTTTAATATTCCGAGGTTCTGGGCAGAGGCTACGGTTGCGAAGAGTATTGTTTTTTGGAGGGAACATGGGGAGGGAGGACATTTTGCCGCGACGGAGAGACCTGAGGTGCTTGTGGGGGATATTAGGGAGTTCACGGGGGGGATGGATGAGGGGCGGTTGGCTGCTTTGCGGGTTAGTGGGAAGTTGAAGGTGTAAAATAATGTGGTGATTGGTGTCTGGGGAAATAGTTGAAGTCATCGTTCCAATTACACCTAAGAGTCCTGCCACAATCAAGGTGGAATAACGAAGAGCAAAGGTAGTAGTAATGAGATAATTATTTCGTTGATCTAACCCTACAGCCCTGATAGCTAGGAATTGACGTTAACTGTCCCAAACCTCTAGGTGAACAGTTTCACTGTTCTAGAACAATTTACAGGAACTGCCCTTAAATCAACGAGCTAGATAGTCAGGTACGAGCCTGAAATTTACAGCCTACTGTCCACCCCGAATACAAATAGCAAAAAATAGCATTGATCCACCCAAAATCCTTTTACCCCCTCCAGTTCGTGGAAGATATCACTCCCCACAATTTACTTTCGAGCCCAATGAGCTTGAGTTTTAGCCTAATCAACAAATAGGAGAAAAGAGTGAGTACGCACGTGATGGCTATCAGCAGGATCAACTTCCTGGCTTGCAGCAAGTACTCGAGTATAATTGCTGTGCTATAGAAAAAAATACTGAAAGATGGTTTCAGAATCATGAAGTATTTGATAATAACATAGCTGCTACATGTGTAAAAAGAATGCACTGTGTTGGTGGGAGGAGAGTGATATCCCAAGCTGTAGCAAAACAATCGCAAGATTCGTAACTAACGGCAACGTGCATTGCCCTCCTGGGCTACTCGGCCTGGTAAATTTTCACGCCACGGTTTTTGGGACACCATTCAGATTGCTTCAAAGCTGCTGGCTGCCTACTTGGAGTTGTACAAAGTACCATCTCTTCATCTCGTCTGGCGATAATGAAAGTGCGGGAGATGTGCCTCCATGATCTACAAAAACATGATATACATAAATCTGCAGATATAGCTCATGCCAGCTACGTGTTCCGCGACTGTCAATGCGGAAGGTACAATGCAAGTCTGCTCTTGAGATGCCACGTCTTAGCCATGAGGAGGCCTGATATGCGGCCTTGAGGGTTGCTGGAGCTCTGCAAGGAACCGGAGAAGACAAGGAGGGCTGCAAGATGAAGTTGTACACGTCTCAAGACCCTCGTCAACTCGGAATCTGACCTGTATAACCAACCATTCTGACCACTGGTTGAAATATTAGGCTCCTTACACAGCAGCTTGCAGCGTTGCTTTGCTTCGGCACCCTTGGTGATAGTTGGGCTGCAAGAGCTACCTCTACCTAGGTGGGAGAGCTTCAAAGTTGAAGCTATCTGCTGATTGTCAAAACAGAGAGAAGACTGAGAAAGACGGGATTCACCCTTGAACTAACCGAATGAATTCTGGAACTGACTGACCTTCTCACCTTTGAAAATTTGTTCCTGCGTTTGTCTGACCGCCGGTTATCAATTCACCCAATTATTTATATGCAAACAGGGGCTGAAGTAGAGAAGGGAGGGGGCGAAGTCGAGGTATAAGAGGTCGGCTTACAAGACCCCTGATCTCCGTCCCCGCCCGCCTCTACCCCACTAGCGGCCACTGAGGCCAAAACTTTTAGCGAATTTCTTTTCTTGATATCTTTGCTCCCTCCAGCTCCTCCAACCTTCCACAACAACCACCTCTACACAACAACAACCTTCCTCTCCAAACAACCCCGACAGACTCTTCTCTTCTTCCAGATCTTTACCGCTGTACCTTGTACAGGCACTCCTTTGACCTCAACCTTTGACAAACGTATGTTTGCCTCAGCTCCTTCCTGCCGCTTCACCATTCCTTCCTCGTCCTTGGTTCTTGTTTTGCACCGCAACCCCACCTTGACCACGAGACTCTCCACCTTGCGAGACTCTTCTTCTTCAAGTCGCAACGCAACGTCCTTCTCTTTGAGACTGAAGCTGACCTATTCTTCCTCTCCAACAGAAACACACTCTCTCAATCCGAAACCATGGACTCCTACGGTGCCCCCCAATCCCGAGGCTGCTACAACTGTGAGTTTTTCCGAGAAAAATTCACCTTCCTCTTTCCACACCGCTCCGCACACACATCTTCAGCTCCAAACATTCAGAGTGTTCGCATGGTGTCAGGCAACAAGGGCATGTGTTCACTGCCCATTCGCTCTGGGAGTGCGCTCCACTTTGCCTTCGAAAACTACGAGTGGCGGTCTGCCTTTAGGAATCAAAAAGTTTCATAAGGCTTGCGCATCGGAATCGAGGATTGCTCTATCGTCTCTGGCATGCCAGTTGCCTCTCTATTATCATACATACACGCGTGCAGAATGAAAGCTGACTTTGAATTTCAGGTGGCGATGCTGCTCACCAGGTACAAGCCTACCCGCCTTTGGCATGATTCTTACGATATTGACCTGCATTTATAGGCTCGTGACTGCCCAACTCGTGGACCAGCCAAGTGGTAAGGACACCCAACCACCTCGTTTTGTGCTCAATGCTGACCTGCGATAGCTACAATTGCGGTGGTGAGTAGAAACGCGACGATTTCAACTAGAGTGCGAGACTGATTTAGAATTTTTCTGGTTACAGGCGAGGGACATATGAGTACGCTTCCCCTGGAGTTACAATCCCCCCAAGAAATCTGCTGACAGTTCAATAGGCCGAGAGTGCCCAGAGGGTCCCAAGGACAAAACCTGTTACAAGGTACTACTCAGGATCCTCCCCAGTTCAGAGACTGTGCTAATTTTAACAACAGTGTGGTCAACCTGGACACATCTCTCGCGATTGCACCAACCCAGCTTCCGAGGGTGCTGGACGTGGCGGCGGTGGATTCCAATCCGGTGGTGGTAATCAGGAGTGTTATAAGGTAAGATCGTCGAGACTTCTTCGAAATGGCAGTGTACTCATACTTTTATCAGTGCTCCAAGATCGGACACATCGCAAGAAACTGCCCCGAGGCTGGTGGCTACGGTGGTGGTGGATTCGGCGGTCAACAAGGTGGTTATGGTGGTGGACAAGGCTTCGGTGGTGGTCGCCAGGGCGGCCAAACCTGTTACTCCTGTGGTGGTTACGGCCACATGTCCCGTGATTGCACTCAAGGACAAAAGTGCTACAATTGTGGTGAAGTTGGCCACTTGAGCCGTAAGTCTTCCATGCCTCACTTTCATCAATTCATGCTAATATCACACTAGGCGACTGCCCATCCGAGACCAGCTCCGAGCGTACTTGCTACAAGTGCAAGCAGCCAGGTCACGTCCAGGCTCAATGCCCCAACTAAACCCATTCAGCACGAATGATACAACGAAGTGCCGGACCTTCTCAGCTTACGAACCTATCGAGATTTGCTTTCTAAATTTCCGAGAAGATGCTTTGCGAACGATGAACCAAGATTACGAACCCCGGGCATTTGGAAAGGGTGGTGGCTTGCAGACGTTGATTTGAGGATTTGCGACGATACGATAATACGACAAAACACGGCCTTCTTTGTATAATTGTACTCGACTTTGGCACGATTTCTTTTTCCTTTTTCACGAAAACATTTTCTCTTCCGCTATTTGGGAGACTGGCTTGCGTTGCTTTTTTCAATGCTCTTCATCTTTCTGCCGACTCTTTTTTTACCTTTCTCACGAAGCAAGAAATAGAACGAGGCTAGGCCAGGAGACTTTAGCTCTTTTGACTTTGTCTTACTCTCACGAAAAGTTTTTATTTTGCGGCTGCATGGAAAATGATACTTGATCTTACAAAAATTCATGGATGGATGAACCCTTGAAGGGCAAGGATGATTAACTTGATCCTGGTGGCAATGTGACCGAGCATAGAGATTTCAGGCGGCAACAACAAACAAACAAATCGGACATGGGTGTGGTTAATCAGACAGTTAGATTTAGTTCAATGGACTGAATGAATTGCCTGAATATTAAAATTGTGGTGTTTTTGATTGACGAGAAGAAAATTTGTACCAGAGTAGGCTTGCTGTGATGCGTAGTACCTTCTGTCCCTTAACAAGTAAACCTATCTTCGCCCAAACTAACCCTCAGCGCAGGCTATCGGAATCGATCTTTTCGTGTAACCCACAGAGGAAATTTGATTTCCCTTGCAAACAATACCATCTCTTCCCAGCCATCCAGCTGCGATGATGCGTTGTTCTGCATCAATATCTCTGCTGCAATTGCAATTAGCTGTTTGAGCTGAGCCACAGAGGAATTGAAGGAAGCAATGCAGCCAAGTCTCAATTGGGTGCTCCCCTCTCGAACGGCCGCCTTGATAACAGCGCGAGACAACCTCGATGCGTGATCACCGGATTATCGGATTATCTTGCTGACGATACCCACGAAAGGCGCTGTATCGATTTCGCTCCTGCCTGGTGGCAGAGATTGTTTACAGTGACTGGGAGATTTGATGCCTGTCTTAGTGGCCCTCGACTCTCTCGTTCTTTTATGGTGTCGAACAAAAGTCCTTGTCGCCAGTCAAGTGTCTTTATGTTATATCCAAGAGATTATCTAAGAACCTTCCGTGGTAATTGATGAATACGGATTTGGAATTGACCTACACAGATGGTGATTTGCAAGCCATAGAGAATGGTCTTTCTTTGTATAACATTCGTCAAGGGTAGAATGTCGCTACTCTACTTCCCTAATTGTTCTACTAGGAGTTAGAAAATCAATCTGCTTCTCTTAAACTACTAGAATAATTAGGTTTATATTAACTTCATTCTTCTAGATGTGTTGGGGCAATTGTTGAGGGGGAAGTGCCAGGGTACTACAGTTACGAATTCCTGCAAGCCCTGGTGATCCACGTCGAGAAGAGCCAGCCCCTTCCAGCCTGTTTAAAAAAAATGCATTTATGGCAAGATAAGTCTCTTTCTACTTTATAATACGTTATTATAGCTTTTGAATTACAGAAGAGCTAGCCAGTTTTTGATCAAAGGCGGAACTAAATTCTTTCAGGCGCTTCAGACCTCCTCTCTACTTCTAGAAGTATTAGTCATTGGGTCTCAGCGAAGCAAGTCCCATGAGAGTGTCTAAGTCAAACAGCGTCTTGGTGAGAATATTATTCTTTCTCTCGGCGTCCATGATTACCTTTGTTGACGACATTGTTCAAAGACCCCAATTCGGTATCGCTCCAGCCAGGTCGAGAATGTTCCGTGGTGACTGGAAGGTTTAAAACGTTTGTATCCCCGTTTGGCCATCAAACAATATTTGCAACTCCATCTTCATCTTCGACCCTTCGACTCTCCCGTTCGTTTTATGGTATCGAACAAAATACCGACCAAATTACCCACTTTGCCACCAGTCAGTGGCCCAAACGATCACCCAAGAACCTTTCTACAAACAGGCAGCTGTCCCAGGTGAGCCTCTTGGGGTGATTTGCAAGCCATGGATAGCGCTTCCACCCCCAAGCTGATCACCGAGTTGGGTCGCTCGATAATGGTGGTCCCGGAAAAGCCTCTTTTAGAGTAAGTTGCGATCTGTGTTCTGCGTGGGATAAAACAATAACTGTTGCGTTTGTCCACGGATTTAATGGACAACCTGAAAGAACTGGGACGCACCCTGGAGGCCAACGGGCAGCCGCCCCCAAAAATGTATACTGGCCCAGAGACCTTCTCCCCACAACAGTCAAGAACACGGCACGGGCGTTGACGTTTGGATACGATGCCAATATCAAAAACAAACTCATCCACACATTCGAAGGCCCTAACAAGCAAACGGTCTATGACATTCCGAATGACTTTTTAAATACTTCTAAAAAGCGAACGCCTATCCGAGCCTTCAAGGCGAATATCGTTCATTGCCCACAGCCTTGGAGGAATTGTTGTCGAGGAGATGCTTCGCCGATCTCGCGGTTCCGAGGGTGTACACAAACACTTGAGCAGTATTTACGAATCCACATGCGGCTTTCTGTTCTTTAGGGTTCCTCATAGTGGCGCAGATCCCAGAGGATTGATGCGGCAGTTTGCCGAGAATTTTGCTACGGCACTCCAATTCATGGTCAGCAAACAAATCGTTGAGACACTGTTGCCTACCTCTGAGCGTCTTAAGGAGTTGCGCGATACGTTTGGCCCGATGGCACATCAGGATCACTGGATCATATATTCTTTTCGGGAGCAATACAGGCTTCGACGTCTGAATAATGACAAGGTCAGATCAAACGTTCTTCATTTGTACCAAGACTAGTTTAATCAGGTTGTTGAGGACTAGGCACTCTTCTTCTTTGAACAATTCCATCATTGATGAAACCAACCAACACATTGCGGACAATCACCTGGGAATGTGTAGATTTGCTGGATCCGGCGATACTGAATACAAGAAAGTGGCTCGGGCTCTCGAACGGATTGTTCGGCCTGCTTCTGCAAAACATGTTTCAGTTGGACTTAAAGAGCCACTGGACACACAAGAACGAAACGCCTATCTGGAATCCCTGGATTTCGATCAAATTGAGACTCGTCACGATACCATTACCAGGGCTCAAGCCAGACTATGTCAATGGCTTCTCAACACACCACAGTACCAAGACTGGCTCGATTCTACTAAGATCTCCGATCATCGTGGATTTCTGTGGATCAAAGGGAAGCCAGCTACTGGGAAATCGACAATAATGAGATTTACCTGCGGCAACGCTTTGAAGACCTTGGCGGACGCAGACACTGTGATAATCTCATTTTTCTTCAATGCGAGAGGTGACGATTTGGAAAAATCGACGATAGGAATGTATCGTTATTTATTATTTCAGCTTCTTGAAAAGATCGAGGAACTGCAGCAAGTCTTCTATTCGAGAAGGTTGAGGCCAAACGCAGGTGGTCTCTACTGTTGGAATATTGGATTGCTCGAGGATGTCTTTGGTCGTTCAATTCAGTGCCATGGGAACCGCACCGTGATGTGTTTTGTCGATGCCCTGGATGAATGCGACGATGATGAGCTTCACGCCATGGTCGAATCCTTTCAATGTTTCGGGGAATTTGCTGTCTCCTCCCAGACTCATTTTTATGTGTGTTTTTCAAGTCGTCATTACCCGCATATCTTGATTAAAAGTGGGATAGAGCTTGTTCTCGAGGGTGAGGATGGCCACCAAGAGGATATTTCCAAGTATGTGCGCAGCAAGCTGCACGCTGGAACCCGCAAGCAGATCGAGCCAATTGAGGACCAAATTTTGCAGCGAGCTTCTGGGATTTCCCTATGAGTTGTCCTTGTTGTGGATATTCTCAACAAGACCGCACTGCAAGAACGCCCAGACGAGATACCTGACCGACTGGAAGACCTGTTCGAAGATATCTTGACCAGGGATTGTCGTAACGTGGAGGGGTTGATTCTCTGTCTCCAGTGGATACTTTTTGCCAAAAAGCCGTTGAAGCGCGAAGAATTCTATTACGCCGTTTTGATCACTCCGAGTGGATATATCGGGCCCTGGGACCCGGATGAGGTTCGTTTAGAGGACATGGAACGCTATGTTCTCAGCTCCTCGAAAGGGCTTGCCGATGTCACGAAATAAAATAAAAAAACAGTCCAGTTCATACACGAAACTGTTAAGGAATATCTTCTCACAGGAAATGGGTTCGAAACCCTCCGCGCTGGCCTGGGCAAAAATATACAAGGAAAGAGCGTTGTCAAAGTTAGCTGGCCCTTGAGTCCCCTCGACTACCTTCACCTGAAAATCTGGAAACAAATGCACAAGTTGAGCCAATTCGCTAAAAAAACGATAAAGAATTTCCATCCCTCCGCTATGCAACAGACAATATACTTTATCACTCAGACCGTGCACATGAAAAGAGCACTAACTAACTTATTTTTTTCTATAACTTTTCCCGTAATAAAGTGAAAATTATAGTATCCTAAATATACTAAGAAGTTAGATTAACTAAATCGTAAATAGGAAATCGTAAATCGTAAAATATTACTTTCTATAACTATAAAACAGAAGAATATTTTTATTTTTATTTTTATTTTAAACTCTCTCTCTCTCTCTCTCTATATATATATTAAGACTAGATAGTCTTAACTATAGTAACTAGTTAGATAATAAGAAGAAAGAATAAGTATTATATATATAATAGTAATTAGATAAAAACTTCTCAAAATTAATAAAGTAATCTTAAAAGTCTTAAAATATATTTAGACGATTATAAGATAGTTAAGAAAGAGATCTAAAGTACTTTATAATTATATTAAGTAATTATAGTAGTAGTAGTAGAGAAATAGAAAATATATAAAGAGCTTCTATCTCTTTTTAAGAAGCGCTAGTAAGTAATAATAGTATAATAATAAAGAAAGAGAAGTGAATAGAAGAAGTTAGAAAAAAGTAGTAGAATATATAGATATAATAGAAAAGAGCTTAATTTAAATAATACTTAACTTAATAATAAAGAAAAAGAGTATTAAAGCTATTATTAAAATAGTAGAGAAGATACTTAAGTATAAGATATTAAGAAAAAGAGAAGTTAAATATTTATAAAAGAAATTCTATAAAAAGAACTTACTATTATAATTAGAAAGATAGAAGATATAAAGAAATAAGTACTAATAGAAATAGAAAGAGTTAAAGCTAGAGAGCTATAGAGAAGAGCTAGAACTATATTATAAAGAGAAGAATAAGCTAATACTAAGAGCTTATTTATCTCGTATATATTAGTTCTCTTATAATTATAGTATAAGAGATAGATTATAGATTAGGAACTTATAGCTAGGTTCGATAAAATACGTGAAAGTAATCTCTTATATAGTATAGTAATAAACGTCTAAAGAGAAGAGAAGAGTATAAAGTACTCTTATAACTATATATAGATCTACTAGTATAGTTACGTATTCTTTCTATAATATATCTATTTAAAAGAAAGATTAGCTTTAAAAACTTAAAAAAGCAAAAGAAACAAATAAACAAAGCTATAACTTATCTTCTAGTCTTTAAGTAAGCTTCTTCTAAGTTATAGCTAGCTTTAGAGGTCGTATACTCTAGCTAGCGTCTATATAGTAACGTTCTATTAAGCTATAATATTATCTAACTTCTAGCTATAAGTAAGGTTCTTCTAAGTTATAGCTAGCTTTAGAGGTTATATACCCTAGCTAGCGTTATATATAATAGTGTTTCTTTTCTTTCTTTTAAGATACTTAAGAATACTTTAAACTATATATAATACTAGTATATATTCCTAGTCTATACTACTATATCTTAGAGAGATATATTAATATAAAAAGTAAGAATTTAGTAAGATATAAGTAAGATTAGCAGACGTATAGTTAGTAGACGTACGAAATTATTAAGAAGTAGATAACGAGATTAATAGACGTATAAACTTGAAATTATTAAGTAAATAGTAAGAGAGAGAAGATAAGAGAAGATAAAACCGAGTCTTAGAAGTTAATATTAGAGCGGAGATATAAGAGAATAGAGTAAGAAAGAGGATTAAAGACTTAGATAAAGAATCGAGAACTCGAGACTTAAGAGATTAAAGAGTTTACTTAAGAGATTTAAAAGAGGTTATTAAAGAGATTATAGAGAGTATATATACTATATAGAGTAGAAAGGTAGTAAGAGTAGTCTTTTATCTTTTTTACTAACTTATCGAAGATTTAGAAAATAGTTCTACTTATTACAAAATAGTATATATACTAATAGCTAGATTCTTATTAAGTATTTAAAGTATAAGATTAGAAAGCAGATAAGAGAGAGAGAGAGGTAAAAGGTATTAGTTATAATATAGTTAGTAGAAGTCGAAAGATAGAGATAATTTAGAAGAGTTATTAGATTTTAGAGTATTACTACTATATAGTATAAGAGATAGATTATAGATTAGAAACTTATAGCTAGGTTTAATAAAATACGTGAAAGTAACTCTTATATAATATAATAATAAACTTCTAAAGAAAAGAGAAGAGTATAAAGTACTCTCGTAACTATATATAAGTTACGCTATTCTATCTCAACGCTAGCAAAGGCCTCTAGTATACTAAGAGCGCTACTACGTGATTCGCTCTCTTATTCTTCTATTTATTCTATTAGAAGCGTTTTAAAATCCTTTTATATTATATATATATATCTATTATTATATTTCTAATTATTAAAACTATAGATATAACTTAAATAGTTACTTAAAAGTGTCTAATACTTATAAAACATCTAAATATATACTTAGCTAGTTAAACTAATAGAACTAATAAAAATATCGACTTCTCTAAAAAGTAGAAATAACCTAAGTTTTACCTTCTTAGAGTATCTCTTAACTTTTAGACATATTCTTCTATAATTAGTATAAGACTTTATATCTTTCTCTAGAGAGCTAGCTCTCTAGACTCTCTAGTAGAAGAGATACTCTCTTATATCTATCTACTAGAAGTAAGCGTATTCTATAGAACGTAATTAAATCGGATTCTAGATAATATAGAATAATAGACAGAAGTCGATAAATAGATTACTATTGTTGGTATGACTTATGGTTATAAAAGCGATGTAAAAAGAGTTGTATTATCGTTTATATATACTGAGTAAAGCTAGCTACAATGCCTACGATGCCTACTTAAGTAGCTCTTAAGTAAGAAGCACGTATACTCACGTATACTAATCCAAATTGCTATTTACCTTTAAATATATACTAATACTGGCACTTCTTTAAAACGACAAAAGTTACTTAAAAGCTATCAACATCTCCTATCTGATCCAACTAATCAGAGCCCCCTATTCTCTATTCTTAGCTAATAAGAAAGCTTTAATTCTATCCTCTATTATCTCTTATTCTACTCTAACCTAGATCGAAGTGTACACCTCTTTGTGTTAGTAGGCCTCTGCCAGGATCGTCCTGTTACCGATTATACTCCGGACGTTTGGTAGGAATGTCGAAGTTATCACTGTCGTCGCTTAAATTAGAGATAATATCTTTGAGAGTAATCAACTCTTGAAACAATACTTCGAAGTCAAAGTCGCTCGGAGGCCTTGGATGCTTTCAGAGTTGGTTACGTCCGCGCCTCTGAGGCGGTTTTGAAAGGGGTTCTAGGATATCAGCATTCTGACGAATTTCTAAATAATAAAGTCGATATCGATATTAAGGGGGGGTCTATCGTTTAACATCTTACCTACTCTAAGGCTCTAAAGTTCCCCCCTTTTTATAAGATTATAGTGTTAGATTATTTAACAGTGCTGTCTCAGAAACTTCTCTATCCGCCAGTGCTGTTCCAAAAGTTTGAGAAGTTTTGAAAGAGTATAGTTTTATAACTATAGGTTAAAACTTTATAAGACTACCTAGTAGCACCATAATATAGTCCTTATTCCTAACTCCGTTATCTTCGTCATCTTAAGTTTAGGCGGTATATGACAGACCTAGGTTAGCGGGATCGTTGAAGTAATTATTAGTAATATCTAAGGAAGCTGAATACTGAGTTTGGACGGCATATGACAGACCTAGGTTAGCGGGGGGATCGTCGAAGTCATTACTGGCAGTATCTGAGGAAGCTAGATGTTATTATTGTTGTTGCTATAGTTTTTATTATCTTTTAGCATGTTCTACTATATATTTGTCACGGGATCTAAAGTAGTGTAGTCGATAGTATTATCGCGATAAAATACTACAGTATTTTAGATTAATATATTATTATGATATCCCAGTAGTACGTATCCAAATACGCTATAATACTATCGTAATATCGTGATATTATACGGTATATCTTTTAATGACTCGTAAGCGCTAAAACCTACTTTTTCTCAAAATGAGGCTATTCACACTTTTTCTATTTACTCTTTTATTACTTACTTATTACTAAACTTCTTATTATATACTTTATTAAATAAAGATTAAGCGTATGCTAGAAAGCTTAGCTTTCTTTCTTTAAACTAATATAATCGTTTTATAGAAATATCTTTATTCTAGCTATTAATCTAACGTTGTTGTCGTCGAATTAGTACTTAGTATTAATAGATTTTTAGACATGTTTTTATCTCGTACGGGCCACATTTTTAACCTTATAATATTTAGGTTAATTTAAGAGCTATTTATCTAATTCTTTTTTTAAAAGACTCTATTTAAATAGATCTATAGTTCTAGCTATTTAGCTATATATTTTTTGTATTATGCGTCGTATTATATAAAGCTAAAATATAAGGCTGAAAAAGGTAGAGTAAAGAACCGGGGTAAAAAGCTTAAATATTATAGCTTAGTAATACCACGATATTATTATAATATAGATTAAAATACTAATAATATAAAAGATAATATTATTAGGTATTATGAAATTTAAATAGTATAAATAGTACGTATTAAAGTGGGTTTCCAACAATATATCGTAGTAGTATAATATTCTAAATACTATCGACTACACTGATCTAAAGACTCTACTACTAGCTCCTTCTAATACTATAGCTTTCAATTCTTCGTCTAACTACTTAGTTTCGTTAACCTCGGTAGTAGTATTATATAGTGCCTAAGTGCTAGTATGCCTATCTATCTCAACCTATATATCTCTACTATAAAGCGTCTGTTATAACCTAGTAGCAGTAGATTAGTAGATCTTAGTGAATTCATCTTAATCCTATTCTTCGAAGTCTACTTAAAATTCGTCTTAAAGAAGAAGGTCTTCGTTCTCTCCTTTAGCGTACTCCTCTTCTCTTTCGGCAGCATATATCGTCTCTTCTGTTGTTGGAATCGGGGTTGGTATGTCCGCCATATCGTTGTTATTCGAAGTGGTGGATGTTGTTGAAAAGTCGTTATCGGGTTTCGGGTGAACAAGTGTCTTAGAGAGTATGAATTATCTCAGGGGGAGGTAGGAGGTCGGTGGAAGGTTAGTATTCGCAATCGGCGCTTCCTGTCTTAAGAAGCGTTTATATTTTTTTTTTTCGAATCGATGCTACTAGTCTTATATTTAGTAGGCCTTCGAGGTCTCTTCGAAGGGAGGTAGAGGGTCGGTAGGAAGTCAGTAGGTTAGTGAGGGGTCGCTATTCGTAATCAGCGCTTCCTATCTTAAGAAGCGTTTATAGTTTATCAAATCAAAAGTATTATCGAAAGTATCGGTACTAACGATTTCGAGAGGTCTCTTTAGAGAGAGGTAGGAGGTTAGGATTAGCAATCAGTGCTTCCTATATTAAGAAGTGTTTACTATTTATTGAAAATTATAGTAGAAGGAATCGCGATCAGAGAAGAGGAGTCTACTAGTGATATTAAGTTTACTTTTATATAAGCATACCCGTAGTAGAAATACATAAAGTAACTAAGTATCTGATCTATATGTCTACTAATTAGTGTTAGTATAACTTATAGTTATAAAAGCAATGTAAAAAGAGTTATATTATCGTTCGTATATACTAAGTAAAGCTAGCTACGATGCCTACGATGCCTACTTAAGTAGCTCTTAAGCGAGAAGCACGTGTACCCACGTATACTAATCCGAATCGCTATTTACTCTTAAATATATACCGACAACTATAGACCTTAGTATAGCGTTTTATGAAAATTAGTAGAAGAAGTAAAGAGAAAGCGCTAGCTTAAATAAGTAATTAGTATATAATTAAGAAAAGTTCTTAGATTTAAGCTTTTTAAGCTTTAAATATTCGATTATATATAGTTTATTAATTTATTATTATTATTATTCTAAGCTTTACTTACTCTTTTTAGCTGTTTTTATATAGCTATAGTCTCTTAGTATAAATTCGCTTTTTTAGATAGAACTAATTCTTTTTAAGAAAATAATAGCGATTATTTTCTAATAAGAGTAAATATATTAAAATTTCGCTAATTTTCTACGCTAGCATAGTACCTATACTAGCGTTAGAATAGAATAGTGTTTCTTCTATAAATAGGTTCACTAGTACGGTTACGTGTCTTTTCTATAATAATAATATATATACTACTAAAATAATAAGATAATATATAATATATACTACTAAAATTAAATAATATACTCTTTTAATCTTTTAACTTTTAATTTTTATATATATATCTTTTCTTCTTATACTACTATTACTAGTATAACTACTTATAACTTAATCTAAAGTTAACGAAATATATACTAAAATAGATACGAGCTAAATACTATAGAATATATTTAAAGCTAAACTTATAATATAAATAAATATATATAAGTATCTGTGATAGTATGCCGTTATCCTAGATAGCTAGGAGTATCTACTACATATAAGGTTTCAGTAGTTGTTGTCTTATATTATCTGTTTTAGGAAGGTTATATAGGTTTAAGCTTTTATATTAGCTGAGGTTGTTTAGTTTTAGACTCTTTTGTATAGTCTGAACCTCTTATATATAGTAGCCTACTCTCCTAGAGTTAGAAAAGGCTAGTTTAGTCTTTTCTTTTATATTAGAGCCTAGTATTTATATACGTTATTCTGCTATATATACTTCTATATATCTCTACTATAGTTATATATATTTCGTGCTATTATATAAAAAGGCTAAACTCTTCTTTACTAGTGACAGTATAAATAATATCTCTTTTTAAGCTTTTTATTACTTCTTTTATTTCAAATACGACTTAGTCTAGATTTAGACTAGAAGGATAATATTCTTAAATAGCTAGGTAATTAGAGACTACCTAGATAGCTAGTAATACTAGGGTTTGGTATTTATATAGATAGCTAGTAAAAATCGTATTATAGACACGTTAAGAGATTAGAATACGCTAAGTGTTTCTAAGAATCCTAATAACCCTAGGTGTAACGGCACGAAATACACACTACTACAAAAGAGGCATATGGGAGTGCGTTCGGCAGAATAACATGCGTAGATACTAGGCTCTGATACGGAAGAAAAGGCTAAACTGGCCTTTTCTGACTCTAGGAGTAGGCTGCTATATACAAGAGGTTTCGGACGATACAAAAGGGGTACGAAACCGAACAACGACATACGTCGGCTAATACAAAAGCCCGAACCCTACGAAGTACGTCTGAAAGTCCGGACGGACGTACGGACGTACGTAACCTTCCTAAATTAGACAATGTAAAACAACAACTGCCGAAAGCTAATATGTACAGCATATGCTACGTAATATCGGCTATATAGGACGGCATACTGTTACATCCCCCTCCCTTGAAAAAGACTCGTCCTGAGTCTGTCTATGTTATCGTTCAGGGCTGAATCGAGATGGCGTAAGTTGTTGCATTTGTTGTATTTGTTGTAAGCGAAAAGGTTAAGGTCTGAATCGTATCTGACCCGAGTTCGTAGATGCTTTGTTTATTGAAATGTCGTAAGCGAGATGTCGAGATGTCGGTACCGAATCGAATTCGTAGATGCTTGTAAAGAGACTTCGTTTCTAATCCTTTAATATTAAAAGCAAGCATTCGCGTTCGCTAAAAGAGTGTGGTCTGATCCGTCTAGTAGGTTGGAGAAAGTTTAAAAGTTTAAAAAGTTTAAAAGTTTAAAAAGTTTAAAAGTTTAAAAAGTTCAAAAGTTCAATTAAAATAGAGTCGAAGTCGAATTTAGTGTAGAGTCGGAAGTCGTTTGGTTAAGAGGCAGTGATAACTTAGTTAAGAGCTCACTTTGAGAGCGTACTAACTCGTATCTGATTCGAAGAATTTAAAAAGGTAAAGTTAGAAATGAAAATTTAATGATGTCGTAGATAGTGATAACTTAGCTAAGAGGTTACTATCCTTTTAAGAGCGTACTAATTCGATTCGTATCCGATTCGAAAGTTTAAATAAAAAAAAGGACTTCTGGCTCGGCTAGAAGTGAAAGAAAGTAAGAAAGAATATAAAGACTATAAGACTTTTATTAGAGTTGGTGAGGTTTTAGCTAGTTAAAGGCGAAGTTGTTGTCGAAGTTTGTTGAATTGTCTAAGTATCTAGGGATAATAAAAGGGGGGGTTTCGGCTAGTTAAAATAAAAGAGTTGTTGCTGAATGTTGAAAACGCTGTCTAAAGTTTAGGATAATAAAAAAGGGGTATAGTTTCGGGTACGACATTTATCGGTACTGTTATAGGAACTGTGTTACTTAGGCCCGTAGGCTGCCTTATTCCTTTCAAGGTACTTAAGAACTTATTCATCTTCTGATTTCGAAGAAGAGTTGCTGTCGTATTATAAGGAGTTTAGAGCTAGATGGAGGGGTATTCTTTTGAACTGGAGTGGTTTGGTTTAGCTCCTTGTCTATAGCTAAAAGATCGTTTACTATTTTAGTAAAGTTATAATTCTAGTGTCTCTTAAAAGTAGTAGACGCGATTCGAAGCTAAGGTGTAATCTTGTTCTATATATAGAAGAACTGTTCCGATTCTCTCCAAGTATGGCCGTACTTGAAAAGCGAACGTTTCTTTGGCGTAATCTTGTTCTTAATTCTACTTCTATCTCTTTTAACCTTTATACTGGCGGGGACTTGGTCTGTAACTGTAGTTGTAGTCTTTTAGTTTAAGGGAAGTTTAGAGTGGAGTTAGATGATGTTTAGTTAGGATTTAGTAATAACTTAGCTAAGAGCTTACTTCTTTGGTTCTAATAGAAAGCGTATTTTAACTGATTTGTATCTGATTCGAGGGTTAGGAAGTGGTAGGAAGGTATTAGAGGTAGTAGTGTCTCTTAAGTAAAAGAGGTCTGAATTAAGGCTTAAAAGTAAAGGAGGGTTGAATGAGGGTTAGATTAGGGAGGGTTTAGAGGTGAGATTTTTGACTTCTAAGTTCGCTTGTAATTTTGTCCTCTATCTCTCTAATCGATTGTTTTATCCTTTATGTGCTGCTATCTCGTCTATATATTGTCTGTATTTAAGAAGTCTTGCTTATCGTTTTGTCGGGATCTTCTAGGTCTTGGTATGCGGGAGTGATTTAGAAAGGGTTTAGAGGGTCTTTTAAAAAGGGGAGTGGCCTTAGAAGGTTGTTTAACGCTATTCGGCGGAACTGTTGATATGATGTCGAATGGGGGGGGGGGGTAAGAGCAGATTCGGAAGCCTTCGCGATGACTTTTGGTGATAGTCGACTTATTCATCGAACCTGTGTATAGTAGTCCTTGTATAGAGAGGGTTATTAGGATTCTAAACACTTAGTATATTTAAATCCCGTGACGTATAAGATACGATTTTTACTAGCTGTCTAAAACCGATACTAAACCCTAATATTACTAGCTGTCTAGGAGATCTCTAGAATCCTAGCTATTTAAGGATATTGTTGTTTAGGTCTGATTCTAGCTTAAAGCGAAAGGTATATTATCTAACTTCGAAAAAGAAACAAAAGCGACGATAAGCTTGAAGAGATATTATAAATGCCGTCACCGGCGAAGTAGAGTTTAGCCTTTTTATATAATAGTACGAAATATATACTACTATAAAAGAGGTATATAAGAGTACGTTCGGCAAAATAACATACGTAGATACTAGGCTCTAATACAGAAGAAAAGGCTAAACTAGCCTTTTCTGACTCTAGGAGTAGGCTGCTATATATAAGAGGTTTCAGACGATATAAAAGGGGTATAAAACTGAATAACGATATACATTAGCTAATATAAAAGCCTAAACCCTATGAAGTACGTTTGAAAGTCTGGACAGATGTATAGACGTACGTAACCTTCCTAAATTAGATAATGTAAAATAACAACTGCCGAAAGCTAATATGTACGGCATATGCCACGTAATATCGGCTATATAGGACGGCATGCCGTCACACTAGAATCGGTGAATAAGTCGACTTTATAGTTATTACGAAGGCTTCTAGACCTAACCTTACTCTCCTCTCCCCCTTTTCGACTTTATATTAAACTAGTTCTACTACGAGGCGTTGAACGACCTTTTAGAGCTACCTCTCTTTCTGAAAGCCGCTTGAATAGCATCTATATACTAAGATCTAGAAGATCTCGAAGACCTAATAACAGTCGAAGACACTAGCGGGACTTCTTAAATATAGACTAGATGTGGTCGGTTATATAAGCTTTAGAAGTAGAAAATTAAGAAATAAAGGATCGGCTAGCTGAGCTAGAAAGGAGAGTAAGCGAACTTATATTTTAAAGTCGACATCTCGCTTTGCTTTTAAAGCCTTCTCTAAACTCTTCTCGATCCGACTCTCTTTTAAACCTTCGATCGAACCCTCTTCTGCTTTTAAGCCCTAATTACCTCTTTCGGCTACGGGTAGCTGCCTCTAATACCTTCCGACTTATACGATATAGCACCGAAGCCTCTTCGAATACCCTCTAACCTTAATAGAAAAGTAAAATAACTGAAACTAATACGTAAAGCCCTTATTTAGAGTACGATAACCAAACTAGCTAGGAACTACCTAGATCCTAGATACGAGTTAGAATCGGTTTAGAATGCTTTCTAAGATTAAGAAGAAATAATTATCTCTTTTAGATACCTGATTTTTAACTAGTTATAAGATAGAGGATACTTAGAACGCTTTTAGATCCTTACAAATAGACGACGAAGATAGTCGAATTTAGTTCCGCTATAAGACGTTAAGCGACCTCTCTCTTCTAGGGCTACCCCCCTTTTTAAAAGACCCTCTAAACTCTCTCTAACCTATAACCGTACGCTGAAATAATAAGGGCTTAGCTCTTAAAGACAACCTTTCTAAATTCAGACGATATATGAATAATAGATAGATAAGATAGAGGTAAAAGGTATATAAAGGATAAAACAATTAGTTAAAGAAATAGAGGATAAAATTATAAATAAACTTTAAAGTTAAAAATCTTACCTCTAAACCCTTACTAATCTAACCCTTATTCAAACCTTCGTTCAAACCTTCCTTTACTTTTTAAAGCTTGAATTCAGACCTCTTTCGCTTACGGGCCCTTGCCTCTAATGCCTTCCTACTACTTCCCAACCCTCGAATTAGATACGAATCAGTCGAAATACGCTTTCTATTAGGATAAAACTTAGAAGCGAGCTCTTAGCTAAGTTATCGCTGTCAATCTCGACCGAACATTATCCGACTCTACTTTGAACTTCCAGCGAACATTTAAAAGACTACGGTTACGAACCGAGTCTCCGCCGGTACAAAGGTTGAAAGAGATGGAAGTGGAATTAGGACAAGATTACGCTAAAGAAACTTTTGCCGACTTTAAAAGGTTACTTTTCGAGTACGGCCATACTTGGAGAGATACTAGAATCGGAACGCTTCTTTTATATGTGGGACACACCTTAGCTCGTCTGAATCTCCCACAATACGACAGCGACTCTTCTTCGAAATCGGAAGATGATTAAGTTCTTAAGTACCTCGAAGGGAATAAGGTATTACGACAACTCGGTAACAACTTCGCCTTTGACTAGCCGAAACCACACCGACTCTGATAAGAGTCTTATATTCTTTACTTTCTTTCACTTCTAGCCGGGCCAGAAGTCCTTTTTTTATTTGAACTTTTCGAATTAGATACGAATGGGTATGCTCTTAAAAGGATAGTAACCTCTTAGCTAAGTTATTACTATTATCTACGATATTATTAATTTTTTCGTTCCAACTTTACTCTAAGTCTTCGCAGACCTTAGTTTAGACGAACTTATACTCTTTTTTCTCGAATTCGAATTAGATCTAAATCAGTACGCTTTTAAAGTAAACTCTGAACTAAGTTATTACTACCTCTTAACCGAACGACTTCTAACTCTACTCTAAATTCGCCTTCGACTTTTAAACTTTTTCTAACTTTACTTTAAACTTTTTTAGACTTACACTCTTTTAGTAAATTTTTCAAATTAGATATAAATCAGTTGAAATACGCTCTCTATTAAGACGAAACCTAGAAGTAAGCTCTTAATTAAGTTATTACTTTTAACTCTCAACTAAACACTATCTAACTCTTACGTTAAACTTTTCTAATTAAACTTTAAACTTTCTCTAACCTACTAGATAGGATTAGACTATACTCTTTTAGTAGACGCGAATACTTACTTTTAATATTAAAGGATTAGAAACAAAGTCTCTTTATAAGTATCTATAGTTACGATTTAGAACTAATATCTCGATATCTTATCTCACTTACGATATTATAATAAATAAAGCATCTTCGAACCTAGGTTAGGTACGATTTAGACTCTAATCTACCTTCTCGCTTATAATAAAATTAATAAATATAATAAATGTTATAACACTTATACTATCTCGATTCTACTCTAAACCCTGAACGATAAGAGAGAGAAGACTCGGGACGAGTCTTTTTTAAGAGAGAGGGATATGACAGTATGCTGTTATCCTAGATAGCTAGGAGTACCTGCTATATATAAGGTTTCGGCAGTTATTATCTTATATTATCTGTTTTAGGAAGGTTATATAGGTTTAAGCTTTTATATTAGCTAAGGTTGTTCGGTTTTAGACCCTTTTATATAGTCTAAACCTCTTATATATAGTAGCCTACTCTCCTAGAGTTAGAAAAGGCTAGTTTAGCCTTTTCTTCTATATCAGAGCCTAGTATCTATATACGTCATTCTGCTATACGTACTTCTATATGCCTCTACTGTAGTTATGTATATTTCGTGCTATTATAGTATCTTTTAGCTCTATACTTATATATAAATTTTATATATCTAAATTGAATTTTATACGTACTTAATAAGCTTTAAAGAAAGTCTTAGAAGTAGTAAATATAAGTGAATATAGAGTAAGAGTAATTATAATAAGAAAACTCTTAAATAGTAATATTATTAAATAATTTAAAAAAGAGAAATAAGTAGTATATATATAAAAAAAAAAAAGAGCTAGATAAAGAAAGTATATAGATAAGAAATAGAGATAGCTATAAGAACGCTTATAATATTTATAAAAAGAGTTTTAGTAAATATATTTAAAAGAGAAATAATAAATATAATATAAAGTATATTATAAGCTTTTAATATAAAAGTATAAAAGATTATATAATAATAAAGTAAATATAAAAAGTCTTAAAAATAAAATAGACTAGCTTTTTAAAACTATATTTTAGAGATATTAATAATTAAAGAAGTAAAAAAAATCTATTTAAGAGATATATTATAAAAAGCTTAGTATTCTTTATATAAAAAGTAGATAATAGAAGGAATAGCTATAAGATACTTTAAATACTATCGATAGAATTATATAGTCTACTTTTATAAATAAGATAAAAGATATACTTAGTATATATATAAGAAATATAAAAAAAGAGAAGAAGAATATTTAAATAAAAAGAACTTAAAAGAATACTTATTATTTATAAATAAATATTTAATACTATTACTATAAGAAAATAATTATCTTACTTACTAAGTAGTTTTAGATTTAAGCCTTAGTCTATAACTAGTTCTTTCTAGCGATATCTAGAAGATTTAGATAAGTATAATAGTATAATACTTGAATATAAGAAAGACACTAGAGATCTAGAATAGAGCTCTAAATAATAAGAAAGAATATAATCTAGTTAGATAGAGTAGTAGCACTTTTTATATATAAGAGATATTTTAAAATAAGTTAAATATATATTATATAAAAACTAGATAAGTATAATAATAGAGAAAAAAATAACTAAGATAATAATTTACTTAGTTTATAAACAATAAATAGAGAGAATACTAATTAAAGAGATTTTATAATAAGTAAGACTATAAAGAGTACTTATAATAGAAGATTTTAATACTTATTACTTTCTCTAAGATATATTTAGAAAATACAACTAAAATATAAACTTTACTTTTAAACTTATTATATTATAGATACTTAAAAGAGATATACTACTTAGTTATAATAGTACGAAATATATACTACTACTAAAGAGATATATAAGAGTACGTTCGAAGTAGAATAATATATATAAATACTAGGCTCTAGTATAGAAGAAAAGGCTAAACTAGCTTTTTCTAACTCTAGAAGAGTAGGTAGCTATATATAAGAGGTTTAGATAATATAAAAGAGGTCTAAAACTGAATAACGATATATATTAGCTAGTATAAAAAACCCTAAACTCTACGAAGTACGTCTGAAAGTCTAGATATATATAACCTTTCTAAATTAGATAATATAAAACAATAACTACTAAAACCTTATATATATAGCATATACTATATAATCTCGGCTATATAGAATAGCAGGCTATTATATTAGTAAGATTACTTAGAAAAGAGAAGAATCTTACTCTTTTATAATTAAGCTAGCTTTCTTAACTAGAAGATAATAATCTAGTATATCTTATTAGATCTAATAAACTTAGACTATATAGCTTAACTCTTAATAATAGTAGTAGAAGAGAAGAGAGAAGTGTTTTAGATACTTAGCTTTTACTTAGCTTTTACTAGAGACTAATAGATAAAATACTAGTTAATATTAAGGTTTTATAATTTAAGAAGCGAGTAATCTAGAATATATAAAAACTTAAAGAAGCTATTATAAGACTTATAAGAGAACTCTAGTAGAGAGTTTAAGCTTTAATACTACTTTAGAAGCTAGATAAGAGAAGAATATAACTATAGTAGAATATAGAAGTTAAGAAAGTATAAAATAAAGTAAAGAAATATAAGAGAACCTAGAAGAAACTATATATAAGAAGCTCTAGAAACTAGCTTAAGAAAGCTTTTTAGAAACTCTAAACTATAAATAAAAGAGTAAGAATATATTATTAGAGAGAGATACTTATAAAAGTAGTAAAAGATAATAGAAAGCTATAGACTTAAGAAGTAGATATATTTGAAAGAATATATAAAGCCTAAGAGACTAGTACTAGTTATCTTTACTTTACTTAATAGAACTTATAATAAAACTTATAAAAATAAAGCTTATATTCTTATAGAAAAGTTTTTTTTAAAGTTACTATAACTACTTAAGTATCTCTATTAAGAAATAAAGCTCTAAGAGCTTCTTTTAAAAGTATTATATAAGCTAGTATCTAACTAAGTATATTAAAAAAGTAATAGAATTAGTCTTATAAAAGATACTAAAGTTTAATATATTAGTAAATAGCTTTTTAAAAGTATATAATATACTATTTTAAGAAGTACTTATAGTAATTATAAAAGTAAGTTTTTATTTATAAGACTTTTTATTATAGTTCTATTATATAAAAGTAGTAGTATTAAAGAAGCTAGATAAGATAATAGAAGAATAATAAAGTAAGATAGAAGCCTACTAGCTAATAGTACTACTTTTAACTATAGAGACGATTATTAAAAAAGTAATAGTATAAAGACTTATAAAACTTATAGAAGATATAGTAATACTTCTAGAGCTATAGAAAAGTAACTAAAAGTATTAGAATATAGAACTTGAAATTAGAATAGTAATAGAGAAGATATATATAATATAAGAGAATAAGAGCTATATATCTCTAGCTTAACTTGATATAGTAGAGACGTTAAACTAGATAGACTATATATAGCTACTTTATACTTTAAAGAAGAAAGAGATATTATAATAGATTATAACTTAGAAAGAAAGCTTTTTCTTATAATATAAAACTATACTATTCTTTAATAGAAAGTTTATAAATAAGAGAGACTTAGATTAAAAAGTATTATAAGAGTTAGTAGTATCGCTTATACTTTTTATTCTATTTATCTTATTACTTTATAATAACTTAGTAAGAATTAATAAACTTATAATATTAAAGAATAAACTATAGAATACTAGAAGTAGCTTAGAAAAGATAGTACTTATATACTTTATAAGAATAAGAGTTCTATAGAAAGAGACTACTAAGTTTAGAGATATAAGACTTATACTAGTTAAGTATATAAAATTCTTAGAAGTAGAACTTAATAGAAAGCTAAACTAGAAAGTATATTAAGAAAAGATATAAAAGAAACTTATAATATAAACTTTTATATTTATAAAACTTATTATAAAAACATAGAAAGTAGATTACTATTAAGTATAGTAAATCTATATAGTACTATACTATACTAAAGAGAGAGAACCTAAAAAAGATAGTAAGAAGCTTAGAAATAGAGGCTAACTATATCTTAAATAACCTTTACTTTAATTTAAAAGTAGCTATATTTAAGAAGAAGGAGTTCTAAGTATCTAAGTTAGAGTAGTTAATCTAAAATATTTATAAAAGTATAGCTATATAATTAAGAAGAAGAAGAAGAAAGCTATTAAAGCTAGGAAAAGTAATACTATACTTATAGAAAGTAAGATAGAAATAGAAAGAGAGATAAGAAATAGAGAAAAGAGGTTTTAAAAATAATACTATATTTAAGAAATAGAAATAATATATAAAAGTATAAAAGTAGAGAATATAAAAGAAGAGCTTAATATAATATATAGAAGTAAGAGCTATAGAAGATCTATAAAGAGCTTACTAAAGCAAAGAGCTTATTACTTATTTAAGTATAGATAAGAGTAATAAAACTTAATACTTTTCTCTTCTTAAGAAGCGTACTAAATTAACTTCTAATATAGTATATATATATAGATAAGTGAGAAATAGTAGAGTACGTTATATTTTCTTATTAAAATATCTTATAAAAGAGAGAAGTATTTATAAAAGCTTTTAGAAAGTAAATTAGAGATCTAAGAGAACTAAGAGAGATATTAGTAGATAAGAAACTAGTACTAAAGATTACTATCTAGCTACTTATACTAGAACTCTTTAAAAAGAATAGAGTAGAGAATATAAAAGTAAGAAAGAATAGAGAAAAGATAGCTTAAGTATATTAAAAGTTAAGACTTAGACTTTAGTAGTTTTAAAAAAGAAAGAGTATAAAAATTATAATACTAATATATACTTTAGAAGCTAAGTATATAAGCCTACTATCTTTTATTTTACTAAGTTAAAATAATAAGCTTTAAATAGATAGTAGTAGAATATAATAGCTAGAAGCCGAGGTTATATACTATTCGAGCTTTAGACTTTTATATTAGCTAATAACTATTATTTATTTAGTTTTAGTTATAAACTTTTTATTATTCGAACTCTTATATATATATAATCTATCTCTCTCTTAGAAAGAGACTAATTTATTCTTTACTTTTATATAAAGCCTAGGAATCGTATATATTATTCTACTAAATATACTTCTATAGTTTATAATTTATACTATTATATAAAACTTAAGAAAAAGTATTATATACTTAAAAATAAACTTAAATATATTAGAGTATAAGTTATAAAGCTCTATAAACTAGACTAGAAGAAGTACTACTTACTTCTAAAGCTTAGCTTATAGCTTATATAGTATAAGAATATTAATAATAATATAATAGTAATTTAATCTTCTTATTCTTCTTACTTCTTATTATTTACTTATTATATTATAGTCTTTCTACTATTTTTAACTAAATAAAAGAGAGAGAGAAAGAGAGAAAAGAGATTATTCACTATATTACGAATTTATTTTATATACTAGTAGAATAGCTTTATACTAGCTATACTAGCTATAATAAGTATACTATAGTAAGTATATTAAGTATACTAGGTATGCTAGATATACTAAGTGTACTAGGTGTGCTAGCGCTGAATCGGCTACCTAATCAGCCTTAGCAGGCTTGGCGCCAAGGCCGACTCGCTAGCCGACTAGAACGCTTAACTCTAGTACTAAGAGTATTAAGGCCGACTCGCTACCTAACTACGACGCTAAGGCTAACCCGCTATCCGACTCTCGGGAGTATACGATTATATAACTAGCCTCCTGCCTCTTTATAAACTATCTAGCTCTATAAAACTATAATAGATTAAAAAAGTAAGTACTAAATTAAGTAATTAAGCTAAAGTTTACTTTCTAGAATACCTCTTATATAAGTAGAGTATATAAGTAGAGTATATAGATAGATAGATAGATAGATAGATAGATAGATAGATAGGTAGAGGTGAATAGGCAGAGGTAGATAGATAAACAGGTAGTAGAGAGTAGATAGATAGATAGATAGATATATTTAAAATAGTAGTATAAACTTAAACTACTAGTATAGCTAGTATACTTAGTATACTTAGCATAGCTAGTATAAAGTATAATAGCTATTATCTCTATTATAATATTATACTTAAGACTTAAGTATATTAGGTCTATTAAGTATACTAATATTATATCTAGTATATAAAAGAAATTCGTAATATACTTTAGCTAAACTTCTTTTACTTATACTAGGAAAAACTTTCTCTTAAAATATTTATTTACTCTCTTACTCTCTTATACTCTCTTAATATATATAATATATAAAAGAATAAGCTAAGAAGTAAGAGAGTAAGTAGATAGTATAATATAATTTAAGATTAGTTATAGCTTTTAGAAGCTTTATTTAATCTAGTTATAAATACTTAACTTTTACGATTTATAATTTATAATTCATGATTTAAGATTTAGTTGATTCTAATCTTTTAGTATAGTAAGTTACTAGTTAAGCTTCTCTTTTAATAATATTTTATAAACTATATATTTTTAGAAAATTTCTTATTTCCTAGTATAATAGTATACCGCTCTATATAGCTAAGATTATATAGTATATGCTATATATATAAGGTTTTAGTAGTTGTTGTTTTATATTATCTAATTTAGAAGAGTTATATATATCTAAGCTTTTAGACGTACTTCGTAGAGTTCGGGCTTTTATATAGCTAACGTATATCGTTGTTTAGTTTCGTATCTCTTTTATATTATCTAAACCTCTTATATATAGCAGCTTACTCTCCTAGAGTTAGAAAAGGCTAGTTTAGTCTTTTCTTCTATATTAGAGCCTAGTATCTACGTATATTATTCTATTAAACACACTCCTATATACCTCTTCTATAGTAGTATATATTTCGTGCTATTATATAAAAAGGCTAAACTCTTCTTCGCCGCTGATAGTATAAATAATATCTCTTTTAAGTACGTCGGTTATACATTTGTTTCGAATTCGACTTAGCTTAGAATCGGATTAGTTATACTAAGAGTAAACTTAAATAGCTAGGAAATCGGAGACCCCTAGACGGCTAGTAATATCAGAGTTTAGTATCGGTTCTAGATAGCTAGTAAAATCGTATATACACGTTAAGAGATTTAAATACACTGAGTATTTAGAATCCTAATAACCCTAGGTTCGGTGAAAAGTCGATATACTATAGTTATCGCGAAGGCTTCTGAATCTGATCTTAACCCCCCCCCCCTCTCTCTCTAAATCGACATTATGTCGAACCTAGTTCCGCCGAATAGCGTTGAACCCCCTTCTAGGGCCACCCCCCTTTTCGAAAGACACCCCTCTAAACCCTTTCTGAATCATACTTGTACGCTGAGACCTAGAAGATCTCGACGAAATAATAAAGATAAGCGAGACTTCTTAAATACGGACTAGATACGGGCGGTTGTATAAACTTTGGAAGTAGAAGGATAAAGGATAAACGATCGGTTAGCCTAGATAGACAAAATTACAAGCGAACTTCGAAGTTAAAAACACCCCACCTCCGAACCCTTTCCGATCCGACCCTTATTCAAACCCTCCTTTGCTTTCAAAGCTCGAATTCAGACCTCTTTCGCTTAAGGGACACCGCTGCCCCTGATGCCTTCCTACACTTCCTATATTCGAAAATACCTCTACTAGCGAACGACTAAAAAGACTACGATTACTCGGTTATGGACCGAGTCCTAGCCGTTGGTACAAAGGTTGAAAGAGATAGAAGTGGAATTAGAAGAAGAATACGCTGAAGAAACCTTTGCCGACTTCAAAAGGTTGCTTTTCAAGTACGGCTATACTTAGAGAGATACTAGAATCGGAAAGGTTCTTTTATATGTGGGACAAGATTACACCTTAGCTCTGAAACGCGTCTGCTGCGCTTAAGAGACGCTGGAATTATAACCTTAGATAAGAAGAGACACTAAAGCACTGAATATTTAGAAACGAGTACGCCTGTCGATATTAGTACTTTAGTTTAAAAGAATACTCCTTTATCCTTATCTAGTTTAGCTCTAAATCCCCTATGATACGACAGCGACTCTGCTTCTAAATCGGAAGATGACGAATAAGTCCTTAAGTACCCTAGTTCAGACCTAAATCGCTGAAGGGAACAAGGCGACCTACGGGCCTGAGTAATATAGTTTTATATAACTAGATATCCGAACTTGGATCCTGCTGTATCTGTAACTGTCCCTTTTGTTGTCCCCGGTTACTCGGATAATACGATAAACTTCGGTAACAACTTCGCTTTTGACTAGCCGAAACTCTACCGACTCTGATAAGAGTCTTACTTTCTTTCACTTCTGGCTAGGCTAGAAGTTCCTTTTTATTTGAATTCTTCGAATCGGATGCGAATCGGTACGCTCTCGAAGTGAGCTCTTAACTGAGTTATTACTGCCTCTTGACCGAACGACCTCTGACTCTACTTTGAATTTACCTTTAACTTTACTTTAAAACTTTTTCCGACCTACTAGACAGGATCGAACTATACTCTTTTAGCGAATGCGAACGCGAATGCTTGCTTTTGATATAGAAGGATTAGAAACGAAGTCTCTTTTGTAAGCATCTACGAATTAGGTCGGTTACGATTCGGGACCGACATCTTAACATCTCGCTTATAACAATTTACGATAATTAAAGTATCTACAAATAGGGTTAGCTACGATTTAGACCCTGACCTTCTTACTTACGATAAAATTAATAAATACGATAAATGTTATAACACTTATACTATCCTGATTCGACCCTGAACGATAAGATAGATAGACTCGAGGACGAGGGATGTGACGGTATACCGTCCTATATAGCCGTGATTATATAGTATAAGTTGTATATATAAGGTTTCGGTAGTTGTTGTTTTACATTGTCTAATTTAGGAAGGTTACGTACGTCCGGGCTTTCGGACGTACTTTATAGAGTTCGGGCTTTTATATTAGCCGACGTATGTCGTTATTCGGTTTTATACCTCTTTTGTATTATCTAAACCTCTTATATATAGTAGCCTACTCTCCTAGAGTTAGAAAAGGCTAGTTTAGCCTTTTCTTCTATATTAGAGCCTAGTATCTACGTATGTTATTCTGCTAAACGTACTCCTATATACCTCTTCTATAGTAGTATATATTTCGTACCGCTGTACCTAGATAGTCTTTCTCTCTTTATTTAATAATAATATATACTACTATATTCTTAATAATATCTAATAAGAGCCCTATACTCTCTTTCTTATTTTATAAACTTTTTAAGAAGAAAATTAATACTTTTATATATATTTAAATTTTTATAAAGTCTTAGTAGAAATTTATAAAAAGATAAAAAGATTTCTTATAAAAATATATTAGTATAAACCATATAATACTAGCGAAGAAGTATATAAGAGTACGTTTAGTAGAATAAAGTATACGAATTTATAAGCTTAATACTAAGATAAAGAATAAATTAGCTTCTTATAAATAGAGAGAGATAGAGTATATATATATATATATATATAGAATTAGACTATATAAAGTCTATAACTAAAACTAAGATAAAATATATTTATTAGCTAATATAAAGGTCTAAAGCTCGAATAGTACGTAACCTCGGCTATATTTAAAATAGCTAGCTATTATAAAAAAGAGAGTTACTAAGAAACAAGATACTAAAAATTATTTAAGAGTGAATAGATACTTGAATTAGTATATATAACTTTCTCGCTTAAGAGCTATTTAGCTAGATACTATAGCTAGCTTTACTTAGTATATATAAATAATAATATAACTCTTTTTATATTAAGCTTTATAACTACTAAGTTATACTAATAGTAATAAATATAGAAACTATATAAGAAGATATTATAGTTCTTTCTAGCTAAGTTTTCTATCTTAAAAAGTACTTTAGTTTTCTATTTTCTAAAATAAATAAGAAAATAAGAAATTTTCTAAAAACGTATAGTTTATAAAATATTATTAAAAGAGAAGCTTAACTTATAACTTATAATATATCTAGAACGTCTTATATAGCTAGAACTCTCTAATAATTCAAAACTCTTTCTTTCTCTAAATATATAAGAAAATAGAATTCTACTAAAGAATTTACTATAATAAAAATACTAGAAATATTAAAGGAAACATTTTAGTTTCTAGAAACTATATTTAAATTATCTTATTATCTAAACTAAGTAAGAAAACGAAAGTTAAAGAAGGACTCTATTAGAATAATAATTATAGAAAGAAAAAAAGAAAAAGTATTTAAGAAAGTTTTAGATAAGTTAAACAAAGTTCAGGTGTTACTACTTTATAGTAGTAAGTAGCAAGTCTAGTAACTTTAACTATTAAACTATATTATTTAAGAAAGCGTAGGTGAATTAAATCAAAGAAAGCAAGTTTACAGATTTTCAAGAACAGAGGTAGAAAGGACTTTGTGCTTTTTAAAGTAATATTTCTTTAACGATAATACTATTCTAGAAAGTTTAGGATAATTCAATAACCAAACAAAGTTACGGGAAGTACGTTACTAAAGTACAGTACATCTAGTGTGTGTCTAGACAGAATTGGTCAAAGGTGAGACCGGAAACAATAACCGAGTGAATTGACAGTCAACTCCACCTCACCCGCTCTTCTCTGACTCTTCCTTGACACCTTTATGCCATCTCTAGTTCTCTTCTCTTAGATCGTCCTTCTCCATCTCTTAATACCCTCACAATGGCCAAGAAATCGGCTGCAGCAAAGCAGCGGCGCAAGGAGCTCCTCCAATTCATCAAATCCTTGAAGCCCATGTCGCTGCAGACAGCGGCATGGTTCAAGCTATGTTCCATCGCTCCATCCTCCCGCCCAAAACGCATGATACAATTCTACTACAATGTTAGGGGAGACGCCTTTCTAATTGAGAGTTCTGGCATCACACAGCACCATCTCTCCTCCCTGCCATTCTCACACAACCCCGACCGACGAACCATCACACGAGTATACCAAAATTTGGAGAAGAATAGACTCGGGCGTCTCGATGAATACATTCTCGAGATGATATTTGATGCAATCGACCCCGAAGAGGGAGGTGGTCGCGGTGTCTTAAGTCAATTCGCCCTCACCAAGGCAGTATTCCCTCTCCTCGAGCACCACTGGGACAAGCATGGCAACAATCGTCTAGATACCGCAGTCGGTGCGGTCCTCCGATCCACCTCGCTCGTTAGATTACCCCAAATAAAGACAACATTTCGCGATGACGAGATCCCACATACCGCGCAAGACGAATATCACCAGTCCTGGGCGTTGCAATCTTCTTCTGTCAATGACAAAGTCCACCCATACCACCACCGCCGAAGTTGCTACACCCAAGCTTCAGGTGATGATCACCTCCCCCTCGATTGGAAGAGTTCGTTCAGAACCCAACTCCAACAGCTCTATTTCTCACACCTCAAGACCGCCCACGGCGGCGTATCACCAGAACTTGCTCTCTCATGTCTTATGGGCACACCAGACTCTCCTCCCTGCGACCTCGCTGAGCACTATAACCAATCACTACTCGAATCAAGAAGAAAACATATCGCAATCAACGTCGAACAAGACAGTTTGGAGGACTTTGAAGAGGTTTATCCTGGGCAAACCACCAAGCGAGTTCTCCTGAGTACGGAGGAACTCGGTAAACTCCAGCGATTGCTGGTTTTAAAGAACTTCACGTCGGAGCGGGGGTTAAAAGCTTGGAAAGGAATGATGGCAGAGGATGGTCTGGGGAGGTATGATACCGTGATGTCGTTGGATGAGTTTATGAGGGAAGTTGATGCAGAGTGGATTGTCCAGGAACTGGAGCATCCGGTCAGATATCCGGCGTCTTTGGGTAATTGAGGTAGTGGTGCTGTGGCTGTTGTTTTGGCGTGTCTTGTGGCCTGGTGATATGGCCCACGGGGCCTCTTTTACATTTCATTTCGTTCTCTTCTTCTTTTGCTTCTTGTGGGGGATTGATGAGACCATCATATCTATTACCTTTCGGCGGAATTTGGGAAGAAAGGATAGAGAGCAAGAACCTGTGGTATGGGTATTGGTGTAGTTGGTAGGGATTTTTTTTTGGGGTGTTTCCAATCTTGCTTTCTGTTTTTTCCTTTCTGAACTTGGGACTTGAGCATTGCTATTACAAGTAGCAAGACGTGCGAGGCGATTTCCATTAGATTCAGATCCACAAAGGATAATGCATTTTACTTCATAATTGAAACTTGATGATCATGAGTCCTAGGTTTAGTGATATGCGATGTGTTGTGGGCACTCTAGAGTTACTTCCAAGGTGCGAAAAGATACGAGACTACATGAACACCCCAGTTACTATATGGTTTCTACGGCTCTCGCCATTATACCAGTTCGCTTACATGCATGCCGAAATAGCCTCTCTTAAGGTTAAAAGTGTATTCAGGTAGTCTAGTAAGACTAATTAAAAAGACAGATCCTCCAGTAGAGGGTATCGTAGTGGGTAGACGGGTGGGTTAGAGACTCCGGCGATTACCTATTCTCGTTTATTATTAAAATTCAGCCTCTCTAATAAGTGTCTCCTCTACTGCTTATTCTCTTTCTATTATTAGATAGAACTTTCTTGCGTTATAACAGTATTCCACAGACTTGGGCGGCAATATTACCGGTGACATATTAGAGAGGTCTACGATATTTATCGTATTATATTAAGTGATCTGATTACTACCGGATTTCTAAGAATAACTAATAATATATTAATTATTAGTAGAAAAATAGTTAATCTAGATAGTTCTTCTAGCTAAGAGCTAATAGAATACTTAGTTTCGCTTAGTCTTAGTATTTTCTAAAAATAAAGATAAAGTTATATAATTTTATTAGTAAATTTTAATTATTTCTAACTCTAAGAGATTACATGTCTTATTATAGGTCCTTTATACTAAATCAAAGCCTTGTATAGTATCTTTCTAATATAATAAAGCAGATTTTTAAAAAGAAAATATAAGTTATATAATATCTATTTAGTACTATAGCGTCAAAAACCTAATATTTATCGATTATTATTGCTTTTTTAATAATATTTATTATATCGGATAAGAATTTATACTTTTTATTATACGATATTTATCACGATAAGCTAATAAATATCGTATCGCCGCGTAAGTCTAGTATTCTATTATTTAAAATAAAAATAAAAATCGTCTCCAGTCGTCAAGAAATAGCGTAAGATTTATTGTCAAGAAAATAGGAAGTACTATAAGGCTATTCTTTACTTAAAATAGAAAGACACTCCTTGGTGTTCAAGAAAATGATCCACACATATTTCCCATTCGCCGTGAGACTTTATTGGAAAAGGAAGCAAGTATCTCCTTGCTCAAGACCTCAAGTCAGTCACCTACCCCAAGCCACATCATCTCACATTTCAAACACCTCAAGCACAAATACATATCAAAGAGCACAACCCCAAAAATTGTTTACACAAAAATTTGATTTGGAATCGCCCCCTCCATTTTCCTCTTCATACACCAAACTATCTAGCATTAAGCTCTAGCCAAGTGCCAACCACCGTCACCCGCTCACATACACACCCCAATAAAGTTCTTCCCTTTAAACAGAAGGAAAAAGTAGCAATAGTAATAGCAGTAATAAATAACTTCTTCGACATAAGCCATCCCCCCAAAAGGGGGGTAAAAAGAACATGGGTATCATATACTCATACAACATCTCCTTATCTCTTCCTCTCTTCTGTATTTATCTTCTCGCTCTCATCCCAGTAGAATATCCAACGAAAGAAAAGAAGGAAGAAAACACCAACAATGCATACATACTCCAGCAAGCAAATTACCGCTCCCTTACACGCATCTCATACACATTCATTAACTCATTCATCACTCCCCATCTCGCTTCCCGCACTCACACTTCCACTACCCCCAGAGCTGCCCCCATTACTGAAGTAACTCTGATCAATCTTGAAAATCCACTCCACCTTCTCTCTCTCACTCCTCGCTTTGAATAACCACGAGTTATCCGTTCCATAAACAGCAAACACCTTTTCCTCGTCCCTCTCGCCTGCTCTCCCTCGACCCGGATTGGCATTCGCATCTCCTCTGCGTAGTAGTTTTGCGATCTGAGGTTGGTGATCGACGCGACTATTCCGTAAAGGCACAACACATACTTCTTCCCCGTCGGGAATGGAGTGGATATGCAGATACGGCCGACGTAATTCGACGAAGCGTTTCACCCACTTTGTACTATCGATTGAGGGTGTGAGAAGGTATCCGCCCTTGAGAATCTCGGGATTTTTATGTACAATTGAGATATTGGCTAGAAGGTTAGGCGAGGTCGGCTGGACGGGAGGTGGGGTAGAGACACCGTTTGAGGGTGGTTCGACATTCGATGGCCGGAGGATACTGGTTGTTGGATCGCGACATAGATGCCAAAGGCCAACATATTTTTCAAGTAGCTCTCGTTGGTGTTCTGTCATTTCCACTTCTGATCCATTCGCGTTCTCGTTTTCGCTGTCAAGGGCGGTAGGATCCACTGGTTTCGGCTCAGGAAATGATATTTTGTTGAGAATGGGTTTAGCTGCTTCGAGATCGGCAAGTCTATGTTTCCTTCGTCTTGCAGCGATGTGATCTCGAATCAACGACACACCTCGAGGAGCCCAATCGGTGAGACCTTCTTCGCCTTTGACGTAATCGTTTTGGGTATTCATTCGCCAAAGATCTCCAGCACGCTTGACGGGTGATGGCCGCACTGATATTGAGAATATTCCATTGGTAGAATGAACAATGCGAACGCTCTGCCACAGTGATGCGAACATTGACGTAGAACGCACATACGAGCGAGACAAAATCTGCGAGCATACGTCGAGCGAGAATGTCATTGGCGTTGCTAATTTATCCGAGGTGACATCCCATAGCAAGGACATCTGGGTTTTATACTTGTCTGGCGTTACCCGATCAAGAAGCAATGATGCATGGGCGCTAGAGTCCCACTGACCCACCAGAGTGACATTGGTCGTACCATTTGGATTTGCTTTGATCTGTGGTCTCGAAACAAGGTTGAGAGGGATATCCGGAGTGGGCGTACTCAAATCGGGAGTCTTTCCAACATGGTCGACAAGTTGTATGCGACCAACGCGAAGATTCGAAATTTCTTTCCAGGGTAAAGCTTCCCCGGAACTGTGGGTTAGATTGACCAAGATACGGCGCTGCAGACCTTGATGAAGCTGGAAAGACCCTTTATCCAAATCGCTCGTCTGAATGACCTCCACAGGAAGGTACTCCCCACTCTCCGCCAATTCGAGGACCTGTACACGAGCAAAAACATCGTGCTTTTCCTCGGTATAGAATTGCGACTCAGCGATACGAGCATTTTTTCGCTTCTTGCTCGGTTTGGGCACATGATCTTGCATGTCATCCCAGCTGAGCAACTTGTCAAGATGCATTGAAGACACCTTAGCAAATATTGCCACCCGCAAAGACACATCTGAGGGACCAAACATTGGAACACTCATACTATGAACACTTTCAAATCGAATTGGACCTTCATCAAAGTCCTTGATCATTTGCGTTGTCGTTACACCACCCTCTTCGGATATTCCTGGTAGGAAAAGTTGAGCGTGGACTTCAGTGCCTTCACGTTCAGCAAATCCAATCATGTCATGCATCACAACATTAAATTTGAGTGTGCTTGATGGCGCTCTGGCAGAGGAAGGCTCCAGAGACAGCTTGATCATTCCAATCGCATGCGAAGTGTATGGTGAGAGAACGTCGAGGCTGAAATCTTGTACCCTGCTTTCAAATACGGCAGCGAGGGGTACATCTACGTCCCCAATATGTGTGTATTGCGGCATGCAAGTTTCCATGAAAGGATTGTCGAGTCGAAAGTGTTGCATGTATTCGGGACGGTCCATATACTGGTGCATTTGTCTCATCAATCTCACTCGATCTTGGAGCTTCTGAAGACTCCAAAGGTGTACCACACTACTTCTATAATCGATAACCCGAACGCCAACACATGGCTTGTTAGCACCTTCTAGAAAAAGGTCATCCCCTTCTCCCGATATTCCATTGAGCACCATATCGTATGATGAGCATAAGTCGTGACCAACATCAACGACTGCGAATTGAAAAACCACACTTTCATCCAGTTCTTGGCTCATTATCTGGGCCTCTTTGAGATTGGCAGCAGATTGCAAAACAGCCTCAGCCATGCGCACATATCGCTGGCCGCGCCAGTGACCGGCCATTTTCTTGGCTACTGCTATTTCTTCCTCTGTCAGCGGCTCAGGGCCCTCTGCCAGTATTTTTGATGGTGGCATTGATTGTAGGCGTTCCTCAAATTGTTTGCGTTGTGCCTCGAGTTGAGCAAGCATATCTTCCTTGACTTCTCGTAAACTGTCTTCCATTCGAGCCTTTTCCTTTTTGATTTCTTCCACCTCAACATTAGCAGCCTCGGCCGATTTCAGCTGCTCCTGGTAATCTTCTTTCTGCTTATCAAGTTGGACTTGCATTTCCTCTCTCACCTCTCGCATCCTATCCTCTACCTCTCCTTGCTTTGGGGTTGAAGGAACCGTCAAGGCGGTGTCAAGAGAAAAGTTATCCAGCGTACCATTTGACAGGTATTTCTCTCGTATGGGATATGAAGTGACCGAGTCCATATCGTCATCCATATCACGTCCAGCTCGTTCAGCCCGAGCCTTTTGCACGTCCTCAAACAAGATATTTAATTCTTCGTCTGTGAGACCTGCAATTTTTTGATCGGCCCCCAAAATAGCCCCAGCTGCTTCACGACGAGCAAACGACCAATCTGAATCCCCACCACGTTGCGATTGCATCGGAGAATCTGGTCGACTCCCGTCCCAACCGGCCTCGAATGTTGCTTTGCTAAAGGCTCTTTCATGCCCAGGCCTGGGACTAGGTGAGGGTGAAGTTTTGTCGTCCTGTATTTGACTTGCGATGATGGAATGTCGCAATGAGCTTTCGGCTCTCTCGGCTCGTGCTTCCATGGGATGGTTGAATCTGAAAATGTGAAAATCCCCAAGAATAACCCTGTAACCGCTTCGTAAACGTTTTGGCTCCACGATACGTTTTCCGTTCACCATGACAGCCGCGCCTTCTTTTGGTACCAGCGTCACGACGTTATCAACATTGTCGAATGTGCAGTGCTCGTCTAATATTCGACTGCCGTTTAATCGAATCTCGGAAGAGTGCTCAACTTTTGCATCCACATTCCCAACCGTGGTGGGACCAGGCTTCAAATTATATACCAAGCATTCGGCCAAGAGAGGATCATCTGAAAGATTGACCAAATGGGGCATTTTCTTCGGGGTGTGTAACCCTACGAAGCCCTTTTCGATACTGATACCTAGATCCTCCAAGGCTTGTTCTCGTTCTTTGTGGATTTCCTCGGTCTTTTGCAGTTTCTGTTCCCAGGTTTGATTCAGATCCGAGTACAGTTTCTCACTCTGATTGAGTTGCTCAGCAATTTCGGCTTTGGAAACTTTCGTCACGGTCCCATCTGGTGCCACGATACTGACGATCTGCTTGTCCAACGGGGTACCCTCGGCGTATACCTCTTCCGCTGCACCTCCACCACCGCCACCACTGAGTTTACCACGAAGAGCCTCCAATTCTTCTTTCAGCTCGCGGATCATTCTAGCGTTGGCATCCTCGTTGACCACGGCATGATTCTTGATCCTCTTGGCACTATCGGCATATCTAAGAGTACTTAGAGTCTCGTCGAAATTGATATCTGCCGGACTGATAGCAGCTATCATTGCCGTCATACTGTTTCCTCCCAGAGAATCCTTTAACAACCATGTCAAGACACTGTCTCGGTATGGTACCTGGTTTGCGGCTTTTCCGCCTTTCTTCTTCTTTCCATCTGACAAGTCAGCTAATGCTGCTATCACTCGTCCCAGTGTTGACAAAGATCTGTTAATCTCAGCTCCTTCCTTTAACCGAGCTCCGGTAGCACCTGTCGAGTTCGCTCGCTCGGAACCAGCAAGATCTACCAAACTGATTTTCGCAACCTTCTCCATGGCAAGATTCGTCTCTTTATCATGTTTCTTTTGTGTCAGTGTAAGGGTGAAAACAGCGTGACTTCGACTACTCGTTTCGTTCATGCTTGTCGCGGCGACCGTACGAGCTTTGTTGCCTTCGTCCATCAAGTGCTCAATCTCGTTGAAACTGCTAACAACCAATTTTGCTAAGTCTTCCACATAGGGTCCCGTAGATGGATGTTCTCTGACTTTGAGGTTGCCTTTTGTCGAGGGGTTCAGTAGATCTCGTACCCTTTCGTTGTAAATTTCCAAGTATGAAACCTCCACAGTGCAGCGCCAACTGTTCTCCTTTTGTAAAGCCGTAATCCGCTCAAACATGTCCTGACATATTTTGGGGATAACACCCGCATCGGGTCCATATCCCATCATCGAATACGATTTTCCGGAACCGGTTTGTCCATAGGCAAAAATACAATTGTTATATCCCTGAAAGGCATTGTCCAGCAGAGGTTTTCCCAGATCTTCGTGAAGATTCTCTTGCCCAGCATAATTGTCGTCTTTGCGATTGAATGACCAGTAGGATCTGTCAAAGGCAAAGGTTTTCGGTCCCGAATCCTTGCCGGCCTTTCCCCCACCCGTCTTTCCGTCGGCTTCGTGTGGTGAGACGAGGACTGTCTGGTTGCCTTTCATTTGCACTATACATTTTGCATTGCGATCGATTTCTGCCACCACATGTCAGCGCTGCCCTTATGAATAATATATCCTTCTCTCGCCCTTGGACTCAGAGGTGCCCCGTAGTATGATCACATACCTCTGCCATTGAAAGGCCGACATCTCACCACCACTTTGATATTTCCTCCCGCCATTTTTGCGTTTGTTCAAGGGATATGCGAACCCCCTTTCCCCACTATCCTCGAGGATATACACACTTCGAGTACAATATGGCTTTGACTCAGCGGCTGTGGGTTGCAAAGGGTTGAACCATCTGGAGGGGTTTGCTCCAGCGTTCGTGGGGTGAGGTGGGTGATTTCGTTTCGAGTGTTATCGATGTGCGAGGCTTTTTTCTGCGTAATAATACTCTGGCAGACAAGGTTCGTTTCTAGGCTTGGCCTCTGGTTCCCGACAAGTTTGTTGTATAGGAATGCCTCGTTTTTCTCCGGCGATTCTATTAGTTCCGGCCAGATATTATGACGTTGTATATTCTGCGAGGGTGCAGGTGAAACGAATGTGGTGAAGGATTGTTGTGAATCTATTGACGTTGCCAGATAATCGCGTCGTCCCTCCAGGCTCCTCATCAATATTATTCATTCGCGTCTGGAGCCTCGCAAATGAATGTTGGCCCCCCTGTTGTTTCTGAGGCAGGGTCTAAGCTGCGAGAAAGAGGCGTGTCGAGAGCCGGCATGACGTGGTTGCATCAAGCTGTCAATTTGCCGGTGCGATGAGATTGGCAGGTTTAGCCTTGCACTTGGTTAGCCTCGTCTTTAGCGCTTTACTGGTGTGACTTTAGTATGATCAGGATTGCCAATGTCAATCCCCCATGCACTCTGTTTGCTTTCTTATATTTACAAGTTTTTTTCCCCGTCACAACCTCAATATTTATATAAGAAACAAAATGGTTATTTCTGTGGCTTTATTTACCTGAACTTTTGGGGATCTCTGTACTCTACTATTTCTCCGATGCAACAGTCGCAATTTCTACTCAATGTTGAGATAGACAGGCTTTTCTCACGAGCACCCCAGTTCTCGTAAACATCTTACGAAAGGGTCTAAATAGAACAAGCACATCTCATGCCCCAGGAGGTCAAGATGAACCGTTAAATCGACTTCTGGATTCTTTAAAAATGCTCGCACGATACTTTAAATTGTCTCGGAGTTTCAGAATTAATAGAGGGAGAGGTTGTATGCAAAGTAAACCTCGGGATTCTTACCTCATTTTTGAATCTGTCGAGTTTTCACATATCTGACTGACACTAAAGACGAGTTTCGCTCCCCAACGATGGATTTAAGCGACACCAGTTCGCCCGAGAAAGGGGACCGATCCAAATGTGAAAGCACTAGCAAGCGTTGGGCTTAAATACATATCTCAGTCTCCTTCTCAACACACCTTCAGTTTTTGAATTTTTATACTGCGAAATCTCAAGACAGTAGCCTAAACAGCGTCAATATGAACTCGCCAACATCTAACGAGACCGAGATGGAAGACCAGGTCGAGGTAAGTCTTCTAATTATCTTCGTCACCAGCCTTTTTTTATTTAAGATACCAAGCTAAACTAATGTTGCCACATATTCGCCATCATCTATCTTTCAATTGTCCTTTTTCTCACCACCAACGTCCCAACCGCCACTCATGAATTATTCTTAACCATATTCTTCACCCTCTTCACCGCATGCTGGCTCCTATCAACATAGCTATCCAATTCTCAAGCAAGACGAACTCCAAAGTTTAGCTAAAACCCAACTTCAGGCCCCATTCCACATATTATACTTTTATATCTATATTAACGTTCGCCTTCTCGCTATGGATTGGAAACCGAGATTATCATGGTAGAATGTTAGGTAGACTGTGTAAGTGGTCTAAAATCCTTTTATTCTTTTACTCTTCGGGGATAGAATGGTACTTGCTTCTTTAGTTTTGTTTTAGATAGGCGGTGCAGGGGTAGGCAGGTTTGGTTTCGTGAAGAGGGTGAGATAAGAAAATCTTTCGTTCGACGGCGACCTTTGGAACTTTCTCTTTTTGTCGAAAAATAAGTGACAGGGGTCCTTCAGTTTTAAAGACGTACTAATTTCTAGGTAATGAATAAAAAATTATAGGCATTAGCTAATAAGGCACAAGCAACAAATTATTCACTCCCCAACCAGTGAGTCGGCGACATGGGGAAAGGGGAATATAATTAAGTGAATAGAATCAATAGATAAATGTGGCAAAAACACGAAATATTTTTTTCTTCCTCAGAAACTACCAACAAACCTACAGCGTGTCTCGAAAATCCTATAATACAGAACGACAATCAGTTCGCTTTATGATTCAGTATAAGCGCCCTAGTAACCAACGAGACTACTCTGAGCAATGAAGAGAATACTTCGAGCGACACCGAGACTGCTCTATGGATAAAACAAAGACTAGTACCTATAGTCAAGGTAGGCTTTCTTCGCACCGCTAAGTAACCACTTAAACAAATGCTCTATTCCAGAAGTTCTTTACACTTAAAAGAATCCCTTACCTCGGTAAGTTCTTCCCTTCCTCATGCCTCCATATGGTACATGTAATAGCTTCTCATTTATAATAGTACTTTATGGCTTCTTTATACAATGGTTAATTAATCTATTTAAAGCCTACCTACGGAATGCCGGATAAACTTACGAGTTGGTTTCTTCGGACTAACAACACCCGCATCATCATTCCCTTCCTAATTAAATTTGTACTCGTCGTCAACGATATCAATTGCGACCCCTTCTCAGCTACCACTCTCCCCCTTCTAAAGATACTTATCTCCATCCAACTCACTGCACTCGCCTGGCGTATAGATAATGTCCCGACACAAAGATCTGATGGCATTACTAAGGAACAAGGGGACCTCATTGATGTTATCTTGGCGATTTTTGTCACAGTATTTGTGATGATTTTACTTAGTGTTTATATTTACATTTTTCATTGGGGATTTACATTCTATGTCAACCGACGTCAACTTTGACATTCCCTCAAACACGTTCTTGTGATAGGATTAGGGCTATAGAACTACCCTGTTTCTAATCTTCACGCGAAACAAGCGGAAAATAATGAGACGTTATTCTTCCAAGGCGCTGGGGTACGGAAAGGGATCTTTCATAGAACCGTAGGGAAATAAACTACTGATCCCAAATCTGTGTAAGAAATTGAAAATCTTGAACGAGTTTTCAGAAGTTCCTAGCTAACGAGCGAGGTAATAAGTCCCCAGTAATTATTGGCCCAAAACTGTAACGAGGTCTCTAGTCTTAATATGCTCCCTAGAGTAGAGGGGTGGTAAACTTTATTTCGAGGGGATATGCTTGGAACTTGGGAGTAGCTAGCAAGTCGAGCGAGGAGAGTGTGGAAAAAACCCGACCCATAAATTCTAGAAATTAGTAGTTTAATAGAGAAGACTTTTAAGAGTGAAACAATAAGAAAACAAAGAAACCAAAAGTGGGGTTTTCCTTCAGCTACAGTATTCAATATTAAGCGTCATACCCAAACAGATATGAAAGCTATCCCTGTACAAAATCCCCCCCCCCCGGGGCCAGAGTTCACTAAGCATAAAAACAACAAGCAATATTTGAACAAATATGGACAACCGAGAGTTGCTCCCAAAACAACGCGTCGGGTATCTACTTCTTTAAAACACCAGCAGAATACAAATCTGGAATGGCTTGTCTCACAGTCTAATCCGTACACTTAATCATAGGTGGGCGAGATTCACTGGGGGCATAGAAACCTCCACCTGGTTTCATTTGCTCTGTCTTCATAGTCTTGATGTTGAAACTTTTCTGCTTTGGTGGAGGGGATTGAGCCTTAAGAATCTCGTCCATCTTATGTAGATAACCGGATATTGGAATGGTGCCCAAGAATTCCTTGTTAAAGAAAGTCTTGGACTCTTCGGGTCGTTTTTCTCTCTTTGTGTCGTATTGCATACCAGAAGTGATATCTTCCGTGACATGGTGGATGATTCCATTGCCGTTGGATTCGGTCTAGACGAATATCACATTGTGATATCTTGGGCTAGGCTTTTCGGGAGCGGGCATCGAATTGGTGTATTCGATTTTGAAGACGTTATAGGACAAGATTGAGAAACGGGATTGTGAACAATATGATTCAAAAAAGACGGAAGTATCAAAACAAAGTGTTGCTCAAGCTTGGCACATTTTTCGGCGGCTGGTTTGCAGTTGAATAGAGGTTGGATGATATGATTATTGTTGAGAAGATCGTAGAAATTGGAATAGATGTGAAGAATGAAGAGTCGTTGCTCTGGAGAAGAGAGAATACCAAATGTAGAGATTCAGAACTCCTTTTACGCCCTTTCTGCTGTGCCCCAAGCGATACCCTTGGGTGGTATAGAAAAAGCCCATCAGAGAGACCGAAGTATCCACAAACCAACAGTTTGAGGTCTCTGAATAGGCCATCTCAAGTTCTCCACCACCGCTTAAAGAATACCGAATGATTTTATTGGTTGAAGACAGAATAAGCCACATTGAAGTACGTGTCTTCGGACGTTAAATCAAGTTTGTGATAGCCACCTGGAAATAGTAAATCCATAGAGGTCCTCGTTCTCTGATGATCAACTCCTCCAGCAAAATGACCAACTACTCATGAAACCTTGGTGGGCACAGTGTAGGGAATACGTATAGTTTTTAAAGAACTAACTGTACTAACTTGCTATATAGCTAGTTTTTAGGAAATTTTACTTAGTTTTGAATTGCTTATCGAAAACTGTAGTTAGTATAGTTTTATATAGCAAAACTACGTAGTTTTATAAACTAAGTAGCTTTTAAATATTATATAATCTTATTTAATAATATATAATAATATATTAAAATTTTATAGTTTTAATAAGACTATAAGCCTAGAAAAGAGGTAAACTAAGCTCTTTTAGATAAGATTATTTTTTCTAGCTTTTCTATTAGCTAGGCTCTTATCGCTAATCTTACGATTTGTTTATAGTACTATTATCCGAATAATAATATTAATATACTACTAAAAGAAGCCTAGACACTCTCTAGGAGGCTAGTAAGAGTTCCTCAACCTATGTTAAATAAAATCCGCAAGTGCTAAGTTCGGGATAGCTCTGCGCATGGAAGCAATGGTCTCCTCTACCAGCAAGACTGGTATCGGCTTAATCGGTCTTTGGAGGCTGGTGAAGGGATCATTGGCGGACTATGCTGGAGATAAGAGACAAACTGAAAAGTTGTAGTGTATTTATAATTCAGTGTTGCCAGTAGTGTCTGGACTATCATACCACTACGATATATCGTTAAAAATAGAGTTTAATATATACTATTTACACTTTATATTCCTAATAATATTTAATCGTCTTACTATTAATATTATTATTATTTTAATTAATATTATAATAATACTATAGTATTACTAAGGCTATTAGATTTAAGCTTTTTACTAGATTTTAAACCTACTTATTTTTAGTCTTATACTTTGGAATTATATAATATAATATATAACGTTAAAAGTATATATCTAAATAGCGGGATTTATAGATCTAATTAAATAGAGTACTTTAAAAAAAGAATTATATTAATAGCTTTTAAAATAGCCTTAAAATTTCTTATATAGCTTATATTAATAAAAGTAGCCTATACGAGATATAGAAGGTTTACTTTTAGGTTTTAGTACATAAGTTATTAAATAGTATACGATTAGTACTATTACGATATTAAATAAGGAGTATAGTATAGTTGTAATATTAGGTTTAAAAATAAATATATACTATTAAAATATTCTAATAATATATTTATTTAAAATACTATAGTATTTTACTATGATAATACTACTAGCAACATGGATCAGGACAGACAGCATCCTATATATTGGGCTAATCAATCACAACTTCAAAGGTAATGCCACAAAGATCCTAGACATTCACTCTGTTAACAAGCTTACAGTTCCTCGTGATTTAAGGACGGGCGTTATCCCGCAAGGGCCAAGCCCTTCCTGGCCTTCATACTGGCTGATAGAAGACGAAAGCGCTGGGGAACTAATTTGACCTTCCATAGTTCGGAAATGGTTATGGTGGGCGGTCACTCGAAAAACATTACCAGCTTGATTTCGTCCGCGGAAGGGATTTTTATGCCACGGGTACGTGCATGCATACAAAACCTTTGGGGTGGCAGCTGGCGTCAAGTCAGGAGACGTTGAAGTCAGGTTGTTCAAATACTCCTTGGTGCAGGTGCGTGGCTTGAGTGCCCTGTCTATCATCATTACCATTCACAGAAAAGTCTCACAATGATTGCAGTGGCAAGTAAAGACGCAAAAATGGCACATTTGCTTCGAAGAACCAGGGGACGGCGGAGACCCAGAAGCTTTCTATGTAGACTACCTATCACAGTTACCGCCCAGAATCCTGGCATGAAGATCATGACTGGTCAGATGCAGAAGGTTAGATTATTGATTAAACTGGCGCAGGTGTTATTTCCAAGAGAAGAGTCCACTACTGAAAGATATTCGACTAGGCCCTGAGGGGTCTCAAGTGTAGCCGCGAATAGAGTGTAGAAATACGTCGTTCCCCACCTTTCCCCATATAGCCAAAGAATTTTTGTGACTCATGAGTAGGTAGTATGAATGTCTTCCCGTATCTTTCTTCCCCCACCCCAGAGACTCCGTTAGCATGTAACAAGTAATTGATAAAAACATCAGAGCCACTCCTTCGCTTCCCTTTCTATATGTAGTATCACTACAGTACCATTTAAGCGAAAATCGAAACTGCCACTTTCTCAAAGACAAAACTCCACCAGGAAGAATTTCTCAGTATTAGCTCCCGGTGCTCCAAAGAGACAGCAAGAAATAACTTAAGCCCTTTATCCCAGTTTACGGTCATAAGGAAGTCTTTGCATTCCTGAAGCGATTTTGAAAGTCCCAGAGAGAGAATGTAGACATTTCATCAATGAACTTCCGATGTAGCACTTATAACTGATGAAGGTGTAGCGATAATATTGTATATCACTTTCCGGACGAAGTCCGAAATGACGCTTTGCCAAGTCACCTGTATTTCCCCTCCTTCGATTCTACCTACACATCCCCGAGAAGAAAACAACCCAGGAAACTCACCCAGGGAAAGCCGCCCCATCCCCTCTCGGATCACTCCCCGCAGAATAAACCACAGTCCCCTCCTCAACATGACTCCTAATAACCTGACCCCTCCCAAAAACCCCTCTCGCATAACCTGTCACAATACTAGCCTGATGGCCCATCCCCTTCAACTCCTCACAAGTCTCCTCACTAATGCCCTCCTCCAAAAACACCTTCCTCCCAAACCCATCTCCAGGCATATACTCAGCCCCAATACAAAACCTCGGCGCATCAAGTGCAGCTTGTGGATTATATTTGAAGGCAAGCATGTTAAGTAAAACCTGCACGTGACCCTGTGGCTGCATAAATCCTCCCATGACGCCGTAGACAGAATGCAAAGAGCCATCATGTTTATTAGTGATCATGGCGGGAATGATAGTATGATAAGGTCTTTTCCCTGGCGCGATCGCGTTGGGATGTCCAGGAACGAGTTGGAAATTCCCACCCCGATTCTGGAGCACGAATCCACAGTCTTTTGGTATAATCCCAGATCCGAAACCGTGGAAATTAGAGTTGATGAAGGAGATGGCATTCCCTTCTTTGTCCGTGACTGCGAAATAAACAGTATCACTATGATTATGTGCCGGACTTCCATGGTCGTAAATTTTATCAGAGGCCTTGGTGGGATCAAATAGCTTTGCTCGCTCCGCGAGGTAGGCTTTGGAGATTAATTCTGCGGTTGGGACTTTTGATTTTGCGGGGTCGGCAACGAACCAACTTGCGTCTGCGAATGCGATGCGGAGGGATTCGATTATGGCGTGGAGATAGGTGGTCGTGTTGTGGTCTTCTTTTTTGAATTTGGGGATTTTGCCGCTTTCTTCTAAAGATTCGATTATTCCTAGGGCCATGAGGGCTACGATTCCTTGGCCGTTTGGGGGGTGTTCCCAGACTTCGACGCCGTGGTCGTCTTCATTCGAGCCTTGGCCGGAGATTCCATCTACGTATGTTGATTTTGTATCGGCATAGCCTTGGCCTTTCCAGACATATGAGATGGGATCAACTGGCTCGGTGCCGACTTCTAGATGATTCTTCAAGTCATCTAGTTCTAGGAAACCTCCTCGGTCTTTTGTAACTTTGATGATTGCTTCGGCGATTCTGCCAGTGTAAAATCCCTTCTTCCCATCTTTGGCAAGTGCTCGAAAGGTCTTTCCTAGGTTTGGATTCTTGAAAATTTCTCCGGGTCTTGGGCCTCGGAGTTCTTTTGAAGTTGGATCTTCCTTCAGCAGCTCAGCAAAATTTGGTGAAGCCTCTCTCAGCTCCTCCACTCCATTTCTCCACTTTGAAATTTTAGCCAATACAGCATTTTGTAGATTTGAGATGACTTACCATAGTAGAAGACAACTCTGATACAGGGAATCCCCTCTCCGCTAATTCAATAGCTGGTGCTAATATCTGTTCCAAAGTAACCTTTCCACTTCCAAATCTCTCAACCGTATCAACCCATCCAGCAGCAGCTCCAGGTACTGTAACAGCATGAACACTTCGCAAAGAAAGTTTCCCATCTTCTCCATCTTTGAAGCCGAGATCTTTTCGTATTGCTTCAAGTGTACATTTCATTCCCGACCGACCGGAACCATTCATAGCCTCAATCTTCTTGGTTTTTGCATTGTAGAATAGACAGAACATGTCACCACCAATTCCCGTGGATGTAGGTTCTGTTAAATTCAAACCAGCAGCTGATGAACTATTAGCTAGGACGTCTCCAATTAATTGGCTTTTAGAACATACCAACGGCAACAGCTGCATCCTACACAAAATCAGTAAACCCCATCAAAGGCGGGGTACCAATACATACAGCAGCATTCCCACCAGCATCCAAAACTTTAAGACCACATCTTGCAGCTAAAGGTTGCGTGCAAGCAATCATTCCCTCCGTACTATGTACCACGCTTCTCCGACTCGGAAAAGATTGGAATTCAGGGTCCTCTGCCGGGTACACGGAAGTCAAATTTAAAGGCATTTTGAATGGACTGAAAGTATGGAATCCTGCCACTGGCGTCCTAGGGATAAAGCGTAAGTGGGAGAACATCTTGTTTTGGAGAATGGATTGGACATACTACTCAAAGTTCCAATCTATTGGAGTCGGAGAGATGAGATGAGAGAAATGAGTCAAATGAGACTCGGTAAGGAATTAGAGTAAGTTGTAGAGAAAGGAAACACAAACATTGGATGACATTAGAAGCAGTCCGATTTCGCAAATGGAGGAGGGGTTGACAGTATCATGAAGTGACTTCGATGGCCGCGGCGGCAGATAACGTCACAAGCACCCAATCAAGAGGGCGGTAGCCCGAACTGAAGTCCCGAGACAGGGGTGCATCGGCTGTTGAGGTTCCAAAAACTTTGGAGAAGCTCATGGGAATAGCTTCAAAAAACACCCAATTAAAGCATGTTTGGAGCTCCCTGGATCTGCAGACGATGCATCAACATCTGCTTGAAGCCGGCTAGACGGCGCATCATACGACTTGCAAGCACTGGTAAGTCTGCCTTTTTAATTGACGAGCGCAATCTGATAAACAAACCAGCAAGTCATGCCTCCTTTTCCCCAATCCTGCTCGCGCGCGCGCGAAACATGGCAGCAGAACACGCCCGCCTCTCCCTCGAGACAGCTGAATCCTTCGACGCAAAAATAAGCAAGAGAATCGGCGAGTTATCCCGCGTAACCTACGCCCTGAAAGAATGGGAGGAAAGCGAATCGGCACTCGAAGAACTCCATGCCCTCCTACGGGACCCCACCACAGACGATGAATTGCGAGAACTTGCGGCGGAGGATTTGGCAGCTACGCAGATGCAATTGGATACGCTCTCGCAGAATCTCGCGACGTCTCTTACGCCCAAGCATCCCTTTGAGGAGATGCCTTGTTTGATGGAAATCAGACCTGGGGCTGGGGGTGGAGAGGCGGCGCTGTTTGCGAGTGAGTTGATGAGGATGTATCAAGCCTTGTGTTCGCGGAAGGGATATCGGGTATCTGTAATGAAATACGAGACCGCAGATGGGGATAGTTCTGCCAACGGCACAGCGCCCCTCGCAGAAGCCATTTTGGAAATCGAAGCTCCCGGGGCCTATGGAGAATTACGCAGCGAAGCAGGTGTACATCGCGTCCAACGTGTTCCAGCGACGGAAAGCAAGGGTCGTACACATACAAGTGCTGTGAGTGTGCTGGTTCTCCCAAGCTTACCCGCGAGCGCGAGCGAGGGCCAGGAATTATGGGAAACGGATTTAAATGATCCTACTAGTGACTACTATGTCAATGTCACGGATGTACGAACAGATGTTATGCGCGCCAGAGGTGCAGGAGGGCAACATGTTAATACGACCGATTCGGCGATACGACTCACCCATATTCCCACGAACACAGTTGTCAGTATGCAAGATTCGCGCTCGCAGCACAAGAATCGCGAGAAGGCGTGGCAGATTCTAAGATCTAAACTTGCGCAAGCGAAACGGGAGGCTAGGGAGGAGGAGGTGATGAGTATAAGACGTGGGGTGATTGGAGTTGCTAAGATGGGGAGGCAGAATAAAATCCGGACTTATAATTATGGACAGCAGAGAGTGACGGATCATCGGAGTGGGTTTAGTGTTCACAATCTTGATGATGTTATGGAGGGGGGGTTTGAACTTGATAAGGTTATTGAGAGTGTCAAGGGGTGGATGGGGGAACAGGAGATGCAGGCTTTGCTGCTGGAGGAGGAGGATGAAGCTGGTGGTAAGCCTACGGGTACCAAATCTAAAAAGTCGAGATAATAAGATGCCAATCCATTTTCAAACTTGAGATTTCGAACTCTCCTGCATTCGAATGATTTGTATTTTCAAATGTCGGTAGCGGAGTATCTCCCTCCTACTGCAAGAACTCCTTTCAGCCGCCATGGATAAATTTCACGATCCTTCTCCTCAACACAACCAAAATGACACCACAGCCACAATGATACCCCCAAGAACATCGTCCTCTCGTTTCGAAGCTTATTTCGCCTTAGTGGAATCACAATGCGCAAGTCCACAACTTACACTTCTGTGCCTTTAGATGAACATGGCGAAAGTAGAGGTGTCAGGAGGGGGCCTGGGGACTTCTGCAACGTAACTCCTACCGCTCTCTGCATCTTCTTCTGTCTGCTTTCTATGGTTCTTATTTCGTTTACCGCGGGGTTGAAGATTGGTCAGACCTGGGGAGAAAGGTATGGGTGTGATGTTGATGAGGTGGGGGAGGGAAGGACTGATGGATTGATGAGTCCGCAGGAGTTTCTTGGTGAGAGTAAGTCATGAGACACTTCTGCCCGAGCGAGAAAAAAAAATAGTCTTGAGAAAGCAGTATGGCTTGTAGCTAATCAATATCCTGCTAGTTCCCAGAAAAGAAGTCGTGTTCGAATTCCCCAGTGGCTATGAAGATACTTCAGAGGCAGGAGATCGGATTTGGGATAAGATGATGCCTCGTGAGTTCTGATTTCTTCTGGGACTGTGATTACGGAAATGCTGATGATAGATAACTAGTTGGAGCTGGATTTTTGAGAGTCCCGCATCCGAGGTTGTATGCTATGCCAAGAAGTAAGAGCATTGAGAATGATACTGAGGAAGCGGAAATATATTCTGTGTCTATGACGCATCAGTTGCATTGCTTGGTGAGTTCTTTTCGTTCTGGTTTGCAGTGGGAGAGGAGAGGGAGTCAAAAAGCAAGACTCTCGATTGCCATTTTGATTTCACTCTAGATGCGATGCGGGACCTTGAAGCAAAAGAACGTCACGAAACTAACATGGAAACAGGCAGTCCTAAGAGAGGTAATCATCAAATACGAAAAGAAAGATAAATCAAGGTTCGCAGGAGCAGGGCACGAATACCATTGTCTTGATTACAGTAAGTCCTCCCCCTCCCCGTCTTGAACAACTGCAAACTGATACAATGAAACAAAAGTACGACAATCCATTCTCTGCGCTGGGGATACGACTCTTGACCACGCCGAGATTGAATACAACCCCAATGGAAGTGAGGGGAAATATGGATTTGATGGTGCGAATGCTACACATCAGTGTAGAGATTGGGATGCGATTCAGCGGGTTTTGGTTGAGAAACGGGTGGATGATAAGACTGGGATTTTGTTTTGAGAAGTTGCAAGTCCCGGGTAGTTTGGATATTTCATGATATTTCATGAATAAGGATCTTCGCAAGAAACGTTGACTTGATAAGGTAGTCGTTTTCTCTTCTCCAGCTAAAAGTGGCCCGTCAGCAAAATCACGATGAGATCTTCGGGAGCGCGAGGCGTCCACACTTGCGCTTCAATGTGTATTTTTTGTACTTTTTACTTTTTGAAGAGATGCATTTCGAGCATTACTAAGTAATTGAGCTTCGAGTGCCTGAATGTATGTTAAATGACGATGCTGGCTTCTAATGTCTCTCCCCTGCTACACGGACAACGCGATGCCAGAAGTGGAAGGTGACCATTTAGCCTCGGCGCCTCGTACCTGACGGGTCCACAGAAAAGCGGAGACTTGGACCTGGCTTATCGCGATGGGATTGCAGCAAATTGATTGTTCAATTCATCTTCATCGTCCACCGGAAAATCTCTCTATGTCTATGATGCCGATCGCTTTTCTGTCCCGTCTTTAGACCTTTTCACCGAGTCATCATGGTCGCACACCAACGACTCGAGAAGCAACGTACGGGTACTGGTACAGCAAGTAGACCGTCTTTCGTGACACCATACTAGTACTCCAATGGGAAGGTTATAATCTTTGCCACACGCCACAATCAAAAGAGACGATAACTATGAGGTGCATCGGTCTTCTTCGACACCGTGCACCAAGGGGGAAAACAAGCTTTCATGGCCTCCCGACAATGTCTTATCTGGAATTTGAAGAATCTCTCTTCCGTACGTAGGGGTTGTAACTTGTCATTTGCTTTTACTTCGTCCCAGGCCTTTTAAACGTTAAACAAGGTGGTCACTTTATAGAATTTACAGGGGGTTTTCGGTAGCATAAAGCATCGGAAATGTGGCAATTGCCCCATCTGGATAACGCTTAAAAGGCCTGGGACGAAGTAGTAGAAGGATTGGACACGGAGAGTTTGGGAGACAGTTCTCCAAGATTTGAAGATGAATTGAGTTGTGATTCTCGGGCACGCATGGCATAGCATAGCTTATTACGGTGCTTAGGGTTAGGTGGGGGTTATGCCGTGCTCTCTGCTACTTACCCACCATACCCGACTTCCGGACTTTCACTATCTCAACGGTCGCATCAAGCATCAAGCACCAAGCATTGGCTGATTGGCTGAATGGCTGATTGCGAAGGGGATCAGCTACAAGTGGACCCGATAGACAGGGCTCCCCCTTCTTTTCGTCATCAAGCTTTGTGAGGAAGGGGAAGTTTCCCCGCCAGTGCTTTTATTCAATTCAAGTAGGTAGCACATAAGAGGCTCTTGATTCCCCTCTTTTCACTTTCTCTCCTATCGCCTTTGTGTTGAGAAGCTTCTACTTTAGAGCTACTCTTGCGTTCCTCGACTTGCTCCTGTCTGCAATTTCGAGATCTTGTCATAATGCGTTTCTCTACTTGTCTGTCTGCATTGGCAATTGCTGCCGGTGTGGTGACTGCAAAAACAGGAACAGCATCTGGAAGAAGTCTTCAGCATGTGGGAATGAAGGACAGAGTACACAAGAATGTTGTTCGCGAGCCTGTATCCCCACCTCAGCATAAGCCTCGCGCAGCTTCGTCTTCTCAGTACTACACGAGCTCAACAGCAAGTAAGTAGCATTCAATCGAGTCAATATACTTGAGCTAATTGGTGAATAGAATACTCTGTCAACGGTTCTGCTATTCCGGAGGTGGACTTTGACATTGGAGAGAGTTATGCCGGGTTGATGCCAATTACTTCGGCTCCCAATGAAACTACTCAACTCTACTTTTGGTTCTTCCCTTCCGAGAACCCAGAAGCATCGGATGAGATTTTGATTTGGCTTAATGGTGGAGTAGGTCTCTCAATTTCCAGTTTTCGACTTCAATCAGCGCTTCACTAACACATAAGACAGCCTGGTTGCTCTTCACTCGAGGGTCTCTTACAAGAGAACGGTCCATTCCTGTGGCAATACGGAACCTTCAAGCCAGTCAAGAACCCGTATACTTGGGTAAACCTCACAAATGTCGTTTGGGTTGAGCAGCCTGTTGGAACCGGCTTCTCCCAAGGAATACCAACTGCGCAGGATGAGGCAGATGTTGCAGCACAATTCCTTGGCTTCTGGAAGAACTTTGTCGAGACATTTGCGCTGCAGGGACGCAAAGTCTACATTGCTGGAGAGTCGTATGCTGGTTATTATGTTCCATACATTGCTGATGCCATGTTGAACAGCAATGACACAAAAGTAAGTTTAACCATATACTCGGAAAATCAAATACTCATATTCTTAGTACAACAACTTGCAATCAACCTTGATCTACGATCCATCTACCTCCTCCGATGTCATTCAACGCGAAATACCAGCAGTGCAATTCGTTGACTACTGGGGTGGTCTCTTCCCATTCAACGACACCTTCAAAGCCCAAATCCACAACGTCTCCGATTCCTGCGGCTTCACAGATTACATCGACAAGTACCTAGCCTACCCACCACCAGGACCCTTTCCACCAACCCCAGGAACCGACGAGTTCGGCTCAGCAACCCCAGAGTGTGGAGTTTTCGACTTGATCGACGACGCAATCACGTTGCTCAACCCATGTTGGGATATCTACCAAGTCGCAACCACCTGTCCCCTCCTTTGGGACAACCTGGGTTTCCCAGGATCTTTCGATTACGTCCCAGAAGGAGCGAGTATCTATTTCAACCGAACGGATGTTCAAAAGGCTATCAATGCCCCACTTATCGAATGGTTTGAATGCACACCCGTCAACGTATTCCCCAACGGAGACGCCAGTCCTCCTTCAGGAATCAGTGTTCTCCCTGGCGTTATCGAGCGAAGCAAACGTACTATCATCGCACATGGAGCTCTCGATATGGTTCTCATCGCCAATGGAACTCTGTTGATGATCCAGAATTTGACTTGGGGTGGTCTACAAGGATTCCAGACGAAACCGGAGGATCCTTTCTTCGTACCTTATCATAATGAGGCTTCGCTTTCTACGCTTGCTGCTAGTGGGGTTATGGGAACGACGCATACGGAGAGGGGGTTGACGTATGTTGGTGTTGATCTGGCTGGTCATAGTATGTTTTTTCCCCCTTCCTGTCCTCTCCCCATACCATCACTCACCATTCCCATTCCTATTCCCACTCTTTCATGAACAAATCGCTAACTATGATTTACAGTGATTCCACAATATGCGCCAACTGCTTCATACAGGCATCTCGAGTTCTTACTTGGCAGAGTGGATTCGCTATCTAGCACTGCGCCTTTCACTACTGATTCCGGGGTTGCGCAGCCGTCCAATAGTACCCTGGGCAAGGGTAACTCGCCTTTGAAGAGGTGGGGTGCTATGTAGATATTTCCCCGGATCGGAGGGGTGGAAAATAATGAAAATTATGCTTTTGATGTCTTAGATGATACTTTTACTTTTGAGTGAGGAAGATTTTGACCATGTCACCACATGAGGGGGTGTTGTTCATATTTGAGAGCAATACCCTTCCCTTGTTATACATAGATCGCTGAATGACTTTTGATTATCTCCTCTGCGCTAGCCTAACCTCTTTATTCTTCATTCTGCTTCCTCCACCTGGCGCCGTGGTACTCTCGGAATAGAGAGCCATGTGGTGTATCTAGTCTTTATAGGTAATAGAAGCAGGGCTCAAGCTGAAAAACATCCTCCCATGAATACAACCAAGATAAACGAACCTCGTAGCTTGCCTCGTCGCTTACCGTGTGCTGCGGCTGCGGCTGCGGCTGCGGTCTTGGAACCCTTCTTGTTCGTCACTCTGTGCCCTTTTCGTCTTCTTCGTAGAATGCCATGTCGCCCTCATCGTCTTCATAGAATGCCATGCCGAGTAAAGAGTTTTAATAGTTTGGTCTTTGATTTACTGCTGCTGCTGGGGTTTGAAAGGGGGAGGGGTGTTAGGGAGGGGTGTTAGGGTGGGGGTGGGGGTTTGTTTGGTGTTGAAAGAAAGTTGTACTGTTGAAAGAATGTTGTGCCGTCGGATCGCTCTCCGGGTTATGTTATATCTTTGTACTTTTTCTACATCCTGAGGAGTCGGATTTCGAGAGGGTGTTGAAATTCTGGAAATTCTGGAAATTCGTTCGGGATTGTGGGGTTTCGCTTGGGTTTGTTTGATGGTTGGGTTTGATGGTTGGGTTTGATGGTTGGGTTTGATGGTTGGGTTTGATGGATGGTTGTGGGTGAGATGCTGGATACTGGATACTGGATACTGGATACTAGATACTAGAGACTGGAAGATAAACAAGAGAGACTTTGGCTTTGACTATATACTCTAATAGTATACGCTATGCAGGAGTAGTGTTTAAACTAGGCTAGGCTGGCATTATTCATTGTTAAGAATCGAGAGTTGGTTTTGTGGGGGTACTAGTTTTACTGTTTTTACTGTTTTTACTGTTTTTACTGTTTTTTTCTTCTTACTCCTTGGAGATTAAGGGGGGTACTGGATGGTGATATTCCTTGTCTGTCATGTGTGTGTTCGCGAACAACAGGTTACAGTGGTGCTTTTCACTTTTAAGCTACCGTAGAGAATAAAGAACAGAGCCTTTTCGGGTAGAGATTTGGAGGGGGGGGAATATGAAGCCTCGAGGAAAGTTTGGAGATAGGAGATAAGTATACATAATGGGGGTTGGTTGTTAGGAGTGGGAAAGGTTCTATACTTTTCTTTCCTCTTCTATTGTAAGTTTTTCTTCTTTCTTAAAAGTTGAGTATCTTTCCTCTGAAGCTATGGTTTTTTTCTGAGCTAAACTTTGTAGAGAGGATTGGGAGAGTTAGCTAGCTTGGCTTTGTTTTCTACTGAGGGTAGATTTCAAGCTAGGCGCTTTGATAGGGGGAAACGAGTGGGGAGATGTTTCTTCGCATTCTATTATCTCGGTGTTGATTAGATATACCAGTCCCGTTGCAAAAATCGCTATGTAGGTTTTTCAGGGTGACAGGGTCTAGATAAGATAGTTTGCTATGAGTTTGCGAGAAGGTTGGAAGGGGTGTGTTGCGAGAAGGATACGTGACTATACTAGTGGACCTGTATATATTCCTGGCTTCTGCTAGCCTTTACTCTTTAGACGTTTATTACTATACTATATAAGAGATTACTTTCACGTATTTCACCGGGCCTAGCCATAAGCTCCTGATCTGTGCTCCATCCCTTATACTACAGAGTGGTAGGGTGATTGGAGTAGTTGGTGTTGAATGGGGACTTGCTGTCGATTCTCTTAAATATATTCATACTTTTTAACTCAAAGGTTGTGGGGTCTTTATAGTAAAGACAGGGCAATAGAGACGTGAGTAAACGTGAAGGTCACAAACAGCAAGGGACTATAATCCGGATATCCTACCATAAAGAGACAGTATACTGCGCTTGCGGCTCATTCTCTGCCATTTGATAGCGCAAATGAACTTGAAATTGCCTGGAGATTTAAGCGAGTAGGGCCCTGGATTTTAAGTCTTCTGCGCGAACCAGAAGGACCTCTGAAAGCCGATCGAGAGTACGTGGAAAAGGGGAAGGAAAGTCTTAGCCACCCCATCATAAGAAGAAATAGTTGGAGCTCGTCTGGGGTATGGTATTGTTGGAAAAACTTCTCTCAAGCTGCTTGCTCTAGATGGAAACTTTGTGTGATTTTTATACTTTCTGAAATAAGGCTCTCCTCTATTTTCAATTGTAGGAGCTGTACTCTCGTATTTGCATTCACGTTCGTGTGGATTGAAAAAGGAGGATTCCTTTTAGGATTGGTTTACTGGAACACAGGCAGATATGGGTCATCAACAGCCCATTGGCGGATGAATCCCCCCCCCCAGATTGTAGGAAACCTAAAGTCGAACAATCACCAGATCCAATCTGGCAAAACTAATGACGGGCATCCAGTGGATTTCATTGAGGGGGTTGTATGTGCCTAAAGATTAACTGTGTGTTAGTTTGAATCTTTTTTGGCTGTCGAATACTTTAGGCAGAGTTGCTCAGTCTGCAAAATTCTACGGGGAGGGAGTTGTTTGAACCCTGGTATCGTGTGGGTATTGTGGGTTTGAATCAAAGTCTACACCCAGACTAGAAATCTTCCACTCACTCAGAAGAACCACGCAAAATAATCACTGTAAACACTTTTCTGAAGGGTCTTTCGCTGTTCTTTGACGGGCACAAACAATCCTCTTATATTTCGCACTGGAAGCCATTTTTCGAAAAGGCTCCACACTTGGGTTTGGAAGAGTTGTGGCCTTTTGGACTTGATCGTCCTTGATTCTGGTAGAAACAATGAAGAACATTTGTGCTCTTACGAAGAGTTCTAGAACGAAGTGAGCCAGGCAGGTTAGAAAAAAAGGGGTGGGCAAAAGGAGCGTGCCACAACTATTGTCCGGGACACTCCCAGGCAAGTTCCCTCGAGGGAGTTTTAAAGGTTCGTCTATTGTATAGCAGTCTAGACTTGGGACTGAGAAAAGTATTGAAGTCGATACTTACTTGATCCCTAGGTTAATGGAGGAGACGAGTATTTCGGCATTAGAAATCAAGACAACATGCATCAGTCGATGCAACGCACATAACGGTAAGTTGAGATGTTCGACTTTCAGTCCTCCAAAGTTCCTCTCCTTCCGTAAGTTTCCTGGAAAGACTCCCAACCAATTGTCCCCGTCACGCCAGAAAAATGAAAGCCAACATCAACGGGAAACATCATTCTAAAGGCCTTTACGAAAAGCCGGGGATGTCTCCCGAAAACATTCCATCTCCATGCGTTATAGCTCAAGCTCTCCAACATCCCATTTTTCAACAGTCAAATTAAGCCATCCATGATATATTCCAGACCGATAAGATACTCTATAGTTTGAAGGATCATGGGACGATAAAGCTTGTCGGAATAAGTACATAGGTCAACGGAACCTTCAGTATGCTACTGAAAAGCATCTTAAATGAATCAAACTAAATCAGTCCGTGGCTATCAATGACTGCATTAGCGCAAGTTTTCACAGAATATCAGCAGGTTCTGTTGCCGCTTGAAAAGTTGCTGTCGTTTCCAGTTTAGACGTTTTACTGTAATCATCAATCGATCTGCACGGTCTGAAAGGAAAAAGCATCCATAAAGTTCTTAAAACGGAGGAGATGTTAGTTCATTCAAAGGGAACTTTACTGCATCGTCGAAAAGTTCAGCTGTCTTGGAAATAGCCTTTGTGGTTGAATTACTAATAGGAAGGAACTCTACTTCAAATATAAGTGATGGCGTAGCCGAAGCTATACATCTCTGGATATGGGGGGATACAGATTTTTGAGAAACCTAGAAACCATGAGAAACGGCAAGTACCAAAAGTCAACAAATTCCTAGATGAGGCTGGCCCAACTTGTCTTCCAACCTTGTTATCTTTAGATAACGTACATTGAGTGTGGAAATTGTATCGAGACTATTTCAATCGTTTCACAGCACGAGTTGAATCGTGTGACGCTTGTGTATGAAGAGAATAGAGCATAAACGAGAATTTTAGTACAAGTTAAAGGTCCACTTAGTATCATGTTTCTACCCAGTATTCTCTCCGCTTTTGTGAAGCCACGAGCGAGTACAAAACCATGGTTCTGCTGAAAGTGTGCTCCTTGTGATTATGATTGCCACCTAAAACAAACCTAGCTGTACCTCGCCAGTATTCCATTTCCATTCCATTTTCACAGACTGTATAGTATCTCTTGTCTTAAACATTAGGCTACCACAAACTGTTGGCCTCGAAAATTTAAATCTTTTATATATAAATTATCTCGCTAGAGCCTGTTATCTTATTCTTAGTAGAAAGGCTAACACGAAATGCTTATATTCTCTCTTCTTCTAGAGAGAGTATAATATAATTTCTTATGTAAGTATAATTACTATTAAACATCTATATAATACTTAAAAATACTAAGAAAACCTTAAAGAAAAATTAATACTATAGAACTTAAAAGACTCGAATACTATAAATTCAGTAGTAAATTTTCTTTCAACAGCAAGTATTCTATCTACCTTTTAATAGCTTTAAAGTATAATTCAAAGTAAACTATAGAAGAAGCGATTATTAAATTTCACTTTATAGCTCGCTATTAAGATTTAATATAGCTTTTAAAAGCCTTAGTTAATAGGAAAAAATCGCCGACATCAGCCGGAGCGAGTGATCAACGGTATCGAATTACAGGGACTCGACATCGATGCTATTAGGGGAACGCTTATGGATATGGCAGTAGGGCATGTTGTACTGGGGTTGGTACTTAGCGCACGGGTTGAGGACCAGACGAGGATTATTTTTAGCAAGACTCGGTGCCCCAACAAGTTTTTCTACGATATTTTTGTTCGAGGATCGGAGATACACTTGGGTTCGCACGGAACGACGGGTATTGAGACAAACTCTGGGATTTCTAGGCAGTGGATAACCTGCTGATCGATATTTAGTTTGTTAATCATAACTTGGGGATGTTTGAGGGGTCTCTTGGACCTTGGTGATCAAGGGTTTATTTTTTTGATTTGGTGACCCAGAGGTATTGACGCTTGTGTAATAGAGAACGTACTCAAGTAACTTGATAAAACGTAATAGATGCTCACTTCTACTATTTTGTGATCTAAATGTGAAGAGTTGGAAGAATTCTTTAGAGGTAGCTGAGAGGGAAACCTGAATAACCATATGAAAAATAGACTAAAGAGTAACACCATGTGAGCAAAGCTAGTGGGAACAGTAGGAGAGTTACACGGGAATTTATTGCTTAGACGAACTGAGAAGATACTTCTGAAAGAGCTCCGAAGACAGCCTGCAATCCTCACTAGACTCGTGCCAACAATCCGAAATAAACTAAGAAAAACCAAGCAAGATCCAAAGGAACTTTCCGGATCATTACTCTCCACTCCCCTGTTCTCTATCCAGCAGACAAACACGCTACATTAAGCGACATATAACTTTAACAACTCAAGTATCCTGAAGGCGCGGTTACCAGCATTGTAGTCTTGATATGTGTTGATTCCAGCATCTTCAAGTAACGTCTCCAGCTTTTTTGCTGGTCCGTTATGATTTCTTCGCGATTTTTCAACAAGCAGAAAATCAATCAAGGAGACACAACCAAGTTCAACCCCCACTTGCTCCAAGCGCTTAACATTTTAGTTGATAAAGTTTCCAATAAAGGTTAATTCACCCATGCTTCTTAGATCCTTCAATTGCGCATTGATTTCATTGACAATAGAGGCCAGGGGCAGTGTTTGACTATGTCCAAATTGGAATCCGCTTCTCTGGTCAGGGAGAGAGCTCGACTCCTCAACATTCCAGTGCTCAACTGAGGGGGTTTCGGTATTTGTGATACTATCCAATTCAAGCTCACAAAGCCTTAACAGTGTATTCCGAAATAGTATTTTTCGCTTAAATTTTAATTGCTGAGTGAGCGGATCATGAATTACGAAGTGAATGGGCGTTGAGAATAGCTCAAGATGTCAAATGTCAAAGCTTTGCTGCTGCACGCAGTAAAGAAAACTCATATCCGAAACCTCACGCTCTCTAACTTTCTCAACTAAAAAAACAACACTAGGTCTCCAACAGTACCAATTTCTCCGACAGCAAAAGCTCTCGGAAGTGCCGCCAGGTTGTCCATATTATTTCATCCCTAGATTTAGACTCTCATAGCTGTCGAGAGGAATGGAAGAAGTATTAGCTCAAAGAGCATACAATTTCAAAGGATGGCATTCCTCCAAGGCAAGGCAACCATCGCATCTACTTCTCCTGGTATTGTCCATGTCATTCCGTAGTGGTCATTCTTGAGCTATGTATCTAGAACCCGGAGGTTGGCTATGGAAATTTTGCTTCAAATTCGAGACTTCTGGATCATCAACTTCCACTCGGTCGTTTTTGGAATGTAAAATAGTGTAACACCAACTAATTAGCAGGAAGACAAACCGGTATAGAATATTCAAACCCCGAAAGAAGTAGATGTAAACTACCACAAAATATAAGAGCCAGGTGACTTCTTTAGTACTAGCGATTTCTTCGCCTCCTCCGCTTTGCCGTCGCCTCCCCAACTCTTTGCACGGGGAAAGAGGAACCATGAGCATCATGGCTATAAAATTGGAAAAAACCTAGATGACAGGAGCGTCGGTAACAAGCGAGACCAAGACAGAGATTGACGGCTGTTCGTTGGTAGTCAAGTCCGTGCCATCCCCAGATAATGACATTCTCTAATAGTTGGAAGTGGATAAAACTTATGGCCTCTTTAAAACTCCTAGTCAGGTAAAACAAAGAAAGAGATTCGAAGGTACTTCCTTTTACGACAGCAAGAAAGTTCGGAAGTTTAGTACGAACTATTTGTATTAGTCCATGCTGGTCATTGCTGGAGCTTTGATAGATGAGAGAGATGAATTAAGAGAGAATGGCTCGGGTGAAGGAGTAGAAAGGTCCTTTGGGGCTTTGCCATGGTTTCCTGGTCCAGGGCTCCTAAGTTTCGTGCTTGAGAATTAGGATGCAAGACGGCGCGGTTGACAGTTTGAGCCTCTGACGCTAGCCCCGATCCGGCCCTAGCCCAATGCCAAGAGCGCTAAGTCTCAGCCCCAACCCCACCCCAAAACCACCTATTTACATACACTCCCTTTTAATCTAATCTATTAAAACAACACCACCCTACTATATACTAATCTACATATATCTAAAGAGCGAGCAATTACACATCTATTGCACTTAAAATCATCTAAATTAGACTCTTTTTAGTAGCGCTATCGCAATCTAAAGTAATACGTATAAATATAATCTATAGGAAGCGCTATCGCTAAAACCAAGAATACTAGTATAATAAAAACACTTAAGTTACGTACGTAAAAGTGAATTTAAAGGGCTATAATTAATTATATAGATTAATTAGATACTAATTAATTTATCTACTAAGTATAAAGTAAAAGGGCTGCGCCGCCTATATTATACTTAACTTTTTAAGTATTGTTATCTCTCCCGCCTCGCTAAACCCACCATGTCTAAAACATCTATTCCACAAAAACCCCGCCTTCTAAACTGTTAACTAGCAGGTTAGAAGCTCCCTTCCCATTAGTATAGGCTCCTATAGTATTTTTACTATACAACGTGTGCGAAGCGCTCCCAGAGTAGGTGGTTAATAGTCTACTTTTGCGGGACGCCTAGGTCTAAACTGTTAACCGACCCACGTAGCCTCCTCGGCCACGCCTCTTCAGCCACGCCTCTTTTAATACTCTAAAAGTGCTTGTTTATACTCCAAAAGTACTAGAAAAGAGCCTCTTAAAAGTCTCTAAAATTAATAGACTATCTCTTATTTACTTATAGCTCTACTAGCTAGAATACTTTTATATATTATATATATATATATATATATATA